>CM033711.1:21823713-22390452 GCA_019671005.1 Hibiscus mutabilis
TTCGATTAAATCATTAGGCAATTTAAATGATTTCTTTTATTGCTTACACTATATGTTACTACTTTCATGATTCACTTAAGTTCATCTTATACCTTAATCATTCGAATGACCCTAGTATGCAACATAATTCCATTTCATTTCAATATTCCTTAATTTGTTCCATGTACTAATGTCATACTTAAATTCAATAAACATGACCATGTTAACATACAATTTAGTGTAACTTATTTCAAACATATAGACCATTCGGCAATCCTATTCAAACACACAATATACGTACAACATGGTTTATTCACACACACACAAATGTCCATAACATCCTACAAAGCATTCGATTGGTGAGTCAAGTAGCATGGTTCATCTCATTTTACTTTTAATTCAAACAAGACATGAGGCATTTCATGCTACCCATTCAATCTTATACATGTACACTAAGTGAGGCATTCGAATGCTCCAAGGTAAACTAGATCAAATACTTAGTCATTCCAAACAGACAATAACACTTGGTCCTTTTATTTGTATCATCATATGCGCAGCAAACAACATTGCATTACAAGTACTTTAAGTTCATTACATACTTGCCAATAGGTTCATAACATAGTAGGTCCATTCAAGAACAAGAACATATATAGATATACAAGTTCAAGTGTTCCAAAATGCATGATCAAGCTAAAGTCTATACAATCTAGTGCCATCAATCTAGGAGATATACAAAACAAGTATGAAACCATACTTTAACTATGCTTGTGTCTTGCTTCGAGCTCAAGTAATCAAGATTCAAGATCAAGCAACACTCGAATCATTTATCCTATAGTTGGGAAGAATGAAAACGAGAGTGATAAGTACAAGAATGTACTTAGTGAGGTAGTAACTAGTTCTAGGAATTTGTTATAACAAGTTTTGTGTCATTTAAATCAAGTATAATCCTAGCTAAGGATTTCAAGCTTTAGAGTAATCCTAACTAAGGATTCAAGCATTCGGCTAGCATAAGGATACAAGAAACAAGAAATCATACTTCATGTTTTCATATCAAGAATCAAGCACATCATACTTTCAAAACAAGTAATCAAGTTAAGTCATGCTTACATGACAAGTAGCATACAGTTCATGGCTTTCATGACAAGTAACATTCAATATATAACTTTTAAGAGAAGTAACAAGTGATATTGGATTGTTATTTCATGTATTATCAATTAAACAACCCCCTTGGTACTTAGTTTGTATAGGTAATCGAGTCTCCAACCAACTATCGCCACAAAATGCATCGTAGTGCTGGTCAACCCTCCTACTGTCGCCAAAGACCACATACGTACCCTCCGTCTGTCACCAAATAAGGGCCTTAACCTTGGACCGTAGTCCACCCTAACACAATGAGCTCTAGACTCTAAGGCATGCCCTTCTACCTAGTCCAACTAGCTACCAAGGTTGTTCGATTTACCATTTATACAAGCTTATCAAGTTCAAGATTCATGTCAAGCAAGTTTATTTCATATTAGGCCCTTAGGCCATTTGAGCCATAGCTCACATATCATGTAATTCTCATGTTTCGTTTCATCAAGATGAGATAATATCTCAAGCAAGTTCTTTAGCATTCAATCACATGCAACATGTCACATGCAAGCACCAATATACCACTTAAACATGCTTAGCATTCGAATAAAACATGTATTCAAGATGTGATAAAACTTCATGCATTACTACTCATTCTTCCATTGTTAAGTCAAGTCTATAATTAGGTTCATTTAACATTACAAGAATGTAAACAAGTATGCATTGGTTAGGACCTAGTCCTGACCCTAGAGATAACTACACTCACAATACTCCAAGCTTAGCTAGTCTTGGATCCACACTCCTTTGTTCTTGGCTTTAGGATGATCTACTCTATCCTTTTCCACCAAGTTTACTCCTGGTTCTATCACATTACACAACAAATACATGTCAAAACAAGATCATTCAATCAAAGCAACGTTACAAGCACATAACATATACAAATATGGCAGCATGTTCATATACATTCTTTACTACACTTATCTATACTCTAATCCATATAAAACAGGGTAGAATCAATGTCCTAAAACTGTTTACAAAACAGTTTACAAATTGCCACAAAACAATGTACAATTACCTATACTGCTGCTGCTAGGCAGCTTGCACTCTAGTCACTTAATCATGCATAACTTTCATTCTGTACGTTGGAATTTCAATTGGTTTATACCGTTGGAAAGCTAATATAATTGTATTTCTAACCATATAGGGCTTTCATTTTATTTCTTTGCCAATTAATACAGTTTTTAACTTAAAGACAGGGCAATTTGCTACACTGTACAGTTTGCACTGTCCCTAGTGTTTCTTCTCTACATTTCATTCTACAACCCATAATTTAGTTATGTTTTCTCCTAATGAATTAAGATATATCAAGGTGTTTTCCATAAAAATTTGAGCCTTAAATTCATTTTATACAATTTATAGTGATTTTTCAAAGTTACTGCCAAGAACAGAGCATTATGGGCAGATTACACTAGGTTGAATTTCTAGCTTCTTAACTCATTTTAACAAGGTTCTAACATGGCAATTCAACTCATTTTCATGTTCTTACATGTCTAGGTCAGTTTAATACACCTAGAAATTTGCTTAAAACAGGGCATTATCATGTTGAATCCAATTTGATCAACATTACACATCCAATTTACCAATTGAGCAGTCCATTACCTAATTTAACTAATCCAATTAGGTGCACTCATTTTCCAGCAACATATCTATTCTATTCAATCTTGAATTCATCTACATACATGATCAAAATAGGGTTCTATATTCAATTAACATGCTTAAACATTTTCACTAGTAAAACAGTCCCTAATCAAACTGTTTTCAACCATATACACATTTCTCAAATTTCCAGCAACCATATATATTTCCTTTATCAAATTGGCTACTAGTATTCACAATTTCAAGTTCAAATTGAAGCTAACATGATCCTAACACACATAACAATCATCCTAATCAATCTAGACAACAATAACATCAAAATCTCAAGGTTCAAACAATCTATAACACGTTAAAATCAAGCATTATACCTTCTCCAAGCTAAATTTGATCAAGGTTGAATCAAGAAGCATGAATTTGGAGGTAATCTATGAAGCTTTCTTTCTCCTAATGGATGAGTATGGTTCGGCCAAGGTGGAGGGAGGTGGAGTGGAGAAGATGATGGAAAGATGGCCACTTGGCCATGTTGTTATCACATGGCTTGACTATTTGCCTCCACTTGGCAAATTATGGTCTAATTGCTTCATAAATCCTTAATTACTCATCCTTATTGCATGCAATTCTATATTTACAATTTGTTACTATTTGATCCTTTATGATTAGGCTACTTCTTTATCAATCCATCTAATTTAGTCACTAGGTTTAATTAATTCTTCAAATTTGTAAATTGTTTGTACAATTAAGCTCTAATTAGTTTATGACATGTTACTAGGTCATGATTTGGGGTATTACAACTAGAGTCGCCACCGGTCACTTGGGTTCGGTAGACCGGACACCGAAAACAAAACTATAGATTTTAAGTTTGGGAGTCGGTTACGTGTGGGGAAGGATTAGCACCCCCCACAACGCCTAAAATTGGTACCAAAAGTTTTACCGCTTATCAAATATTGGGAATTGCGAATTTAGAGTGACGATTTAATTGAAATTCGGTTATACAGACAAGTATATTTTAAGGGCCCTAATATTCGAGAAGGAACGTCCGAACCACAACCGCTACGACTGGTACTGGCCTCGTTCATTCCCGAATAAAAGGGCACCGCATAACATAACATATTCTGGTATGTAAGAATTTAAAAACAATTTAAATAAGCATACATGACAAATAAATATAAATAAAGGCATAAAAAAACAAGATCCCAAATTACCACCTCTAAGCATGTATTACATGAAAACTATGTTATATATTATAAAAGTTACATATATATATATACATTATATATAGATTCCAAATATTACATATTTTAAAACCATATATTATATCAATACTTTATAAAACTATATTGCGAATGTACTATATATTATAACAAACTATATTTATTATCTATAAATTAAATACATTATAAATTTACATAAAAACATATATTATATGCTTTGTAAAAAACTACATATATTTCATATGTACAACTATATATGATATATGTTAAAACCATATATTTTAGATATAATAGAACCTTGCATTATATGTTATATCTTACATTATATAAAAAACTATGCATTATACTACACATAAACAAATATAACAAATATTATGCTAATATAACATGTATATATCAAAGGCCACATCATAACATATATAAACATAAATCAGGGACTGAAATTAAAGAAAATTAAAATACAATGCTAAAATTAAAAATGCATGATTATAGGATAGACACTGAAAAAATGACTGGATCGAACAAAACTAAAACTTGAACGCCAAAATTAAAAGAAACGAAGACCCAATTGAAATAGGGGACGAAATTGTAAAACATTTTAAAAGTCCAAAGGCCACGGAGGTTATTTTAAAACGCGGGAGGACCAGGGTCGTGATTAGAGTGGGGCGGAGGGACTTATTATGGGAATCAACCATTTTTAAAACTCAAACCTGGTATAAATGCCACCTTAAACTGAAAATTAAACCTCTTTTCACTTGTTATAACAAACAACTCATAAGGGCTCTATATTTCTCCGCTAGGGTTCATAAGAACCCAGAAATCGGTGAGTGTTCAGTCGTGTACCGCTGCATTTTCCAGTTTCCAACGATGTTTCGATGTGTCGGCCGCCAATGAGCGGCGGCTGACGACTTGAAAAAAGCCCCCAAAAAACTCCATGTTACTCTAAAACTGAATCTAATCCTAGATCTAGGCCTAAATCCTTCAAAAACAACCAAAAGACTCATTTTTTGCTTTGAAAGACAAAACCCAACACCTGCCCCTTTTGATTACTGCTCAGTCTGACTCACTCCTCACGACCGCTGAAGAACCGGAGAGTTTATCGTCGGCAAGCAGATGAACTAACACGAGGAAGGTGAACCGGACAAGGTATAAAAAATAACTGAAACCCTAATTTTTCTTTATATGTTTTTTTTTATTTCAAAAATGCAAAGAAATGATGGGTACCTCTGAAATTGTTGTTGTTCTCTATTGCTTTGAAATCCAGCCCCCTTACAATTGTTTGGCTTTTGGTTATATAGCCGAATACATAGATTTGAATTACATGCAAAGTCAAAATCTTAATCAATTACTTCTGATGGCTTGTTTGGATTGTCATTGTCTTAATTTGCTTTGCCCTATTTCCTTTGTTTTTTGCCATTTCAAGCACTGACTTCTTTTTCTCTTTTTTTTTGCATGCATGGCATTGGGGCGTCTCAAATGATGGAGATTGAGACGATAGAGAGGCACGCTCGCCAGAAGTTGGATGGCCAAACATGCTATCCTTTTACGGGTGCGTGGAGGATCTAGAAGTGCACGTATGATCTGAACAGTCGCGCATGTGGACCGTAGAGAAGCTGGGAAGCCAGGCGTGTAGCACACACACGAGTGGGGAAGTCAAAAGGCCGCACGTAGGTGCGTGAGAATCTGAATAGATCGGCGCGTGGGCGATCTGAACGGTCCTCCTTGCTGGAATCTGGATCGTCAGATCTAATCTAGATCTGACGGTTGAGATTGGGTGGCTGCAACAAAAAGATAGGGCATTAGGGTTTTTGTTTATCATATGGGCCTTGTTGGGCTAATGTAATATGTGATAATTTTTTGGGTTATGTAAATGGACTCAAACTTAATAGACTTGGTTTTTATTTATATCTGATATATTTTATACATAATATAGATGGGCTTTTACTTATGTTGCTTGTTTTGGGTTTTCATTATAGTAATAATAATAATATCTAATTCTAATAACAGAATAAAATAATGACAATAATATAACCACAATAGCATTAATAAACATAATAATAATGGTAATAATAACAAAGATGACAAATAATAATGATAGATAATAATGGTAACAAAACGAAATAGGAAGGTAATATGATAGCGATGACAATAATAAGACAACGTAATACTTAGTAATATTTAGGTTTTTTTCTTTCAAATGAATAATAACATAACCGTAATACATACATATATTAAATTAACATAACACTAGTAGTTAACTAGATTTTTTTTGGGGTTTTAAAGTTTTAATAAAAGTTAAAATAAACAAAGCCCAATATATATATTTAGTGGGAACATATATGTACATACAAGCCCATTATAGTGATAACAAAAGCGAAAATAAACAGGTTCACCCCGAACAAAATTAGTGATTACAGCTACCACTCTTTGCTCATTCTAGTAAAACAAGGATAGAGCAAAGACTATAAACACTAATTTTATCCCACTTCCTGTTTGAGAGTTTGAAGCGACGAGTCCTTCTTATATGGGACCGTTCGTTTCCCTCTATTCGAAGTCTTGGAGCCATAAGTTCTTTCTACATAGATTTCTTCCTTTCTGGTTAATTCTTCGAATTGCAAGTTCTCCCTCAATAGAACTTTTCTCTTCTTCTCGTTCGAAGCCTTGGATCTACGAGTTCCCTCTATACAGAACCCTTCACTTTCGAGATCCTGGGGCTGCAAGTCTTTTCTATATAAGACCTCTTTTGCTTAAAAGTTTCTTCTATATAAAAAATATTGCTTTAAAATCTTCAAGTTTCCTGTATATTGAACGTTGGGATAGTACTCCGCTTTCTGATGGCACGAGTACCAAGAATTTATCCATTACTTCTCAAGAGGCTGAAGGCTGGGAGACCAGACGGTAATATCTTTCTTTCTCATCGTAGCGGCATAGAGAGCACCTGCCAAAACAAACATAGTGTTTCAATGATATGTATTAGTGTGCGCCGAACTTAAGGATGCCTATCCACACATGATGTATGAATAATGGCATCTTACATGAACGTCATTTCGTACCGGTTGACCTTTCTTTAATCATCCTCTTGTTTTTTTCTTCTTCTTCTTGATTCCTTGTGCTAACGGTATCCCCTCTGATGTTTAGGCCCACCTATCTTAGCCTTCTTTTCTCAAATTCTCAGCTCCCTTTTTCCAAAGTGCCTTTTCAGGTCTTCGTTTTTTCTTTTTAGTGTCGTCTCGTTCTTTTATCATTTCTTTCTTTCTCCTTTCTTTTCTCTTTCTTTGTTTTCTTTTCTTCTTTTCCCTTTCTTTCCTTTTTTTATTATTAATTCGTCTTTTCTCTTCTTTTTTTACAGTGCTCTTTCAAGTTTTCACTTTGAAATTATTTTGTCTTAGCAAGCCTATCATTTTAATTGTCTCCTTGGTTGAAGTCTTCCATTCGTTTGGACCTCGGTACATAGGAAAAGTTTGAGATTCATTTTTGCCCTAGGACCAACTGTACCTGAAAAGGTCATAACACAATAATACCCAAAAATATTTTGCTTATCATGAATCTATATTAACCTCATTGCAGGACGTTTGGTAGAAGAGATAAGAGAAGGTTTAAAGTAATACTTCATTAATGCTTGAAAACTTGGAATAATTTAAAAGTCATGGCAAATACAGAAGAAAAGGAAAATAAGGCATGATGTAATGTCCCAAACATCGACTGCATGAATAATTCAAGAGCCCATCGACCGAAGCAGATTGCTCGCTTGAGGTTCTTTACTGAAGCGCCTGATATCCTGGGAAATCTCGCATGTTGGACGCCTAATCTTGAAGGCTTGTTTGGGCTGCCCTTTCAGGTTTTTAACTTAGACCCTCCTTTTGGTTTTGAGAATCCATTTTCGGGTTTTCACCTCAAACCCTTCTTTTTCTTCTCTTTTCTTTTCTTCTTCTTTTTTCTTTTATTATTTTTTTCTTTTTTTCTTTTTCTTTTTCTTTTTTGTACGCATAGTATTTTTTCACCGAGTCTAAGTTCACTGGATTGCTTAACTCATTCCTATCCATCTCTGTTAAAATCAACGTTCCCCCGGAAGAGGTTTTTTTAACGACATAAGGCCCTTCCCAATTAGGCATCCATTTTCCTCAGAAATCTTTTTGAGTCTACAAGATCCTTTTAAGCACTAGATCTCCTTCTCGAAATTCCTTTGGGCGAACCTTCTTGTCATAAGCTCGCATCATTCTCTTTTGGTACATCTGACCAAGGCAAATTGCTTTTAGTCTCTTCTCCTCAATAAGATTCAGCTGATTAAACCGTGATTGTACCCACTCGGCCTCTTCTAACTTTACCTTATTCAATATCCGCAATGACAGAATCTTCACTTTCATAGGTAGAACTACTTCCATACCATAAACCAAGGAGTAGGGTGTTGCCCCCGTTGACGTACGTATGGATGTTCAGTAAGTGAGCAGGGTAAATGGTAACTTTTCATGACAGTCTTTAAAAGTGTTAGTCGTCTTCGAAATGACCTTCTTGATATTTTTGTTTGCAGTTTCTACTGTCCCGTTCATCTTGGGATAATAGATGGTGCAATTATGGTGTACTGTGCTGAATTGCTCACGTACATCAGTTATCATCTTGTTGTTCAAATTGGAAGCATTGTCGGTGACGATCCTTTCTGGCAAACCATACCGGTAAATTATTTCTTTCTTCAAGAACTTGCAAACTGCCACTCTTGGGATATTGGCATAGGAAGCTACTTCCACCCACTTAGTGAAATAGTCGATGACCACCAGAATAAAATGATGTCTCTTGGATGTCTTTGGGTGAATTTATCAATAACATCCATGCCCCATACAGAGAACGGCCATGGCAAATTCATGGTGTACAACGGCAAGGGTGGGGAACGGATCCTATCGGCATATATCTAGCATTTGTGGCACTTCTTTGCATAGTCGATACAATCCATTTCCATAGTCAACCAAAAGTAACTGTATCTCATAATTTTTTGAGCCATTGGGAAACCGTTGGCATGTCCCACATAACCCGTCGTGTACCTCGACTAGGATGCTTTTAGCTTCTCGAGCATAGGCACATCTTAACAAAGTTTTGATCTTTTCCTCTTTTGTATAAAATATCCCCGTCTAGAACATATCATGTCGCTATCCTCGTAATGGTCCTTTTATCATTTTCGTTGGCCACATCGGGGTAGGTTTGGAACTTGATATATTGAAGGACATCATAGTACCATGGGTTTCCATCTACCTCTTCTTCCAAGTTATAGCAATGAGCTGGTATTTTAAAGACTTACATCTCAATCGACTTCATTTCTTCTTCGGTGCTTGCCTCAAACATTGCAGCCAAGGTTGCTAAAGCATCTGCCATCTGATTGTCCTCCCTTAGGAGGTAAGCAAAGCTGATCTTCTCAAGTTTTTAACCAACTCTCGGATCAGATCATAATACTAGACCAACTTCGAGTCTCTTGTTTCTCATTCTTTCCGGAGTTGATAAACAACCAAAGATTAATCTCTAAAAACTTGAAGCACCTTGACTTTTCTTTCAATGGCCACACGTAAGCCCATGACACAAGCCTCGTATTCAGCTATATTGTTTGTGCAAAAGAATTCCAATCTACTTGTGAAAGGATAGTAGATGTTTTCTGGAGAGATTAACACTGCCCCTATGCCATGGCCTAAGGCATTGCATGCTTCATCGAAATAAAGCTTCCATGACTTTTCTCCTGAAGTTTCCTTTTCTTCCACAGTTATGCACATCAAGTCTTTATCGGGAAAATTAAAGTTTAAAGATTCATAATCATCCGAAGCATGACTGGAAAGGAAGTCTGCTATAGCGCTTCCTTTTATTGTTTTCTGACTTACATAGACAATGTCACATTCAGACAGTAGCTTTTGCCAACGAGCCATCTTCCCGGTTAATGCTGGTGCTTCCATCAAAAATTTCAGCAGATCTAACTTGGATATCAATTAATTGGCGTGGTACAACATGTACTGCCTGAGCCTCTGGGTAGCCCACACTAGTGCGCAACACAATTTTTGAATTGGTGGGTGCCGAGTTTCACAATCAACGAACTTCTTGCTCAAATAGTAGATAGCCCTCTTTTTTCTTCTAGACTCGTCATGTTACCCTAACCGCAAGCCATTGAATTTTCAAAGACTATTAAGTACATGATTAATGGTCTATCTGGCATCGGTGCCACTAGGATTGGAGCATTAATCAAAAACTTCTTGATCTTGTCTAGAGCCTCATGACACTCTTAATCCCATACTCTTGGGTTATTCTTCAGAAGCAATCTAAAGACAGGGTCATATTTTTCGGTTAACTGAGAAATAAACTAGGGTATATAGTTAACCACCCTAAGAAACCCTGAACTTCTTTTTATGTCTGAGGTAGAGGGAGATCTTGAATAGCTTTTTCTTTATCAGGGTCAATATCGATCCCTTTTTGGCTAACCACAAAACCCAAAAGCTTTCTAGATGTGACAGCGAAGGTACACTTGGCCAGGTTGAGCTTTAACTGGTACTTTCTCAATCTTTGGAAAAGCTTTCTCAAGCTTTGAATATGGTCTTCTTCAGTTCGTGACTTGGCAATCATGTCATCCACATACACTTCAATTTCTTTGTGCATCATGTCGTGAAAAAAGGTCATCATGGCTCTTTGATAAGTTGCCCCAGTATTTTTTAGCCCAAATGGCATCACCTTGTAACAAAACGTGCCCTACATAGTTACAAATGTAGTCTTCTTCATGTTTTCGGTATGTATCTTTATTTGGTTGTACCTTGAGAAATCGTCCATAAAAGATAACCATGAATGCCCCGCAGTATTGTCGACCAAAGTATCAATATGGGGTAAGAGAAAATTATCCTTAGGGCTTGCCCTATTGAGATCTCTATAGTCCACACACATTTAGACTTTCCCATCTTTCTTAGGCACTGGACTATATTTGCCACCCACTCCGAGTATTTGGCGACCTTTAGAAAACCAGCCTCATACTACTTTTTCACTTTCTCACAGATTTTTAGCAGTATGTCTGTCCTCATTCTTCTAAGTTTTTGTTGAACTTGCCTGCATTCTGACCTTATCGACAGCTTGTGTACCATTATGTTTGTGTCTAACCCTGACATATCTTGATAAGTCCAAGCAAAGATATCATTGAACTCTGATAACATATCTATTAACTCATGCCTAGTCGTGGACGAGATAGTGGTGCCAATCTTTACTTCTCTTCTTTCTTCATCAGTCCCCAAATTGAGGATTTCCACCTCTTCTTGGTGGGGTGGATCTGCTTGTCCTCACGTTCCATTAACCTGAGCAATTCATCTGGGACTTCACATTCTATCTCATCTTCTCCTTCATCAATTTCCGCCAGGTATAAAGGTTGCTCAAAATCTATCTCGGGATCAGATTCAAAGTCATTCATACAATTAATAACATGGACCCTAAAACGGTTTTGGAAATGAATAGGTATATGGAAGAGAAATGAATATTCTTATAGAATGAATGAAATAATAAATAATAAATGTAATAAAGAATGCAATAAATATGATGTTTGACATTTGAGAAAATGTGGAAAACATATTTTTTCATTGAAAGCAAGCAAGTTAACATAGAAGCCCTTTACAAAAGATCCCTACTGCTCGCGGGCAAAAGCAAGTAGGGTTAGTTCTGAGCATTACTCTGATTCAGACTTAAAAACTACAGGTAGGTCCACGCTGGTCCAATTGTTGAGTTTCTCTCCTGGGAAGCAAGGGTAGATTCCAGACAGAAACTTGTCATTCTTTCCTCCTTCGGTTATCATGTTAACATTCATCCCTTCTAATGCCTCGTTGAACATTTCTTCCTCCTTGAGTTTGTCACCTTCCAGATTTGCCTCATGCACCTTTGTTCGACATTGATTATCCCGCCAGACAAGAAAATATCCTTCATGTTGAAGTAAGTTATTGGTTCCCACGAAATATCTTCACCCCTGAATCTGGCCTTCCTTTGCTCTTCTCTCTTTTTCAATTCTAGCTACATTTGTAGAAAATTGGGTTTCTAACTGAGTCCAAACCGGTCTTTCTTGTTGATGACACTTTTGGCTCACAAACAACCTCAGAGGCTCCTTTCAAGACCTTTTCCTTTCTTGGCTCTTCATCCCAAAGTCTCCCAAACTGTCATCTTGGTACAATTGGACAGTCTTGGGCACATGATCTTATTTTCTTCCGCCACATAGGCAGCATTAACAAATTCTAAAGCTTTAAAGGAGCACTCAATGGCCTCTTAGTCTATTTGGATGTAAGGAGCATCGGTCATTACGGAGGCAATAATGTCTTGCTCGGCTCTTACGCTCACCAACTTTCATTCGATGACAGATTTTAATTTTTGGTGCAGTGATAAAGGTACGGCCCTAGCCGAATGAATCCATGGCCTTCCTAGCAAGCAATTATAAGTTGGCCTGATATCCATCACCACAAACTCAATCATGTACTCGGTAGGCCCGATTAACAGAGGTACTTCGATCTTCCTGATTACATCCCTTGGGGTTCCATCAAAAGCTCTGATAGAGTTATGGTAGGGCTTTTTGTGTGAACTATCGATGGGCAACCTTTGTAGATTCATCATCGGTAACACATGCAAGGCAGATCCGTTGTTAATGAGCACCCCCGGTAGAACATGCCCTTTACAATGGGTTGTAATATTTAATGCTTTGGTTGATCCCATACCCCTGTCTGAAATCTCACCATTGCTGAAGGTAATATAATTATTCGCAGCAATATGCCCTACTATCCAATCCAACTTACTCACCGAAATATCATTCGGGATGAAAGTTTGGTTCAAAACCTTCAAACTGCACTACGGTGTTTTTCGGAGCATAACAATAGCTCAAGCACTAAAATCCGGGCTTATTGTTTCTAGAGTTGTTCAACGATGCTATACTCGATGTGCTTCAAGAACCTTAAAAACTTGTATGCTTGTGTTTCTGTTACTGGCTCATTTATCTTTGGAAGAGGTTCTTCCCCAAATATCTTCTCAGGCTCGGTCATTATAGCCTTACCATTGTCTTTCGGCGCTTCTGTTGCCCTTATGTTTTCGGTGAATAACACATACCGCTTCTTGTGAAATGTCTCACCTTGTTCACTGTCTCAGCTTTTAGATCCGCCAATTCCTCTACAGGCTTCACCTCTTGGGGTGACTTCTCATTTTCTTGTGGTTCTGAACCATCTGGTACTGAGATGTTGGCGGCGTAGCTCTAAGGAACTTTTCGAGTGTCCTTGAAAGGAATGGATGTTAGAGCTGAGATTACCAGCTTAGGGGCCACCTTAGAACTTCCTTCTTGAGGCGGGCTTTCCTCCTTTGGCTTGAGTGAAATCCTAAACGGCCTATCTACCCCGTATTGGACCTTGGGGTCATCTGATTTACACATGTCCGATTCCTTCTTTCCTTCAACCTTTTTAAAGAACTCGACTTCCTTATTATCCATCAACTTTTGAACTACTTGCTTGAAATCTTCACAATGCTGGATTTCATGTCCCTTCTATTGGTGATATTCACAATAAGGGCCACATCCTTCTTGCACTATTTACATACCCCGCTCAATTAGGCGTGCCATGCATAATTGTTGGAATACCCACCTCAAAGGGGATTTAATCTCGATCACACTCATTTTTACCTTTCTAGTGTACTCCTCTTTGATGGCATTCACACCATGACCTCCATAGTTTGGTAGTGGGTTAGCACCCACATTTGGTTCATCTAATTGCAATACCCCGGTCTTGATCATGTTGTGAACAAACTTTTTGAAAGCGATGCAATTTTCAATCGAGCACCCTAGGACACCAGCGTGATAAACGCAATTTGCCTTAGGATCATACCATGTGGGGTAAGGTGGTTCAAATAAAGAGACATAATATGGCCTAACCAACGTGCCCCTCAAAGTGTTCACAAACATTGGTGTAATCTTATACTCAGGGATTGACAGTTGAATCTGAGCAGCCACATCGTGCCACCTTTGAGCATACTGACGCAAAATCTTGTTTGACCTTTGTTTCATCCCTTCTAACATGATTCAGTTTGGTGTCATGTTGTTCACATGCTTGTATTGCTCTATAAATGCCCTTGAAAGATCTTTCCATAATTTAATATTAACTCGACTGAGTTGAGTATACCATCGTGTTGCAGAACCGGTTAAACTATCCTAAAAAAATGAATGATTATTTTCTCGTCTTTGATCAAAGCTGTCATCTTTCGACAATACATGGTGATATGAGCTGAGGGGCAAGTGGTTCTATCATACTTATCAAAATTAGGAACTTTGAATTTCAGCGGGAGCACTAAATCTTCCACGAGGCTCAAATCACTAGCATCGTTCCCTTGCTCATTTATCCCTTGCAAGGTTCTGAACCTTTCTTCAAAGAAACGAAATCTCTCATCGTACTTCTTTTCTACCTCGACTCTAATCATCTCCTATACCTCATTCATCACACTTAGATCCGGCACTTCGTTATCTAAACCTGCTTCTACATCAACGGGCTGATTCGCAGAAACTCTCAGATGGTGGCTAGGAGATACTCTCGCGAGATTGATGTATACTTTCTTTTTGGATTCAGCATTTCTGGTTGGGACTTCTCATGAAGTGTGATCCCTTCCATTTCTTCATCATTCAAGCTGTCAACAGAAACCCCCTCTTTGCCTAGCTTTTTGTCTAACAGAACGGTCAACTGAGCAACAACTGAAACTTGCAAATGGGTGATTTGATCCCTGATGCTTTGTTCAACCCCGTCCAAACGTTCTTCGAGATCCCTTTGACCTTGTTCTACCTTAGCCATCCATTCTCCTATTGCTCTTGTTTGCAAGGGGGTACCGTACGAGCGCAAAATGGTCACAGATTTTTAAGCTTTCACTTTCTTTCTGTCAGGATATTTCTCACAATTAATTTCACTGATTATTTGATTAATGCATGATATATACGGTGGAATGTAATGCATGGTACATATGATGAAATAAGATATGTACGAAAATATATGCAGATAAAGGTGTTGATCCTATAGGTGATCACCCTAGGACAACTCTCATTGAAAATGAATGGGTATTCATTACAAAACGGGCAATGAAAAGGGCAAAGTGTTTCGGCTTCCGTGGCTAGAGTCCTTACATGTTGGGCTACCTCTTGCACCTGAACCATCAAAGTTGTGTTGTAGTCATCCCGGTCTTGAATCATTCGAGTGCCCTCACGAAGTCGCCTTAGCCAATAATTGTCTCCACCCTCCGCCGCTTCCTCGAGGACCAAGATCCGACCTAAGTAGTCTTGAACTATAGTCTCTAACATCTCAATCCGTGCTCGAAGCGTCACATTCTCTTGTTGGCTGGCCTAGAGTTCAAAAAAGCCAATCCGATCACGATACTCTTGGAGAGAAAGATCCAGCTCCGCTATCCTTGCTTCCAGCTGGGTATTATGGGCTCGGCTTTGATTCAGACTCTCAAAAGTAGTGTTATATAGATTTTGCATCTCTTGCAGTCGATTCTTGTTGTCATGTGTTTTTTTCTTCCACACGACGCTATTTTCTTTTTCCCAACTTACTGCTTGTTTACCTTTCTCCTTCTCTAACTTGGCTTTCTCTCTTTCCTGATGGATTGCTCTCTTAAAGGCTTTTCTTTCTTGATGGTCAACTTGTTGCTTTCCTTCTCTTTCTCAATCTTTTGCTTGCCCTTCCTCTTTTCTTCCTCGATCAAACGTTTGCTATTTTCCCTTTCTTTCTCAACTGCTATAAATCGTTTTCGGTCGGTGTTCCGTACCAAAGTTTGAAGCTTGACAGTATCATTTTGGTAAAGGTTATTTCTTTCTTTTAGATTCGCGTTTTCTTTCCTTAGGTCCTTGATTATCCCATCGCATATGTCTACAACCAAACTCACCTTGTAGAGCTCGCTCACATGCTCAATTTGCAAAGCTTCCATCTTCTTCTTAACCTCTTCGAGCTCACTCCTCAAAATGTCAGCCTTAGAAGAGACTATCCTCATATGCTCTTCTAATTTCATCGATGGTCTTTGATCCAGCCTTGGAATCTCATCATTGATCCTCTAACGTCTCCAAAAATCATAATTGGGGGTGAACATACACATGCGATCCTCATTGACCCTTATACGGTAGCAAAGATCCCAAGCCCGAGATATATTCTGAACTTTTTCTTTGAACTCACCCTTGAAAGCAAATTCAGTACGGCTCAATCCTGAAGTAACAGGAATAAATTGCCGAGACCCAAATTGCCTGGATACCAATAAAGGGGCGCAACCAATCCCTTCGTACAATCCCAAAAGCATTAACCAATTGTAATCTCTACACCGATACAAGAAATAAGGGATACTGCCCAACCAAGGTACCCGCCAAACTATATCATTATCTTGGAGGTTCTTGAGAATCGTAGCCCATTTAACCTTTTTTGATGTCTTCTCGCCACTCCTTGTCGCTTGCAAGGGAGAGAAATCCTCAAACAAAACACCAAGCAAAACCCTTTTTGGTGTTTCCCAAAAATGACTTTGGATCCAAACCTGAAGCAACTGTGCGCAACCTCTAAAACACCCATCTTCATGCCTTCAGATAGCATTCAGAGAAATGAAAGTTCCGGCCAAGATTGCCGGTGCCGAGTTCGCCCTCCTCTTCAAGCGCTCGAGCACATCTAAAACAGCCACATCAATGCCATTCAAAACCCTTAGAAAAATGATCAATCCATATACTCCCAGAGCAAACAAGTTCATCTTCATAACCTCATCCGGATGTGTGGGTATTAAATCTTGAATACATTCCCACGAAAAGGCTACATTGTCTCCTTGGTACTGAATCAATCATTTCACCCAATCCTTACTCATTCCAGCGATGTTCTTGAGCTTGGCTAGGTAATTCTAAGACTTCGGGTGCTTAGAGTAGATCCAATCCTTCTTGACACCTTTGTGATGGAGTAGCTCCGTATATTCTTCAATTGTGGGAATCATGTCCTCCCCATTAAAGGTGAAATAACAAAAGGCAGGATTCCAGCATTCAAATAAGGCTCGGAAAAAAGGTTCATTAATTCTTACATACATCAAGTCAGCTATATCACCATAATTCTCACGGAACAGATTCTTCAATCTTCGATCCCAACTTTCCCATATTTCTTTCAACTCGTAGAAATCATTTTATTGTAGACTCACGTAAGTATACCCCGGTACTATGTGCTCACTCGGTAAACTGTCACCTTGAACTCTTTGGTTGGCCTCAGACCAATGTCGGACTTGCGAGTTGATTTCTTCCTTCTTAAGTAACCTCTCATCCATAACGAGAGCTCTCTAATCGGGCAAACCACCTCGATTCAACACATTTATGCCATGAAATGAATGCAAAATAATAAAAGCAAAAACAAGACACAAAATAAATAAGTTAGTATCAGATAAAATAAATGAATAATGAAGCAGTAAAACGGAGAAGGTAAACAAACGAAGCAAGAAAATAAACAACCTTATTTACATCTCGTTTAACACCTAGGTTAACCGTATGGCTCTAAAAGGGATGGGTTTTCTACATTCGCTATATGCAATTTTGGTACTAGAATGTATCCGAATTGTCCTTGTTGTTAGCAAGGCCCCCGATCATCACCCATTATACGCTCATTTCAACCGAGTTCAACTAGGGGGACCCTTTCGCTATGTCCATACAGAGAAACAATATTCCCACGAAAATATAGAGTAATCGAGCCCCGAAGGTACTTACTAGGCCCATACGGAGGAACAATATCCCCACAAAAGCACTAGCGTTTTCCCCCCACTTAAACGGACGAGTTTATATGCATGATTTTACATGCGTTAAAATAAACTCGTATTTATAAAGAAACATCACATTAATTTTTACTTTAATTCGCAACTTCCAATATTAAATAAGCAGTAAATTTTTTTAGGCCTGACTCTCTTTTTGTAAAAACAAAAATATCCCCAGCGGAGTTTCCATGCTATAGCAACGTTTTTGAGTAATTTTAAGATGTCGAGGTTTCCCACCTTTATTTAAAATTAATTTACGAGGGATTTTTTTTTAAAAAAATGCTTTTGAAATAAAACTAGAGTCACCACCGGTCACTTGGGTTCGGTAGACCGAACACCGAAAACAAAACCAGAGATTTTATGTTCGGGAGTCAGTTACGTGTAGGGAAAGATTAGCACCCCCCACAACGCCCAAAATTGGTACCAAAAGTTTTACCGCTTATCAAATATTGGGAATTGCAAATTTAGAGTGACGATTTAATTGAAATTTGGCTATACAAACGAGTATATTTTAAGGGTCATAATATTCGAGAAAGAACGTCCGAACCACCCCCACTACGACTGGTACTGGCCTCGTTAAAAGGACACCGCATAACATAACATATTCTGGTATGTAAGAATTTAAAAACAATTTAAATAAGCATACATTACAAATAAATATAAATGAAGGCATAAAAAAACAAGATCTCAAATTACCACCTCTAAGCATGTATTACATGAAAACTATGTTATATATTATAAAAGTTACATACATATACATTATATATAGATTCCATATATTATATATTTTAAAACCATATATTATATACATACTTTATAAAACTATATTATGTATGTACTATATATTATAACAAACTATATTTATTATCTATAAATTAAATACATTAAAAAATTATATAAAAACATATATTATATGCTTTGGAAAAAAACTACATATATTACATATGTAAAACTATATATGATATATGTTAAAACCATATATTTTAGATATAATAGAACCTTGCATTATATGCTATATCTTACATTATATAAAAACTATGCATTATTCTACACATAAACAAATATAAAAATATTATGCTAATATAACATGCATATATCAAAGGCCACATCATAACATATATAAACATAAAACAGGGACTGAAATTAAAGAAAACTAAAATGCAATGCCGAAATTAAAAATGCATGATTATAGGATAGACACTGAAAAAATGACTGAATCGAACAACACTAAAACTTGAAGGCCAAAATTAAAAGAAACTAAGACCCAGTTGAAATAGGGGACGAAATTGTAAAACATTTTAAAAGTCCAGAGGCCACGAAGGTTATTTTAAAACGCGGGAGGACCAGGGTCGTGATTAGAGTGGGGCTGAGGGACTTATTATGGGAATAAACCATTTTTAAAACTCAAGCCTGGTATAAATGCCACCTTAAATTGAAAATTAAACCTCTTTTCACTTGTTATAACAAACAACTCATAAGGGCTCTATATTTCTCTGCTAGGGTTCATAAGAACCCAGAAATCGGCGATGTTAAGCCGTGTACCGCCGCGTTTTCCAGTTTTCGACGACGTTTCGCCGTGTCGACCACCGCTCACCGGCGATCGGTGACTTGAAAAAAGCCCAAAAAAACTCCCTGATACTCCAAAACCGAATCTAATCCTAGACCTAGGCCTAAATCATTCAAACAACCAAAAGACTCCTTTTTTTACTTTGAAAGACAAAACCCAACACCGGCCCTTTTTTATTACTGCTCAGTCTGACTCACTCCTTACGGTCGCTAAAGAACCGGAGAGTTTATTGCCGGCAAGGAGATGAACCAACACGAGAAAGGTGAACCGGTCAAGGTAAAAAACAATCGAAACCCTAATTTTTCTTTATATGTTTTTGCTATTCTGAAAATGCAAAGAAATGATGGGTACCTCTGAAATTGTTGTTGTTCTCTATTGTTTCGAAATCCATCCCCCCTTACAATTGTTTGACTTTTGGTTATATAGCCGAATACATAGATTTGAATTACATGCAAAGTCAAAATCTTAATCAATTACTTCTTATGGCTTGTTTGGACTGTCATTGTCTTAATTTGCTTTGCCCCATTTCCTTTATTTTTTGCCATTTCAAGCTCTGACTTCTTTCTCTTTTTTTGCATACATGGCATTGGGGCGGCTCAAATGATGGAGATTGAGACGGGAGAGAGGCACACTCGCCGAAAGTTGGATGGCCAGACACGCTATCCTTGCACGGCCGCGTGGAGGATCTGGAAGTGAGCGGATAATCTGAATAGTCACGTGTGTGGCGTGTGGGGGAGCTGGGAAGTCGGGCGTATGGCACATGCGCGAGCGGGGAAGTCGAAAAGTCGTACGAGAATCTAAACGGACCGGCGCGTGGGCGATCTGAACGGTCCTCCTTGCTAGAATCTGGGCCGTCAGATCTAATCTAGATCTGACGGTTGAGATTGGGCGGCTGCAACAAAAAGATAAGGGCATTAGGGTTTTTGTTTATCAGATGGGCCTTGTTGGGCCAATGTAATATGTGATAATTTTTTAGGTTATGTAAATGGACTTAAACTTAATAGACTTAGGTTTTATTTATATCTGATATATTGTATACATAATATAGATGGGCTTTTACTTGTGTTGCTTGTTTTGGGTTTTCATGATAGTAATAATAATAATATCTAATTCTAATAACAGAATAAAATAATGACAATAATATAACCACAGTAGCATTAATAAACATAATAATAATGGTAGTAATAACAAAGATGGCAAATAATAATGATAGATAATAATGGTAACAAAACGAAATAGGAAGGTAATATGATAGTAGTGACAATAATAAGACAATGTAATACTTAGTAATATTTAGGGTTTTTTTTTCTTTCAAATGAATAATAACATAACCGTAATACATACATATATTAAATTAACATAACACTAGTAGTTAACTAGAATTTTTTTGGAGTTTTAAAGTTTTAATAAAAGATAAAATATACAAAGCTCAATATCTATATTTAGTGGGAACATATATGTACGTACAAGCCCATTATTGTGATAACAAAAGCGAAAATAAACGGGTCACCCCAGACAATCGAAAACTTTCATGAAGTTATAATCAGGGACTTTGTTGAAAACTTTCTCAAATGGAGACACACCATTCAACACATTGGTAGGCAAGCGACTTATCAAGTATACGGCACTGACTACAGCATAAGCCCAGAATCGAAGTGGCATTGAAGCATGGGCAAGGAGAGTAAGAGCTAACTCCAGAATGTGGCGATGTTTACGCTCAACTGCGCCATTCTGCTCAGATGTGTGTGGACAAGTCACACGATGAGATACTCCTGCTTCAGCAAGCACTGTTGACAAACTACGAAACTCACCACCCCAATCACTTTGAAATTCTTTTATCTCAACTCCAAACTGAGTGAACACGAGCTTCGAGAACATTTTGTATGCCTGCACAGCCTGTGATTTATGCTTAAGAAGGAACACCCAAGTATGCCGTGAGTATGCATCAACAAAAGAGACATAGTAAGAAAAGCCAGCAGATGATACGTGCGCAAGCCCCCAAAGATCAGTAAATATCAATTGAAAGGGTTGAGAGTACACAGTATTAGATGTTGGGAATGGGAGTTTGTGACTTTTGCCTTGTTGACAAGCAGAACAAATCGAAGTTTTATTGTTTGGAATGGAAACATTACAATTCTTTAATACTTTAACCATCATGGCATGAGCAGGATGACCCAATCATCGATGCCAAATATCTAAATCAGTACATTGTGTCTGAACAGAATGCAACTCGATAGGAATACTATGACATGTATTAGACTCAATATTGATACCATCAACACCATTAATATTTTTATTGAACACATATAACCCATCATCTTTAGTCCTTCGCAGCAGTACCTCTCCAGTAGCCTCATCACGAACCATACAATCAGCAGCATGAAACTCGAAGTACACCTGGTTGTCTCTAGCAAACTTCGAAACCGAAAGTAAGTTCTTAGTTACTTGAGGAACAATAAGAAGATTGCGTAACAACAAAGCTCTGTTTTTAGACTCAAGCAAGGAATAACCAATCTTAGAAATATGTAAGCCCTTACCATCACCAACAACCAGTTTACCTGGGCCTGAGTAGTCAGTGCACTGATGAGCTGCATTTGCATCGGGAGACACGTGATGTGTGGCGCTTGTGTCAACAAACTAGGATTCTCTAGTCAAAAAAGCAGACGGTGAGTGGGACTAGGAGCACTGAGTACAACCAGTAGACAAAGAAGGCATCATCTCTACTGCATTACAAGCGAAAGAAGAGTTATTAACATCAATAGAACAAGTATGAGCAGACGAGGAGCCTGCATCACTACGAGATTTAGCAGTAACCCCTGGGAAATTTTGATCAAATCACCGGTAGCATGATCGACAAGATGCCCCATCTTTCTGAATAGTTGGCACTAGAATAGGTTACGCCCACGGCCACGACCACCATTGCCATTGCCAGACTGTTGCCGATAGGCCCTTTGAGACGATTCACCACCAGACTGGCCACTCGCCTCGATCGATAGTTGAACAATGTGTGCATTCATAGGAAGGGGTAGGTGCTGATCGAACATCAATTGTTGTGCCTCAACATCAACAAGAACTGCAGTAACACCATCCAGAGAGAATGGCTCACGGCTGGCTGCGATAACCGCAACAAACGGCCTGTACTCAGTTGGGAGCCCATTGAGAATGGAGGCTATGTGTTCAGTGGTAGAGACAGGGCTGCCACATGAGGCTAAGGCGTCGCAGATCTCCTTAACCCTTGAGATATAGGCTCGCAAGGACAAGTCACCCTTCCGAATCGAACGAAGCCTAAAATAGAGGCTCATCACCGTGGAGGTAGAACGGCTGCTAAAGAACTCTACCACGACTTACCAAATTTCTGCAGACGTTTCAGCACCGAAAAAATGTGAAAGGAGATGAGGGCTCATCGTCGACAATAGCCATGGCGCTAAAGCGGTATCCCGAGCCACAAATAGAATTATCTTGAAAACAAATAGAACGTAGGCTACAGAATACAAACCACTCTGAAGCCAAGAGTCTAATGAACTCTGTTTATAGCCCAAAAACCTAACAAACTGATATGGACCAACCAATTTGTTAAAGTTAAAAGTGCGAGCTGTAACCAAAATAACAAACTTAACAACTGAGAAAAGAAATAACAGCCCAACTATTTTACAATAACCAGCTGATTAACCGCCTCAATATTCATGAATAAAAACATATGTCAATAAATTAAATTGGACGAATATTATTTAATTTTAAATTGATTATGTTCATCATTTGGTTCACTTACTAAAAACACTAGTATCAAGTGTAAATTTTAAAAATAAATTGCATTTAAACAATAAAAAATACTTATCACATTAAATGTACATATTGTCACGGCCCAAATCTTTTGATCCGAGACAGTTGCGCAATGATTAACCCAAGAGGTTCAAAGCGGATCATCGGACTTGCCAAGACCACCAGACTTGGCCCAACACTTGAAGAATGCTAGAGAGCCCGATCACACTAGCTCTTCGGAAATGGCAAGAGACAAGAAGTCAAACGAGTAATCTTGCCATATCGGGTGTGATCAACTAACTGAGGAAAGAAACCTACTAATTGATGTAATTAGGTAGGATTTGATATTCTTTCCTAGATTAGAGATTCTTGTAAGGATTTGGGCTAATCCTGGCCATCCATGTAAATCGATCCGGACCATTGATTGAGTGGGAGCTCAACTATAAATAGAAAGCCTCCCACTCTCATTTGTATCCATCCAATTCCATTCATTCTCTCATTTGAGAAGAGTAATAAGACTCTGAGGCATTTACTCTAGTTCTCCTCTTGTTCTTTCAATTGTCTTCGTTTCCAAAGCTCTTCGAGCTAGTTGCCTCTCGAGTGGCCAAGAGTAGCCACCATAGTGCTTAAAGCGCTTCCGCATCCATCAAAGCCTGGAGGGCTTGTCCGAGCCGTTGCCGAGCAGGAGTACTCACAAGGCTGGTTGAAGGCTTACTTAGGCGCGAGAATTAACCGATTAGCGTCAAGGGCGTCTAAGGCCGCACGGATCACTAGGGTTGAGCCCTAGCCCCGTGACAATATATATTGAAATTACAGTTACAATTATGGCATCAATATGATCGATATGACTATAATCAAAACCATTCAATATAATGTATAAATAAAGTTATAATTATAGTCCGATCTAACAATTACAATGCACAAGTAAAAAGAATAATAACCAAAAGAAAAATTCTACCACACTCGACGAGTACCAATGAGCACCACTAACGACAAGCACCGATGAGCACTATTAATTCAATTTATAAAGATTAAAAATCTAAAGGACTCACTGTATAATTATAAATTATTTAAAAATTAAAAGGTAAATTAATTAAAATATATTATTTTATTTTTAATTTTTTTTAAACATTGATCAAAATACCTATCTACCCTTAAATTACAAAACCCTAATTTTTGTTTATTTGAAATTTAAGTCGCCACCTCCGCTACCTCCTACCATCGCCGCCACTGGGCAGGACTATTTATTTCCACTTCGCTACCCTTGTAGTCAATGACATTGAACTTTAGTTCGTTGGCCTTTGCTAGAACGGAAGAAAGACTGAAAACGAAATCGTCCAAACTTATATTGTTGCATAAGGCCTTATTGTAGGTGACAGAGAAGTCGTTGATTTTATGGTTTAATCCATTGCCATCAAATGATATATCATTAACTAACACCAAGCGGCGGTGACGGCAGGCGACAGCGACGGCAGGAGGCAGTGGCGGCAGCTTAAATTTTAAATGAACAAAAATTAGGATTTTTATAATTTAGAGGTAAATAGGTATTTTGATCTATGTTTAAAAGAAAAATAAAATATTTTTTAATTAATTTACCTTTTGATTTTTGAATAATTTATAATTATACGACGAGTCATTTAGATTTTTAATCTTTATAAATTGAATTAATGGTGTTCATCGGTGGTCGTTGTTAGTGATGCTCATCAGTGCTCGTCGAGCGTGGCAGACTAATCCTCACCAAAACAGATTTGAACATAATTTTTTTGGGGGTTTTGCTATACACAACCCTAAGGGTTATGTATAAGAACTACTAGATTCCTATCATTAATGGTTATTTTACGTTTCAATAAAACCTATTAAAATGTAATTAATTATTGTAACGACCTGAATTTCGGGTTAGCAAATCGAGTCTTAGGGTCGGTTTATGAGCCCTTATTTTAGAAGCCGAAGTGAGGTAGCTTTGTTGGGGCTATTATTTTGAGAAAGAAGATTTAAAATTTAAAAGATGAGATAGGGGGATAGGATGTTGGAAAGGGAAAAAAAGTAAAAAAGTTGGTGGGAGAGAGAAGAAGAAGAAGAAGAAGAAGAAAAAGAAATGAGAGAAAGTTAAGGGGGAATTTCAAACTCCGATCTAATAAAGAATCTAAATAATATGGTCCTAATTAATAAAAGAGATTGATTCTTGATTTAATACTTCCAAAACAATGGAAATATCTATAAAAGTGTGCTTATTCTCATATTTCATTCAATAAGTTAGATTCTTCATGTCAAAAACTAGATTCGCCTCAATTACAAGGCGTGGTCACACCTTATCGAAGACGAGCTTCTACCCATTTATATTTTTTTCCAAACGACTTGATTTTCATATGGGAAGTTAAAAACATACTTTTGAACTGATTTTCACCATTTCATCTATATTTCACCTCCTAAATCAAAACAAACATGATTTCCCCAATTAAGCATATATTATAACTAAAATATGGAGGGTTTAATCACGCCAAAATGTATAATTATAACCTATCAGTCTTCATATATGGAAAATCTTAATTTGGTGTTAATAAGGTTTAAAAATGGTCAGAACCGCTTAAACTACCTTTCATAAATTGTAGGTTTGATTTGGGATCTTGCCTTTAGGCCTTGGGTGACTTGTTTGTAATAGCAACCATAGGGGTCATTGGTGGATTATGTGTGGTTACGTGTCAATTAAGGGCACTTGTGTGGTTGGGTCTTCTTGATTGATGGGCTTTGGATACCTAGTGTAAGAAATAGTGTATTGCAACACCATGGTTAAATATTTTTGAATGTATGAACCTGATGCTTAGTGGGACCGGGACTCATTCGATGATGCTTAATGAGAGATTCCAAGCATGGGTGTATGTATCCTGACGCTTAGTGGTATCGAGCCTCACCCCAAAGAGTGTATGTATCCCGATACTTAGTGGAACCGGTCTTCACTCAGAGTGTATGTATCCCGATGCTTAGTGATCGTGGGCCACACTCCTATATTATGGTATGATACTTATACGCTCGATGAGAGATTCCAAGCACGAGTGTATGATCCCGGTGCTTAGTGGACGCGGGTGTCACTCATATATTGTGTTACAATGTTTATATGCTATATGATTTGGTGGCTAGAGGTAGCGCCATATTTATTTGATGTTATATTGCCATGTTATGAGAATGGTTGGGCCTTGTGTGCCACGTATGATGTTTTGTTATGATGAGAACATGTGTTTAGGCGACTAGTAGTAGCACCACGTGTTTATTTATCTATCCTTATTGCTCGTAATGGCTTGTATGTTTATGTTTATGATTAGCATGAAGTGTGGTAGAGTAGATGTGTACCACTGAGCTTTATAAGCTCATCGCTTGGAATTGTTGTTTTCGTGCGTAGGTTGATCGTTGGATCGTGGGATCGAAATGCACTATTAGTACGAGATTCTAACATGTGGTAATCTCTAGAGTATGATACTTGTGTGTTAGTGGGCTATGTATTCATAGGACCTTACGTGGTGAGTTTGTAATTCTTATTTTTGATATTGTATTAAATCAAATCGAATATATAAATATTTTAAATTAAAGTGGAGCTCCTTTGTAACGATTTAAATTGTTTATCTATATTTTCAACCATTGCATTTAATGCTTTTTAGAAAATACCTTGTTTGGGCAAAATTGATTTGAGAAACGTTATAGTTTGGGTTTTGGGCTTGAGGCTCAAATGTGACATTCGGGTCGAGAATGTTACAATTACATTCCTAAAAAATTAAATATCATTAATTTATGGTATTGAATAGAATTAAATCCTAACATCCTAAACCTTAAATCTTAAACCTTAACCTCAAACCCTAAACACTAAACCATATAAACCTTAAACCATAAAACCATAAAAATACAACACTAAAACCCTAAAACAATAAACCATAAATCCTAAAACTATAAATTATAAACCCTAAATACATAATGCTTAAACTCACCCTAAACTCAAACCCCTAAACTATAAACACTAAATCGTAAACCCTAGAAACCATAAACACTAGAAACCCTAAAACACAACAACACTAAAACCCTAAAACAATAAACCCTAAACACCTAAATCCCTTTACATGATTATTAATTATATTAAACACCATGAATCAAGATGTTTACTATTTTAGGAATGTAAATAATTACATTCTAGTAGATTCTATTGAAAAGTAAAATAACAATTAATTATAGGAATCTAGTAACAAAATCCTATTTTTTACTATAGCCATAAGGAGAATTCTGCCATGCTCGACGAGCACCGACGAGCACCGATGAGCACCACTAACGACGAGCACTGACGAGCACCATTAATTCAATTTATAAAGATAAAAAATCTAAAGGACTCACCGTATAATTATAAAATATTTAAAAATTCAAAGGTAAACTAATTAAAATATATTATTTTAGTTTTAGTTTTCTTTTAAACATAGATCAAAATACCTATTTACCCCTAAATTACAAAACCCTAATTTTTGTTTATTTGAAATTTAAGTTGTCGCTGCTGCTGCCTCATGTCGCTGTCGATGTTGCCTCCTGCATGGCCGCCGGACATGGATTTGAAATTCCCTTGCATGGCCGTCGGACATAGTAAATCAAAGACGTTCATCGGTAGGGAATCTGTTTCTACTAAACTTTCCATTTTCAGTGCATGGCCGCCGGACATAGTAAAAAAATCAGTTAATTTTTCATTGTTTGAAATTCCTTTGCATGGCCGCCGGACATGGAATTCATTTACTGAAACAGCTGCAGGGCAGCGGCTTAAATTTCAAATGAACAAAAATTAAGATTTTGTAATTTAGGGATAGATAAGTATTTTGATATATATTTACAAGAAAATTAAAAATAAAATAATATATTTTAATTAATTTACCTTTTAATTTTTAAATAATTTATAATTATACGACGAGTCTTTTAAATTTTTAATCTTTATAAATTAAATTAATGGTGCTCATCATTAGTGGTGCTCGTCGAACATAACAGCCATAATCAACCAATACAATGCAAAAATAAAATTACAGTTACAATCGATATACACATATAACTCTCGACAACCTTCACATTTAGTAAGACTTAAATTAAAATAAATTTAGACAATAAACCGATATATAATATTCACGTAATGGAACTAAAGAGCTCATTTTTTTATTAATTTTCTCAAATTCATATATATAAATATATTCGAAATGCCGGCTTAGTTTGACGAAATTTTAGATTTGTATAGTCAAACAATAAGGCTTTTTTATTCTTGAATAGGTATTTCTATACACGAGGGCATTGAGAACATGATGATGCAAAAGTTTAATTTGGAAAGTTCCAACTTCCAAAACACAAATAAAATAAAATCGGTGGACTTACTAAATCAAACACCATCAATATTATTAATTAATTAATTAATTATCATATGACCTTATCAACAATTTAAGAGTACCAAATCGAATTTCATTTTCGTGCCGGTTCTTGCTTTTTATTATTATTTTAATAACAATACTAAACGGGTAGAAATTAACACATAATTTTATGTAAATTATATAAATTATTAAAAAATTATATTAAAAATATACGAAATGTAGAATTACTAAATTTAGGAGATATAAAATTAAATTTTTCATAGAAAATACTAAGAAAATATCCTTACACCTCTCAATCTATCCTTTCAAACGGGTTATTGTCGTTTTCGTTTTTCATAATTTTGTCTTATATAGATTAAAAGTATTTTTAAAAAATAAAATAAATACACGACAATCATTTAATTTTGTCTGTAAAAGATTTTTTTATTTGAAGAAAGGTCTAAGTCATAGAACTAAACATGAACGACTTTAGAATATGAAGAACTAAAGATGTTGTGGTAAATAAGCGGGCGAATAACCTCCGGAAGGGCAGCAGCGAACACCAGAAAGTTGAATCTTTTAGGATAATTTTACTTTAATTATCGAAATCGAAAAATTTTCATTATAATCATTAAATTTTTAAATCTTTTTATTATGACTACCGTCGTTAATTTTTGTTAAAAAAATATGACATGACACGTTAAAGTTTTGTTCTTAAAAAATTCTAATTTTTTAAAATTACAACTGCCGTTAAGGTTAAAATTTCGATGAACAGAGCGGTCGTCGACCAATACCAACGATGAAAAATATATGTTTTACCAACAGATTAATATAATTTGGTTTCAATTTTACCCAACGATTAGTCGCGGTGAATCACAACTAAAAAACTCGATGGAAACCAAATTATATTAATATACTTTTTCACCATTGGAAATTCGAGATTTACCGGTGACAATTATGTTCATCGAAATTTTGGTCTTGATGACGAATATAAATTCGTAAAATTAGGGTTATTTTTGAAAAAAAAGACTTTAACATATCATATTAATATTTTCTTTAACAACAATAATTTATAATGGAGGCTAATTAAAAGTTTAATAGTTGTAATAAAAAATTGATTTCAGTGACCAAATCCGTCTAAGATGTTGTTGGATCTTTGGGATTTCGAAACACATGTGGTGCATGCATGCACATGGCTGTTGAGATCGAGCCCTGTCTGGTCAATGGTTGGAGGCCAGAAAAGAAATTTAATTTTCATCGGCAAAACCTTTTAAAATGTGTCATTAGGTTGTACTATTAACCTCTTAAGAAAAAAAAATAAGGTAAAGCATGCAAATGGTCACTAAGTTAAGTAAACATGAGTTTTTGTCATTAAAGTATTAAAAATTTTAAAATGATCATTAAACTTATCTAGTTGTTATAAAATGGTCCTAAACTTATAAAAAAAGTTATCACTATTTTAAAATGTGTAATGACCATTTTGTAATAGTTTGATAAATTAAATGATTATTTTATAATTTTTAAAATTTTAATAATAAAAAAATCATTTTTATTTTATTTAATAACCATTTTGTGTACTTTACCCATAAAAATATAGGAAGTATACAAAAGAAGACCAAGTCTCTAATTAAGCTCAAGTAAATAAATAAATAAATGAACGTTGTTTGACCCCAAAATTATTCTCTAATTGAAATATACGATATTGATTACTTATTTGTAATATTTAATCGATTTTCATTTTACTTATTTTAAACAATACTAAAAAGTATTACGACTCCATACTAAAAAATTTTAAGATTTATTAATTGATTTAGTGGTTAAAAATATTTATATTATATAATTTTATATGGCTTCAAATTCCGGTACGAAAATACAAATACATCTCTATTTAATAAAAATAAAATAAAAGTATGAGATTCAACATATTTACTTATTTATCTTTCCATAATGTAACGTTGGACACATAAATAATTGTTTTGTAATGTCACATATTCCAATTTATTTATTTTTATCATAACATAATCCAATTTATGAAAACCCTTCGACTGTGTTATTAATTTGACTCCCATTATTAAATCAAGGAACTCAATTTTTGAGATTAAAAGTAGAACTAATTTTTTTAAATGTGCGAAGAGTACAACGATTAAAGGTATAATTAGAATTAAAAAACTAAACACTATTTAATACACTTTTATCGAACAAAAATATGAATTTAATTGAATATTAACGAAAGGCTTAAACTAAAAAGCAACCCTCAAACTTTGTCTTTTTTGTTTTAAATATTTAAATTGGTTTGGGCAAAATAAGCTCTTAAATTATTATTTATGGTCACTTTAAGTATGATAGTTATTTAAGTCAAAAGAAAATTATTTCGACTAATAAGATATTGACACATCACAAAGATTTTTTGACCAATAGTTAATTTAGAGATTAAATGAAAAAATGACATAATTTAAGTACTTATTTTGACCAAAAATAATTTTGGGACTTAAAATAACTAAAATTAATAATTTAAAAATTTATTTCGCCCAAACAATAGTTTAAATACTTAAAACAAAAAAAACATAATTAAAAAGGCTAATTTTTCATTTAAACCTTAATAAAAAGAGTATAAATATAGTCAATATTATGGAGATGAAAACCTAACCTAGTTTTTAAACTTTTCTCTCAAGCGCTGCGACCAATTTTTCTTTTCTGTTTTATTTGCTATTTTGATTAGTGGTTGGTAATTAATTTTTATATTATCTGTCGACATCTAGGGTCGTTATTTTTTTGCTTTTTAATATTTTTAATAAAAAAAATTATTTTTGTAACATGTATTTTTTCTATTTTTGGCACGTTTTTTCTATTTTTTGTAATTTGGTTGATGGTTGTTTGCCGATGTAATCAGATTTGGGTAACGGAACAATGTGCCTGATAATTTAGTTCGCTCACCACTTATTTTCACCTTGTAAAAGCGTCTTGTTTGGATTGAGACAATGAAATTTTAGAAGGCTTCTGATTTTTGACGGTATGCTAAAATCTCTGGAAGTATCTATTTTTCTTTGTACCTTTGAGTTAGGTTATATGAGATTTTAGTAGACTAGTCTATATTTTTTTCCCTTTTAGATGTGTTGTATTTAAAATATATTTTATAATTTTTTAATAACATTCGGTTGCTATCGTAAAAAACAATTAAAAATTAAAAAATCTAACAAAAATCGCATGGAATTTAACTAAAACAAATATCATAATAAAAGTGGTTTGTTTTTATAGAAAACCATAAATATTTGAGAAATGAATAGATTCATGGACTTTGTTTTCACAGTTTTATCCTCCCAAATTCTCAACATACATTATTTGAAAAGTAAAAAAATGCTTAATAGGTAAATGGATGCCTAAACTATGCATTTTTTCAGTTAGATGCCCAAACAATTTTTCGAGCTAAATAGGGTCCTAAAATTTATTATGAGGCTCATTTAAGGTTCACCGTTAATTTTCACCGTTAAAAGATACATGTCATCTCCTATAAATTCCAAAAATTATATTAAAAATAAATAAAATTAATAAAATAAAATAAAAATATATCCTGAAATTTTCAAATATTCCCAAAATAGTCCTCAGATCCCTAAACCCCTAAATCCAACCACTCTCGCTAGCGTTGGCTGCGTTGTCGATGACAGAATGAAGCGTCCTCTTCTTGTCGAACAACCCACACGTCGTTCGTCGCCCTTCTTGCTGTTGTTCGTCGTAAATCGTTTGAAAGAACTATTCGACAATTTTGGCGATTCGTACGACGTCGGTCGATTTTCAGCGACGAGGTGGTGGAGGAAATGGTCACAATAGTCCGGCGACCGATGTGGTGGGCAGCAGCATAGCAATCAGTGGCGAAATTGGCCCAAATCGGGATTTAAGTTTTGGGGAGTTAGGGATTTTTGGAATTTAGGTGTTGTTTTGTGAAATCTGTAAAATTTAGAGAATTTATGAAAATTAAGTAATTTTATTTATTTTTAATATGATTTTGAGTATTTTCAGGAGATGACACGTGCTCTTTAACGGTGAGAATTAACGAAGAACCTTAAATGAGTCACGGAATGAAACTTTAAGACCATATTTGACCCGAAAAATAGTTTGGGCACCTAACTGAAAAAATAATATAATTTAAACATTTATTTGATGGTTAAGCCAATAAAAAAACTTTGTTAATTACAAAAGTAACAAATTTACCAAAATTCAAAATTTAAGATAAACATATTAAATATTTTTGGAAAAAAAAATATTTATAGATTATACTGAAAATTTTAAATTTATGAGACGTGAACATCACGCATTCAATTTTAGAAGGTAGGATTCGTTTTGTTTTAGGTTTTTTTAGGACGATTTCTCTCCCTTTTTCCCTCTACCCAAACATAAGAGAAGAGAGCAGCGAAACGAAAAGGAAAAAGGAATAATGTCTTTGTCTCTAATTGTGCCGTCGTCTCCCATTTTCTCTCCCAAAAAGCTTCCTTCAATATACTGCAAACCGGACGGTTCATCTTTCCCTTCATCTCCTCGGCTCGGCAGTTCTCAAGCGCCGTCGTCTCCGCTATCTAGTTTATTGTCCCCCACGAAATCGCCTCGTCAATTCTCGCCGACCTCCGCCGTAACGACACCGAAATCTCCGTTTTCGATTTTCGCAAAAAAGAAACAGCTACCCTTCGGAGCCGATGCGGCGCCGTCTGCGGTGAAGAGGAAGAGGCCAGGGAGGATAGAGATACCGACGTTAATGGCGGTTCAGCTGGGATTCGCGGCGGAGACGCCTAGAGGAGAGGAGGAGGTTCAGGTGGAAGGGGAAGGGTATTCTGTTTATTGTAAGAGAGGGAGAAGAGCGAAAATGGAAGACCGTTACTCAGCTGCCGTTGATCGTGACGGAGATTCCAAACAGGTATTTTTTCCCTCTAATTTTCTTCCTTGAATCAAGTATTTACTATCACTTCACATTAAATGCATAGGAAATTTAAGGTAGAAGCTAAGAATTATAAAAATTTGGGATTTTGTGACGAAAAGGCTGAAAATAAGTTATTAACTTTTGGGAGGGACTGAAAATGCAGTTTCCTCATTTCATCTTTGCATTATTGAAATTTTAGCGACTTTGATTTTCTTTTTGCAGGCTTTCTTTGGTGTTTATGACGGGCATGGAGGTTCAAAGGCAGCTGAATTCGTGGCAAAGAATTTAGACAAGAAGGTAACGGCTGAGGTGTCGAAAACAGGTGAAGATGCTGCCATTGATGCAATTAGAGAGGCATATTTAGCCACGGATATAGATTTGCTCAAGGAAGATGTGGGTGGTGGTACTTGCTGTGTCACGGCAATGATTCGTAAAGGAGATCTTTTTGTATCGAATGCAGGTGATTGTCGTGCTGTTTTGAGCCAAAACGGTGTAGCGGAGGCCTTGACATCCGATCATCAACCTTCGAGGCAAGACGAGCGAGATAGAATTGAATCTTTGGTAAACAAACAATTTCACTTGGTTCATCTTTAGCTCAAATCTAATACAATGAAGATTAAAAGGAAAAAGAATTGATAATTTGATGTTTAATTTTGTAGGGTGGTTATGTAGATTGTTGCCATGGTGTTTGGAGAATTCAAGGTTCTTTAGCTGTTTCAAGAGCAATTGGAGATAAACATCTTAAGCAATGGGTAATTGCTGAACCAGAGACGAAAATGTTAAAAATTAACTCCGAATGTGAGTTTTTGATCCTTGCTTCGGATGGTCTTTGGAATAAGGTAATATCCTGGACCGGAATTGTTTTAGAACCCCCATTGTTATGATGTTGAATTGAACATTGTTTTTTTGTTGCCTTTCAGGTTACTAATCAAGAGGCGGTCGATTTGGTCCGTCCATTCTGCGTAGGACTGGATATGCCTAAGCCGTTCTTTGCTTGCAAAAAGCTGGCTGAATTATCATCATGGAGAGGTTCATTTGACGACATTAGTGTGATGATAATCCAGCTGCAACATTTTGTTTCTTGACACTCGTCGAGGAAAAAAAGAATCCATTTATATTAGATCATCCGAAATCGAATCTCTCACTGTTATTAAAAAGCTAGAAGAGGCCTCTTAGATCAGTTACACTTTAAAATTTGGTTCATCCATTCATCCAGCAGCTTTGACATGGACATGGCAACGTGTTCCTTGCAGATTGCAGATCCTTTTAGGGTCCAATTGGTTCCCACTGCCATGAAATTGGCCAGAGTTTGTGGTTACCTTTTGGAATTGACTCATGATATATAGATATATTTATTTAAAAAAAGTACAGATAGTGGAGCACTTGTAGCAGTTGTTGATGGTCATTGGTGAAGCCTACAAGTTGACCTTTTTTATCTGGTGGCTTCTGCTTTCAATTGTGCCATGGCCAACAGGAGTGGGGTTCTGCATTACTGGAAAGAACAGAATGGGTCACATTTGGCAGCTGGCTTTTTGAACTTCTCCAAAAGAATGGATGAACTGTTTCTCACTGCTTTGTTTATGTTTTAGTAAATTATATAATGACGGGATTAATGTAATGCATGTTGCATGTATCTTATGTATTAAAGAAATTGCAATTAACAGTATTAGTGGGTTCTGCGATATATATGTATATATATGGATATGTAAAAAAAACATATGCATTTATATAATGTGAAAAAAGCATATGTAAGAAATGAGCTCAAACTCAGACATGTAATGTAACAATTTCATACAAGTGTATTGATGGTTAAATTAGCCAATTAATGATAGTTGTGTTTAACTATTAGGGGCGTTTGGTTCGTGAGAAAGATCATTACTTAATGAAATGATTGTTTTTGGAATTACATTCTCTTCAAGGGGTAATATTACATTCACAACAATAGCAGTTTTTTATTAAATGGTGAAAATGTAATTCTTTTGTATTCTTAGGTATTTGTCAATTTCCTCCCCTTTGGACCATATTGACCCTAAATTAATGATTTTTTTCATATACATTCTTTGTTGAATTAAATTAGATGATTAAATATGTATGTTGTAAATTAATTAAATATTTTTATTTAATATTAATTTAATATTTAAATGGTGTTATACATATTTAAATATCATTTTAATATTTATTTTATTTTTGTTAATATTTTATTTATGATGTTTATAAGATATATGTTGGGATAGCATATTGCTTGAAAATTAATAACTTAAGAGTTAAAATTTAATATTTATTGTATTTTTATTAATAATTATTGTATTTTTGTTAATATTTTATTTATGATGTTTATAGGTTAAACTTATGATATAAATTTTTATTGGTATTACACAACTTTGAGATTTATTTTATTTACTTTAATTTACTTGACATGCCACAAGTAATATAAAATTTAAAAATATATACATATTAAACATTTAACATTTAAAAATTCACAAATATTTTAATAGAGGATAACGAGGGTAAGTAAATATAGAATAGCTTTTTTAATAGTCTAAATGTGATTACAAGGTAGTATCTATTCATACATATTCTTAACCTTTTGACAATGCACACACGCCGTATAGACAAAGTAATTGAACTCGAATCATTTAGGATGAACATCATCCATTTTTCATTGAAGCCATTTGTTGGGGTCTTTTAAAGAATAGTTAATATAATAATTATATTAATAATATGATAAATATATAATTTTTACAAAGTTTAAATAGTGTAACAAAAATAGTTCTATTATTTTTGTACAAATATTTTTAATTTAATATTGAGAGTTTAACATGTTAAAAAAATAACACATGAACAGTTTAAATTTTACTTCCAGTAAATTTTTAATTTAATAATTAGCAAAAAATGTTGACCAATAGATCCAACATAATATATTCTAATTGTAATTTTTTATGGTTTACAATGAGTTATATAATGGCCTTGTTTGGTAAACAGTGTTTTGAGTTAAAATTAGGGGTTTGAAATATTTTTAGAGGTTTGACCAGTCAAATTCGCTAACTTAGAGGTTTGGTAAATAGATGATTATAATAACAGATTAGGGTAAAACATCTCTTTTTGAAAAACTCACTTTAGAGCCTTTTGAGAAATTAATTTTCATTATATATTTAATATTAATTGATACAAAATAATAATAACTAATAAATTATTCAAACAAATATTGAATATAATCGTGTCCTTATATGTCCTTTTGCTTGTTCAAATAATAAACAACTATCAGTTAATTCTACCAAACACTTTTATACAATCAACTAATGTAATCTGCTAGTCAAATCAGCTAATGCTATCAACTATCCGCTATCAACTAATGTAATCCGCTATCTGCTAATTGCCAAACAGGGCCATTATTATTATATAGGATAAAGTTCACAAATGACAACTGAACTTTGGTCTATTATTCAATTTGATAACTAAACTTTTAATTGCTTCAATGTTACCATTAAGATTTATGTTTTGCTTCAATGTTACCACTCACTCGTTAACCGTGGTTAACAATTGTTAAAGTATTTAGTATAATAACACATTTAGTCTTCAACGTTTGCACATTCAAACAATTTAGTCTTAATTCGAAAAACAACAAATTTAACTCAAAACCCTCAAAACTTAAATCACTAAACACTAAACTCTTAAATTATGAACCTCTAACTCCAAAACCCTCAAAACATGACTATTTGACCATATATGTAGGTGGTGGTGGTTGTGATTGTGGGGATGAAACAGCTTGAAACAGGAGGGGTTTTGCTCAAAACATAAAGGTTTGAAACAGATTCAACCACTTGATGGTAGCATAGCGAATTATGTTGGACCGGTGCTTGATGCACTCTTTATTTGTTAGAAAAACAAGCTATTTGCAGCAGAACAAGTATTTCATGAAAATATGAGAGCAACTGATCGTGGTGCTGAACAAAGGAAGGCTAAAAATGAGGTCGTTGATATGCTCATAGAATTTTGCAAGCATAATGACAATTTGTTCAGTTTTGTGGCTATGAGGGTAATTTCTTTAGATGGTTTATTGGATATTCTGATCAGAGCAGAGTTCATTGGCGATGGTGTTGCAAAGAAACTCCATGAAGTGCTGTTGAAATTGCTGTCTTCAAAAATGAATTTTCAAAAGCATTTTTAAGTTATTACTCAACTGTTATAAATGAAGCCATAAAAGAGGGAAGTGATAGCATTTTCAATAAATACCCCATAATCTCAACTTTTTCTGTCCAAATATTCACAGTGCCAACATTAACTCCTCGTCTCGTGAAGGAGATGAACCTATTAGGCATGCTACTGAAATGCTTGGGAGAAAATTTTCTTTCTTGTGCTAGAGAAGATGGCCATTTGCAGGTAATTTCTATTGTTCTTGTTTCCTTTTGTAAACTAAGACAGAATTGCATGACAACATTCAATTTTTGCTTTAAAAAAGATTAGAGCCTGAAATTTACTCGCATCCTAGGCCTTGTTTGGCAATTAGCGGATAACTGATAGCGGATTACATTAGCTAATAGCTGATTGCATTAGCTGATTTGACTAGCGGATTGTATTAGCTAATTGTATAAAGTGTTTGGTAAAATTAACTGATAGCTGTGTGATTATCTAAACAAGCAAAATGACATATAAGAACATGATTATATTCGATGTTTGTTTGAATAGTTTATTAGTTATCAATATTTTGTATTTACCGTTCAAAAAAATATTTTGTATCTATTAATATTAATTAGATTATAAAAAATATTTTTTTAATATAACAATAATAAACATATTTGAAGGATCTATATATTAAGGTATTATTTATATAATTATTTTTAATATAATTTAATTAATTAATAAATTTAAATAAAAATATAAATGTGTGAGAATAAAAAAAACAAAAAGTATTACTTTACAAATGTCACAATATAAATGTGTGAGGACGAAAAATTAAAATAAAAAAGGTTAAATTTAGGTTATTTGGAGATTTTTTATAATTGTTAAGAGTAAAAGGGTCTGATAAGTAGTTTATTTGGTTACTATTTTATCTTTAATTATGCCTTTGATTGTTAGTTCATGTTGTTGATTTGGATGTTTTTGTGCGTTTTCTATGCATAACTTCAATTCTGGAAATTACACTTAAAAAGACAAAATTCTGCAGTTTTATTTTCTGGAATCAACGTTGGGCTAGTGGGCATAAGTTTGGGCATGAAGTCTGACGTGACATCCAGTCAGCGACTTTTAGAAGGTCCAGTCAACGACTTCTAGAAGGTACAGTCAGTGTGGACAGATAAGCAGATCAGCTACATTTAAATTCAAATTAGAATTTATCTTTTATTTTTAGGATTTAAATTTGAATATTTTTAAGATTTATCTTTTATTATTTCTAGATTATTTTTAGGGTTTCAAAGTACTATAAATACCCCTTGGGGTAAGCTAGAAAATCATCTCGCATTCTTAGTTTGTTCTAACTTTTGAAGTTTAATTAAAATCTCTTTTTTTACTTCTTGTTCTTAAGGTTTTTTATTTTTAAATATGCTAAGTATGATTTTTACCATAATCATGCTTAGCTAATTTCCTAATTAGCCAAAGGCTTAAAGTGATGCCTCGATTCATTTTGTGAGAATAGAAAAGTACTCAATATCTTCGGATAACATTCTTCAATTTTTTGAAAACTTAGATATGCAATCGGCCTTTCTTTTAAAAATTTTTACACTTTCATTTCAAAAAGCGGGTGTTGACTTGAATGTTGTTCTGATTTAAAGTTGGGAGGAAGGATCGGCTTGTAGCATATTCGACTTCCTATGAACACACTTAGCGACGGATTTGCTAAGGGAAATTGAGGTTGGATTCGATTCTTATTGAGACACCGTGATCCGAGTCGGGCTTTTCTAAACACTTAACTACATTGACGCTAGCGACGATAGTTGTGGCTAGTCCAAGTAAGAACCGAATTCCAAAGATTGCCTTTGAATTGTTGGTTACAAAACTGAAAAGTAAGTTACAAGGGTTGGGCCTTGTAGACTATAACCGGCGTGTATCCGGTGAAAAGATCTTTTTCGATGATCAATTTGAATTTGAGGCTAAGCTAAGCCTGAAGCTATTTTATTAAATTGATTTAATCCTTAAAATTTACTTCCATCATTCTCGTTTTTACTCTAGAATTATTTTCTAGCTTTCTTGATCAAACCCCCTATTTACTTTATTTTCTTGCAACAATCAGAATTAAAAACTCAAGATATCAGAAGCTCCTTAGTCCCTGCGGATCGACCATTCTTCTCTTTACTAAGTCTTTTATTTATTTGTTTTGAGATTAAAGAATATTTATTTGACAAATTACGACGCTTGTCAAATTGGCGCCGTTGCCGGGGACTTCGGCAAAGTTACTGATTAAAGTTTGTTTTGATTTATGATCATGAAGAATTCGAGCGAATTAGCAGATTTTGAGCCAGAAATTGAAGCAGTAGCTCAAAGACTGCACGCATGCACACTTCGAGAAAGAAGACAGCGACAACAACAATTCCAACGAGACCTAGAAACATCATCAGAAGCAGAAACACACTTTGAGTACAACAACGCAGAACAGATTCCGAAGGCAGAAGAAGATCAAACTATTCTCGAACTTGTCGTGGCATCAGATGATCAACAACCACTGTGCATTACATTTCTGAATGAAGAAACAACATTCTCACTCAAGACGGGTCTAATACATTTTCCACCGACCTATCATGGTTTGCCCAGTGAAAACCTGCACAAGCATCTCAAAGAATTTTACATGGTTTATTTAAGCACAAAATCATAGGGAGTATTCGAAGACCAGATCAAACTCCGTGCTTTCCCTTTTTCCTTTGTTGATATGGCTAATGACTGGTTATTTGACTTACCTTCTAATTCGGTTATTACATGGACTGACATGGATCAATTTTTCTTTGACATGTTTTTCTCTACAGCTAAGGCGGGCGAACTAAGGCAAAACATCTTGAGTATCTGACAAAAAAAACTGATTCATTATATGACTACTGGGATCAGTTCAATAAATTATGCGCAAACTGTCCACAATATGGACTGACGGAACAAACACTTCTTCAATACTTCTACGAAGGCTTAACCCCTATGGAAATGAAGATGGTCGATGCAGCAAGTGGAGGGGCACTAGTAAACATGACTCCAACTGCGGAAAGAAATTAATTTCTACTATGGCCGCTAACTCTCAACAGTTTCGCCCTTCCATGAACCCTCTCGATGAGTTCACGAGATAAGTACAGTTTCACTAGAGAATAAAATTGATAAGTTAGATGAAATAGTTCAATCTCTTGTTGTAGGTAAAACAGTTATAGCTAGAGTTTGAAGAATATACACAAAGCCCGACCACCCTAAGAATTGCTATCCAATGTTACAAGAAGATGCTACTGCACAAGTAAATTCAGTGGGAAATTTTTCGAGACCTTCCCAAAGGCCATACAACCCTTACGCCAACACCTATAATCCAGGGTGGAAGGACCATCCAAACTTCAACTATCAACCACCTGCACCACAGCAATATCAACCGCAAAACTGTCGTTGGAGTCGATTGTTGAAAGGTTGGCGCTATCCCAAGAAAAATTTTAACTAAAGACTGAAGCACACTTTTAAGCAATTGACAAACAGATGAGTTAACTGACGTTAGTAGTGAGTCGTTTAAAATCCAAAGGGAAGTTGCCGTCGTAAACCGAGGCGAACCCACGAGAAAATATTAGTGCAATCACCCTTCGGAGTGGTATTGTTGTCACACCGCCAGTCTTTGAGGATGTTGCTGTAAAATCTCATAAAAGAGATGAATCGAAATCCCAGAGGGAGAAAGAAAAAGTTGACACAAGATCCTAAAAGAAGAAGAATGATGAATCGCAGATTCCTCCTACGCCATCTCCTTATGCCACGCCACATCCCTTTCCTTCGAGGTTGGTAAAGCGCGATAAGCAAGCTGATGAACAAGAAATTCTTAATATGTTCCGTAAAGTAGAGGTAAACATACCTCTCATTGATGTGATTAAAAATGTTCCACGGTATGCTAGATTCTTAAAAGACCTATGCACAAATAAAAGACGACTTACCGGAATTGATAAGCTAAATTTGGGGGAATACGTCTCAGCCGTTTTCCAACGAAAGCTTCCACCAAAGTTAAAGGACCAAGGTATGTTTGATATTCCTTGTAAAATCAGTAATATTGGGATTAAACGTGCAATTTGTGATTTAGGCGCTTCTATAAATGTTATGCCTCTTTCTTTGTACAACTTATTTTCTGCTGAGCCTTTGAAGGATACGAAAGTGTCGATACAACTGGCCGACCGGTCCGTGATATACCCAGAAGGATTCCTCGAGAACGTCTTGGTTAAGGTAAATGACTTAATTTTGTCGGCAGACTTCTATGTCATCATATGAAAAATGACCGAACCCATTATTCCTCTGAAATCCTTCTCGGTCGTCATTTTCTTAGTACGGTGCATACCAAAATTGACGTTAGGAGTGGCATTCTTACCATGGAATTTGATGGTGAGGTTGTTAAATTTGACGTTTATAAGGCAATGAAACATCCAGATTCTATGACAAACGTTAGCTTCGTCGGTATTTATGAACCTTTAGTTGATGAATTTGTGGAAACTAACTTATCTGATGATTTGTGCAGGGAATTAGAGGATGAATACGACGAATCAAGGGAGTTGAAAAATATTTCATTTGTTGATTTAGATTTGTGTTTAACTCCTTCACAAATTAAATTATTACCTTCCATTTTGCAGGCACCAAAATTGGAGTTAAAATCACCGTTGGAACATGTGGACAAGCTGAAAAAGATCCGAAGAAAAGCCTATGAGAATGTTCAAAGCTACAAGAATAAAATGAAGGAACTTTATGATCGTAGAATTTCTCGTAAGAAATTCTCTTGATGGAAAAAGTGTATGTAGTGGATTGAGCATCTCTCTCAGTACCTGTAGTCTGAATCAGGTCGTCAAGCTAAACGACGTTAAATAAAGCGCTTTAATGGGAGGTAACCCATTTTATTTTACTTAATTTCTATTCATTTTTAAATTTATTTAATTTATTTTTGTCTTGTTTTGTTTTATTTGAATTTTTAGGTCCCTTAACTAATTTGAATCGAACGTTAAGCAATTACAGAACCATAGAGCCATTCCACGTACAAGAAAGTTCGTTTCATTTAAAGGTTCATGTTAGCACATCCTCTTACCATCTTTAGGCGTACGTTAGCTAAGCCCTTGCCACATTAAGGTGCATTTTAGCCGAATCCAAACTTCACTTGCAGCCAACCCATTTTTTCCCTTTTTAAATTTTAAACCCAAACATCGATTATCTCCCTTTATCCTTATTTTAAACCCACTTTCTCCTTTTTAAATTTTAAATTCCCTCCCCGTGGATCCTACACTTTGTTGATAAATCAAATCCCCTTTTCCAATACAATTCTTTTCCTTTTTAACTTAACCTTCCCCACGTGATTCAAACAAAACAAACAAACCTAAACCCTTTTCTTTTGTTTTCTCACGAGCCACACAAATCCTTTTACCCTAAAACCACCCATCGACCGAGTGCAAGCTACCATCGCACCCTCCATTCTGCGCATCAGCCGCCGCGATGGTCCACACAAAACCCCAAGTTCCTAGCCACGAACCAGTGTTCTTGAACCGGAGACAAAATTGGTCCGTGACCACGATCATCATTAGACACATGGAGTTTCTCTAATACTTCTCTTGTGCTTTTATTTACATATTGGGACAATATAATTTAAGTGAAGGGGAGTAGAATTTGTGTCAAATTATTTTTCTGCTTATTTGATTGGTTGAAATTGAGTTTTTCATAATTATAATATGTTGGAATTTCTTGTTGCCTATCCTATATTTCACTTTATCTCTCTGATTTCCCTATTGTTAGAGTATGTCCAAAGACCAATCATAAGATGATTGTAAATAACATTTGTTTTACCTTGTTTATCCATAAAGAGGCATTGCCATTATTATTTTCAGTTACAATTCTGCGTGCATAAATAAACTGAATTATAATAAAGTCCTTAGAATAATATGGTTATTCTTAAATGTCCTTAGTCGAGTATTATTGTGGGAATGGACAAAAATAATGCATTAAGACTAATATATAATTGATTGATGACAAAGTGTTGTCATTGACATGGAGATGTCAAAATCAATACATAAGTATGTGTTAGAGAACAACATACTGGACTGACCCACTATGAGCATGTTTCTTGGATTATTATGTGACAGTCACAACATTGCTCATAGTGATAACTACATGTATGATCCTCAGACTTGAGATCATCATTATTTTAACATTATGAGTGGCATATTTTGATACAGTCAAATGTGTGTCGTACTTGACTACACTATAAAGACTGATATTGGATATGTCACAATCTATGTAGTGGGATATGGTTGATCAAGATAGGGTTTGTCCCTCTTACATAATAGGAGTAATATCGTAGGTCACTTGATTGAGTGAGACTAAAAATGCATGGCCGTGCTCGAATAAGTTGATATGAGATATCACAATTATTCGTTTATAATAGCCTACTCAAGATATCAAGAAATATTAGATGGACTATACAAGTGTGACTGTTCCATGACTTGTGTCCAATCTAGATATAAAGGACAAGAGGATGTAATACATGAAAAAGAGTTAATCACGAAAAAGGTTATGTCGAATCATGATTTCTTGTAACTTAGGTGACAATGACATATTGCTAGATGTCACTTATTGTTTATAATATTAGAAATGTTCTAATATTTACTACTAATGTTACATGAACCTACAGGGTCACACCTGAGCATATATTAAACGAATTATATATGTACAAATTTGTTGTACATGGATTTATTTAAATTAATATATATTTGATATATATAATTTAACTATTGGGTAAATATTAAAAGAAAAATAATTATTGTAATTATGACTCTTTTAATATATAAATAATATAATTCAATTTAAATCAATATATATATTGAAATCTTAATTAAGTTGAATTGAGATTATATATATTTAATATATATATATATATATATATTGCAATCCTAATTAAAGTTGAATTGGGATTATATATATTTAATATATGTATATAGATATTGAAATCATAATTAAGTTGAATTGGGATTATATATTTAATATATATATTAAAATCCTAATTAAGTTGAATTGAGATTATACATATATTTAATATATATATATATTAAAATCCTAATTAAAGTTAAATTGAGATTATATATATTTAATATATATATTGAAATCCTAATCTGAGTTGAATTAAGATTACAAAGGCTATATAAAGGCATGAGAGATTTAGCAGTCATTTATGTTTTTGGGAAAAACCTTCTAAATAGTTTAGAGAGTTTTATATGCTCGTTTTAACTGGGTGAACTACGTAGAGGTCGAAGCGTTATTGTTGCGGCTTAGGAATCAACATTGTGGAATTGTGATTGGATTTTTTTATCTTCTCTAAATTCATAATTCTAAATTGTAAACAAGTAATTCTTCACCCTTATTCACCCCGATTCGTTCCTCGTACATGGATCTCTGGTGGTAATCGCCAGATAATTTTTCCGCTGCGCCATGGGGTGTACCGACGTGACCCAACAGTGGTATCAAAGCCACTTGGACGATATAGATTCAGGTTTTAATTACTTGGGTGATGTAATTGTATGAGATACATGTTATATTTGATTTATTTAGTGAATATATGATATTTATACGAGTAAATCTATTCAATCATGATTAATTTATTAATCCAGTTAAAAGATGTTCCTAAGATCAATGATTAAGAGTTAATTATCAGGATCTTTGTCGATAGTGTTTGAAATATTATATGTTATTGTTAACATATTCAATATTGAGTTTTAGGGTTTTAGTTGTTAAGTGTTAACATACGCGGATTAAAGTTATATATTAGATTAATGGTTAGTCTATAGATTTCGTGCGGGAAATTAACAAGAGTTGTTTCAGTAAAAAAACCTCGTGGATTTTGAAATCTTGTAAACACGATAATGTTGATAAAAGTTATCAAATCGCGAGGTTTTTACATAGCAATTAAGATGCTAATCTTTAAAATTTTCTCCGCCGCTAACCAGGTAACGGCTAACCTGCTAGCAACTACGGGACCTCCGGAACCCTGCAAGGGGCTTCGCCCTTTAGACCTCCGCAAGGGGCTTGACAACTGCGTAGGAACAATCTGGTAAGACTTTAATAACAAACCGCGTCTTTATTATGTTTGATATGCACGGTATTTGAAATGCATGGTTATAGCCCAATAGCCCATTTAGTTTTATTTATAAGGTTTTTATAAATATGGCCTGCATGTCGTGCCTTTATATACTTCTATTGTAATTCTCTTCTCATCTTACTCTCTTGTATGTAAAATGGGTTTCTGAAATTGTAATCTATACGAAAAAGAATGGACCAGAGAAACAAAAGTGTGGGCCGACAGAAAAATACTTGAGAAGTGTTTTTTATCCTTATAATAATATGGTTCTTCCATTGGCTTGGGGCGTGCCACCTTAGGATATGGGTTATAACTATTTCATTCATATTTACTGCTTTTCATATATATGATAAAATGAATGTATGAGATGCATGCTAGTTAATTGATAAGATCAAATGTTAAATGGTGAGATAATATTCATGAAACCCCTCAATAAAATATTAAGTCTTTTATTGATTTCCAATGTTAACCCTCGTTAAAGTCTAGATCGATACAATGTAGGTTCTACTAAAGCGAGGTACTTGGATCTATCTTGGCCAAACGGGAAGAATAAGCAAGTGATATTCGTTGGTTGTAACATTGGTTAAAGACTTAACTAGGTTACTCTAATAGGATTAGAAACCTAAAGGTTGGTTATTTGGATAATCATAAGATGGTTATGAACAAGAGTTGTTCACCAAATGAAGGAGTTACATGAGATATAATTAGCAAATGTTGCTTACCTAGATAGACCATAATCTTAAGAGAAAAGCCAAAGTTGACTTAAGAGAATATGAAATTTGGATCCTTGCCCACTAGAAAAAACTTACAGAAAGTATTTTCAACATTAATATTTGAGGGTTATTAATTTTAATAAAAATAGTGAGAGTATCAAGTCCTTTTATAAGCAAACATGGTAAACGTACTCAGAATTTATATTATATTGTTATAGACTTATTATACAAATTTGTTATCATTGCGATCGGTCCTTGAGAAAGGCATGTTGAACAGCGTAAACTACCTTGACTAGTTAATAGAAGGAAAATGTTTCCATTTTTAATAAGACATGTTATTGTAAAAGGAATTACCTCATTTATATTGAAAAGTCAAGAAGGCAAATGAAAGCGGAGCATCCGCCTCGAGTATTTATGTTATTGATATTAATTTAGCAACACCTACTTCTTGGGTATTAGATACTGATTATGGTTCTCATATTTGTACATTTGTATAAGGACTACAAAAGAGTAGAAATCTGAGAAAATGAGGGGTGGACCTACGGGTTGGTAATAGAGCAAGAGTTGATGCATTATCTATAGGAACACATACTTTATCATTGCCTAGTGGACTTAATTTATGTTTAGAGGATTGCTATTTTGTGTCTAGTTTGACTAAAATCATCATTTCGATTTCTTGTTTATACAAGATTGGTTTTGAGATAATTATTAAGAATAATCGTTGTTCTTTTATCTCAATAATGTTTTTTATGTGTGACACAATTAATAAATGGCATCTATATTTTGGATCAAGAGAATTTCATTTACAACATAAATACGAAAAGATCAAAACAAATGACTCTAATCAAACTCATCTTTGGCATTGTCACTTGGGTTACATAAGTGAAAAATGCATTTCAAAACTTCATAAAGATGGATTTTTTGGATTCATTGTTTTCGAACAACTTGATATATGCGAGCCTTGCTTATTGGGAAAGATGACCAAAGCTCCTTTTAATGGTAAAAGTAAGCTAGCAAGTGATTTATTGGGATTAATACATAGTGATATATGTGGACCAATGAATACACAAGCCAGAAGAAGGTTTTCAATACTTTATTACTTTCACAGATGCCTTTAGTAGATATGGGTACATTTACCTAATGCATCATAAATCTGAATCCCTTGAAAAGTTCAAGAAATTTAAAAATAAAGTCCAAAACCAACTAGAAAAAACATTAAGGCTCTCTGATCAGATCGATAAGGAGAATACTTAAGCTTAGAGTTTGGTGACCTTCTTAAGGAATGTGAGATTTTCTCACACCTCTTGGTACTCTACAATGGAATAGAGTTTCCAAAAAAAAGAAATCAAACATTGTTGACATGGTTCGATCAATGATGAGTCACGCTGATCTTCCAGTTTCTTTTCGGGGACATACGCTAAAAATAACTACTTTTACACTAAATCGTATTCCATCTAAATCAGTTCAAAAGACACCATATGAGATATGGACTGGAAAGCATCCTAGTATGTCTTTTATGAAAATTTGGATATGTGAAACTTATGTTAAACATAAGATGTCTACAAAGCTCAAACCCAAATCTCATAAATATAATATTGTGGGTTATCCTAAAGAAACTAAAGTATATTATTTCTTCAATCCTACCGAGAACAAAGTGTTTGTTGCTCAAACATGAATCTTCCTAGAAAGATAATTTGTTTTCCGAAAAGAAAGTGGGAGAAATATTAAACTCAATAAAATTTGAGATCAACCACATATCATTGAACAAGAGATTGAAAAACAACAAGTTCCACAAGTTATTGAGAAACATTCAACAGTTTTGGAAACACAAGTACTACGAAGATCTTTGAGATAATACAATACGCTTGAGAAATATAGATTTCTTGTCACATTGCATGATGATGCTCTCTTCATGGATCAAGATGAGCCTAAGACTTATCAAGAAGCAATGATGGGCCCAAACTCTGAGAAATGGCTAGAGGCCATGAAATTCGAGATAGATTCATGTCAGAAAAGCAAGTTTGGACCTTGGTTGACCCACCTCTAGGGGTTAAGCCCATAGGGTGCAAATGGGTTTTCAAAAAGAAAACCAACATGGATGGTAATGTACAAACATACAAAGTGCGATTAGTCGCTAAGGGTTTTGGTCAAACTCATGGCATAGACTATGATGAAACCTTTTCACTTGTTGCTATGTTTAAATTCATTAGGATCTTACTTGCGATAGCTGCATTTTATGATTATGAAATATGGAAAATGGATGTTAAAACCACTTTCTTTAATGGAAAACTAGATGAGGATGTGTACATGACACAACATGAAGGTTTTGTCGATCCAAAAGATGCCAAAAATATGCAAGCTACAAAGGTTCATTTATAGATTGAAGCAAGCTTCTCAAAGTTAGAATCTTCGTTTTAACGATGCAATCAAAGATTTTTGATTTTATCAAAAATAAAGATGAGTCATGTGTTTTCAAGAAAATTAGTGGGAGCACTGTCATATTCTTGGTACTGTATGTGGATGACATACTGATAATAGGAAATGACATATCTAGCTTACAGTCTATGAAAACTTGGTTAGAAAAATATTTTTCCATGAAAGACTTGGGTGGGGCAACATACATATTAGGAGTCAAGATATATAGAGATAAATCAAGACGACTCCTAGAACTGATTCAAAATACATACATAGAAAAAGTACTGAAAAGATTCAGTATGGAAGAATCCAAAAGGGATTCTTACATATGAGATATGGAATTGTCACCCTCGAATGAAATATGTCCTTAAACACCACAAGAAAGATAACGAATGAGTAAGATTCCATATGCTTCAACAATTGGATCTACCATGTATGTCATGCTATGTACTCATCCAAATATATCGTACGCTTTAAGTATGACAAGTCGATACCAGTTAGATCCCGGTGAAGGTCACTAGGTCGTAGTTAAAAACATCCTCAAGTTCTTAAAAAGAATTAATGATACATTCCTTATATATGGAGGTGATGAAGAGCTAAGTATAAAATGTTATACTAATGTCAGCTTTTAAACCAATAAGGATGATTCACGATTGCAATCTGGTTTTGTGTTCTGCCTTAATAGAAGCGCTGTGAGCTGGAAAGGTTCAAAGCAAGATACATTAGCTGATTCTACAACACAAGCCGAGTATATTGTAGCATGTGATATTGCAAAAGAGGGTGTTAGGATTAAGAAGATCATATATGAACTAGGGGTTGTGCCGAGTATTTTGAATGCTATAGATCTACATTGTGATAACAACGGAGCCATCGCACAAGCAAAAGAACACAGATCTCACCAACGATCCAAACACATACTTAGGCGTTACCATCTCATTCGAGAAATCATAGATTTACGAGATGTGGAAATATATAGAGTACCAACATATTATACCATTGTTGATTTACTAACAAAGCCTTTGACATAGCATAAACATGATCGTCACACTAAGTCACTTGGTATTAGATACATGAGTGATTGGTCTTAGTGCTAGTGAGAGATTGTTAGAGTATGCCCAAAGACCAATCATTGGATGATTGTAAATAACATTTGTTTTACCTTGTTTATTCATAAAGAGGCATTGCCATTATTATTTTCAGTTACAATTCTGCGTGCATAAATAAACTGAATTATAATAAAGTCCTTAGAATAATATGGTTATTCTTAAATGTCCTTAATCGAGTATTATTGTGGGAATGGACAACAATAATGCATTAAGACTAATATGTAGTTGATTGATGACAAAGTGTTTTCATTGACATGGAGATGTCAAAATCAATACATATGTATGTGTTAGAGAACAACATGCTGGACTGACCCACTATGAGAATGTTTCTTGCATTATTATGTGACAGCCACAATATTGCTTATAGTGATAACTACATGTATGATCCTCAGACTTGAGATCATCATTATTTCAACATCTTATCCGTAACTGACTATACTATAAAGACTGATATTGGATATGTCACAATCTATATAGTTGGATATGGTTGATCAAGATAGGATTTGTCCCTCATACATAATAGGAATAATATCGTAGGCCACTTGATTGAGTGAGACAAGAAATGCATGGCCATGCTCGAATAAGTTGATATAAGATATCATAGTTATTCGTTTATAATAGTCTACTCAAGATATCAATAAATATTAGATGGACTATACAAGTGTGACTGTTCCATGACTTGTGTCCAATCTAGATATAAAGGACAAAATGATGTAATACATGAAAAAGAGTTAATCACGAAAAAGGTAATGTCGAATCATGATTTCTTATAACTTAGGTGACAATGACATATTGCTAGATGCCACTCATTGTTTGTAATATTAGAAATGTTCTAATATTTACTACTAATGTTACATGAACCTACAAGGTCACACCCACGGTTGAAATGAGCATATATTAAACGAATTATATATGTACAAATTTGTTGTACATGGATTTAGTTAAATTAATATATATTTGATATATATAATTTAACTATTGGGTAAATATTAAAAGAAAAATAATTATTGTAATTATGACTCTTTTAATATATAAATAATATAATTCGATTTAAATCAATATATATATATACTGAAATTCTAACTAAGTTGAATTGAGATTATATATATTTAATATATATTGAAATCCTAATTAAAGTTGAATTAGGATTATATATTTAATATATATATATATTGAAATCCTAATTAAATTGAATTGGAACTATATATTTAATATATATATATATTAAAATCCTAATTAAGTTGAATTGAGATTATACATATATTTAATATATATTAAAATCCTAATTGAAGTTAAATTGGTATTATATATATTTAATATATATATTGAAATTCTAATCTGAGTTGAATTAGGATTATAAAGTCTATATAAAGGCATGAGAGATCTATCAGTCATTTATGCTTTTGGGAAAAACCTTCTAAATAGTTTAGAGAGTTTTTATATGCTCATTCCCTTCTAAATAGTTTAGAGAGTTTTATATGCTCATTTCAATTGGGTGAACTACGTAGAGGTCAGAGCATTATTGTTGCGGCTTAGGAATCGACATTGTGGAATCGTGATTGGATTTTTTATCTTCTCCAAATTCAGAATTCCAGATTTTAAACAAGTAATTCTTCACCCTTATTCACCCCAATTCGTTCCTCGTACATGAATCTCTGGTGGTAATCGCTGAGTAATTTTTCCGCTGCGCCATTGGGTGTACCGGCATGACCCAACACATATGACTTGTGATCTTGCTTTTGTTGGAATTTAGGATACGTGATAGATAATTGTATGACTAGTGATTTTCAATAAATTTTTATTTGACATTCCATACATTTGTTAGTCGACATGTTGATTGACTTAGTACACATCCCACCTCATGTAAGTTTTTGAGCCTTATGAGCATATACTTTCATTCTTGCTCTTTACTTCATTGAGTGTGACGAACTAGTTTTCAACATTCTAGAACTTGTAACATAATACTTGTCAAGGCTATATACTTGAATACGATGCTTTAACATGATAGGGGCACTTAGGATTAACCACTTCTCTACCCAAAATTGCCTTCCCGTTTATTTCCCCTAATGGCCACTTTTTGAGCTTGTGCCCATTTCTTGTTTTCAACACATTTACAAAACTCGAGCCTTTTCATATTTTATTCCTCTTTTTCATACCCTTGTCGAGACAAAAGAAGATTTGATCAACGAGAAATAAAAAGAAAGAGCAAAGGAGTTCGTTAAAGAAAAAATTAGCAGAAAAAATAAATGGTTCGAACAAAAAATCAGCAGAAAAATTTGGTTCGAACAGCAAAAAAAGATTCAAAAAATCAACAGAAACAAACAGATTCAAAAAAAGTTGCTTGATTTTTTCTACGCCTCTTTACATTTGTTTACTTTGCTTGTTTCGTGGCTTGAGCTCATATGTTTTTGCATCTCTTGTCTTGACATTAGCCCATATATTTGGCCTTATTCCCTACCTTTACCTAAGCCTCGTTACAACCTTGTTTAAAGACCCTTTGATTTATGCATCATGTTCAATTTTTAGTAGTGGATATTGGATTTAATTGCAAGCTTATGGTAATGTTTTAATTAGTTCTGGCTTGAGCGATTCTTTAACCTAAACACTTTGAGCGAAACGAGTGAATCCTTGTGAGGGTATTAAATTTTGACTCATTGACATTAACAAGTTGTTGGAATGTCTTGATTTGCTTAAAACTGTTCTTAGTTTTGCCTTTACCTAATTGTTTATTGATTCAAATAATTGTTTCGATCTTGGGTCATTTGGTTATCTTAGATACATTGTAAAATAAAGGATGAGAACTTGAGTTTTGATGTATTAGTTAAGGGATGTATGAGGACAAACATTGAATAAGTGAGGGGAAATTTGATAAGTAGTTTATTTGGCTACTATTTTATCTTCAATTATGTCTTTAATAGTTAGTTCATGTTGCTGATTTGGATATTCTTGTGCGTTTTCTATGCAGGACTTCAATTCTGAAAATTACATTTAAAAAGACAAAATTCTGCAGTTTTATTTTCTGGAATCAAGGCTGGGCTAGTGGGCATGAGTTTGACGTGGCATCTAGTTAGCGGCTTCTAGAAGGTCCAGCCAATGTGGATAGATAAGCAGATCATCTACATTTAAAATTCAAATTAGAATTTATTTTTTGTTTTTAGGATTTAAATTTGAATATTTTTAAGATTTATCTTTTCTCATTTCTAGATTATTTTTAGGGTTTCAGAATACTATAAATACCCCTTGGGGTAAGCTAAAAAATCATCTTTCATTCTTAATTTGTTCTAGCTTTTGAAGTTTAATTAAAATCTCTTATTCTTTACTTCTTGTTCTTAAGGGATTTTTTTATTTTTAAATATGCTAAGTATGATTTTTACCATAATCATGCTTAGCTAATTTTCCAATTAGCCAAAAGCTTAAAGTGACGCCTCGATTCATTTTGTGAGAATAGAAAAGTACTCAATATCTTTGGATAACATTCTTTAATTTTCTAAAAACTTAGATCGGAAATCGGCCTTTCTTTTAAAAATCTTTACACTTTCATTTCAAAAAGTGCACGTTGACTTGAATGTTGTTCTGATTTAAAGTTGGGAGGAAGGATCAACTTGTAGCATATTCGACTTCCTATGAACACACTTAGCGACGGATTTGCTAAGGGAAATTGAGATCGGATTCAATTCTCATTGAGACAACATGATCTGAGTCGGCTTTTCTAAACACTTAACTACATTGGCGCTAGCGGCGATAGTTGTGGCTAGTCCAAGTAAGAACCGAATTCCAAAGATTGCCTTTGGATTGTTGGTTACAAAAGTGAAAAGTAAGTTACAAGGGTTGGGCCTTGTAGACTGTAACCGGCGTGTTTCTGGTGAAAAAATCTTTTTTTGATGATCAATGTGAATTTGAGGCTAAGCTAAGCTTGAGGCTATTTTATTAAATTGATTTAATTCTTGAAATTTACTTCTATCATTCTCGTTTTTACTCTACAATTATTTTCTAGCTTTCTTGATCAAACCCCTTATTTACTTTATTTTCTCGCAATAGTTAGAATCAAAACCTCAAGATATCAGAAGCTCCTTAGTCCATGTGGATCGACCATTCTTCTCTTTACTACATCTTTTATTTATTTATTTCGAGATTAAAGAATATTTATTTGACAAATTACGACGCTTGTCAGGGTCTTTATAACTATTATGTCAAACCGCTAATTTCAAAAAGCTCATATTAGTAGCTTTTTCAAAATTAGAGGTTTCACCCCAATCCGCTACTCTGATCCACTATTCACCGAACATCAAAATTAGCGGATTTGATCGGTCAAACCTCTATTTTTTATTCAAACCGCTATTTACCAAACATGTCCGTCATCTTGGTTATCGCAATAAAACATAACTCTCGAAAATGGTTATCGAAGATTTTATTGTACTAGTAGTGCGTTGAAATTATGGTTAAATTATTATATTTATGGTTTATGGGTTTAGTGTTTAGGGTTTATGGGTTTAGTGTTTAAGGTCAAATTGAAATAATGTGTAGATAGTGAAGGTTAAATTTATTATTTTTTTCTGAATTGGGACTAAATTGTTTAAATGTGTAAGCGTGAAGGATTAAATGTGTCATTATACAAAAAAATAACTATTGTTAACGGATGAGTGGTAACATTGAAGCAAAACATAAAGTTTAATGGTAATATTGAAAAAATTAAAAGTTTGGTTACCAAATTGAATAATAGCCCAAAGTTTAGTTACCATATGTAAACTTTACCCTATTATATAAGATGTCGCGTGTCATCATTTGAGGATGAATTTATTAAATTATTTCAAGTAAAAATAAGAAAATATTTATTGAACAATTTTGAATTAGAATCAAATGAAAATGTATAAGTTTTATGATAAAATTACTATATTCCCATTACGACAAAAATGTAACGTTAATTGTGATTTTACCGAAAAGAAATAGTTAGATGATTAAAATAGAAACATGAAAATATGTGGTACCAAATAAATAGTTTAGCTAAAGAGATATCGAATCATACCGAAATAAAATAACAGGATCAAAATTTGAATTTCAACACAATAGAAGGACTAAAATTAGAATCAGTCCAACTTTAAAAAAATACAAATAGGATCGGGTCATTTTTACCCGAACCCTCACGTAACTATAGTCCATAAGTGGGATGTGGCACATCATTTACACATCTGATCCTTGTTATTTTCATTTTTTTTTTCTCGAGTGCCTTATTTATATTAGATCTCTATCGCTGCTTTTCTCTCTTTCTTTTCCGCGTTTCTTCAACAAAATTCAATCTCTAAGATTTTCAACTGTTTTTAATCTCTGAATCAGATCTCTTTAGCATAGTTTCTTTTTTCTAGTTTCTTTCTCGGATTTTCATTTCGACTTGCAATTTTAAAAGATTCAATCTCTGCCGTAAGATCTGCTTCTAATTCGCGAATCTTCAACCGTCGATCTGAGCAACCATGGCGGCCGCCAACGCTCCCATCTCCATGAAGGAGGTCTTGACTGTAAGTCTTCTCTTTTCGATTCAATTGATTTTTATAGCGAATCCATTTCAATTATAGCCAATATTCGGTTGTTGAGCTATATCGGATACTTGTTTAAGCATTCTTAGGCCTAATATATGTAAAATCTGCTTAGATCTGTATGAAACTTTCTATTTTTGTTTTGAAATAGTCAGGACTTTGAGTGATCTAAAACAATATCATTTTATTTGCAGTTGCCGAGCATTGGTATTAGTCCTCAGTTTATCACATTCACGAATGTTACTATGGAATCTGAGAAGTATATTTGTGTGAGAGAAACGGCGCCACAAAATAGTTTTGTGATAATCGACATGAGCATGCCAATGCAGCCGCTGAGACGACCTATTACGGCAGACTCTGCTCTTATGAATCCGAATTCTAGAATCCTCGCTTTGAAAGGTCAGTTATCTTAACTATCAGAAGTTTAGTTATAATGGATCACGTAAATTTATCTTTTACTTGATTGCCTTATTTATTGGAATAATGTATGTTGAATATGTCTGATCTGTGTATTCCCATATTGGATTGATATTGTGAACTTTTCCCTATGTTACTAGTTTGGGCTCTAGCTGCTCAAGAGTCTAGTTGTGTAGGAGTGTTTTTTCGTAGTAGGAACTTGTTCAAAATTCTACTTAAGATTCCTTTTGGTTTTGGGTTGCTACTTGCTTTTTGGTCTCTGAAATGAACAAATGAATGTGATACGTGCTAACTGTAAGGACCCTGCTTATGGCATCCTGGTGTTTTTAAACTACAGTGTTTTTTAGTTGCTATTTTTTTACTCGACTGCTTTATGTATTTTGCTAAGGTCTCTCTGCATTTGCACGAATTTTTTGTTTAAGTTTTCAGGAACAGCTAGTTAGAAACTTAGCACTTAGCAGTGATGAGTGCATTTTAGTTTCTTCCTACTGCAGAAATTGCTTCAATTTCTGTCCCATACGACAATCAAAATATGCTTGAAATGCTAGTCGTGATGTACTTGGCATAATTGTAAAGATAGTATTTTTAATAGGGCAAAAAGTTCAATATCTTTCTTTTTTTAATTATTATTTTTGCATCCTTTAATTCTTGTTCTTTATCTCTTGCTTTATACTCATTTGCTTTGACATTGCTTTTATAGCTCAACTTCCGGGAACAACTCAAGATCACTTGCAAATATTTAACATAGAGATGAAAGCAAAAATGAAATCACATCAGATGCCTGAACAGGTGAACCTTTCCTGCTTTCTCATTTTTTCTTCTTCTTTTATTGGTTCCATTTTCTGTCGTTTTCTCTCAACATTTTGTTCCTCAATGATTGTTGATAGTGGACTTGATTGCATGACCTTAGCAAACTGTTTTTGGTTCATGCCCAGGTTGTATTTTGGAAATGGATTAGCCCAAAAATGCTTGGCCTCGTCACACAGACCTCCGTGTATCATTGGTCAATTGAAGGTTAGATGTTATTCTATTGTCTATCTGGTACCATTTTTTATTTAGTTCTAAAAACGTGTTTTTTTTAGTGTTCTTTTATCTACTGTAAAATATTCTTTGGTGTCATGTGCCTCATTACATCTCACTCCTGGCAGGTGATTCTGAACCAGTTAAGATGTTTGAGAGGACGGCTAATTTGGTGAACAATCAAATAATAAACTATAAATGTGATCCTTCGGAGAAGTGGTTGGTTTTGATTGGAATTGCACCTGGTGCACCTGAGGTATGTGGTTGCCCTATTAATGCTTTTTAAGGTGATCATTATGCTGTGAAGAGGTTGTTGCTTCATTTATAAGTTTTGGGAATTTGAAAATTGTGAAATGTGTATTACATTTTGTAGTATGCCAAAACGAAGAGCTTTTGAAGTAATATTTTCATAATATTTCCCTAAGCTAAGTTGTTGTTGTTATGTTTTCTATGGTTCAAACTGATGTAGTGAACTCTGAATTAATTTCTTTTCTCTTGTGGTATCATTTTGGGTTTGCATCTTTAACACCCCTTTTTAGTTTCCGTTTCCTTATTCCTCATTTTGTCTCTCTACTTTCGGAAATTTTATTGTTACTTGCATAGTCATTATTAGTTATAAATTCCTCTTTTGAAAACTATCTCTGCTGCCACTATAAAGTTCAGATTTTGACTTATGTGTATTGTTTCATTTAGAGGCCACAATTGGTTAAGGGGAACATGCAACTTTTTTCTGTTGATCAGCAGCGTAGCCAAGCTCTCGAAGCACATGCTGCTTCATTTGCTCAATTTAAGGTAAGGGGATTTCTTGTACTTCGCTCTATATTTTCACTACATATTATAGATGCTGATCTGACAGGCAGCTTATCATATATGCTTGGTTCTGCTGAGCAGGTCCAAGGAAATGAGAATCCTTCTATTCTTGTTTCGTTTGCAACCAAGAGTTTTAATGCTGGCCAGATTACATCTAAGTTGCATGTAATTGAGCTGGGTGCTCAGCCAGGTCAGTTTGCTATTCTTTCTGATGTAGTTTGCTTTCCCCTTGTTATATATGAGGGTAAACTGCAGGTATTTTTAAATGTATGCTAAAAGAAGTAAAAGGATTTTCCATTATCCTTTCCAGTGATGGAAAAATCAAAAGTCCAATTATAATATGCTTCAAGTTCTGGCAAGTTAAGTTGAAACACTACTTTGTAATATTTGTAAGATCTTAACTAAGAAATTGAATTTTGTATCTATATTTAGCTTTAAACCATGATCAAGACTATTCTCAGTTAGATTTTTTGAGCGTTTGTTATGCATTAACCATTCTCAAAATCAACACAGCACTGCAGCTATAATATTCTGTTATTTGTCTTTCAGTCATATTTCCAATCTTCTAATAGAAAGTGTATATTTACAGGTAGGCCGTCATTTTCAAAGAAGCAGGCAGATCTGTTCTTTCCACCAGATTTTCAAGATGATTTTCCAGTTGCAATGCAGGTAGCATAAGATCCAAGATTTTATTTGTATTATTTGCCAATTGATTATTTGTGCCAATTGCAACAGTGCTAATAATAACACAAGTTTCTCTTAATTTGCAGATATCTCACAAATACAGTTTGATTTACGTTATCACCAAACTCGGGCTGCTGTTTGTTTATGATCTAGAGACAGGGACTGCTGTATACAGAAATAGAATCAGTCCAGACCCGATATTTTTAACCTCTGAAGCTTCAGCAGTCGGAGGGTTTTATGCCATCAACAGGCGAGGTCAGGTGTTGCTTGCTACTGTAAATGAAGCAACAATAATACCATTTGTTAGCGGTCAAGTATGTTTTGTGCCTCTTCTTTTCGGTTTTCGGGTTTCACTAAAACAAGACATGCTGGCTAATGACTTGTTGTGGTTGTTTTCTATTTCAGTTAAACAATTTGGAGCTTGCCGTCAATCTGGCTAAAAGGGGAAACCTTCCCGGTGCAGAGAACTTGGTAAGTGGATTGATTTCTATATTTGCTGGTCCATGGTTTGTGAATGTTTTTGCATCGGGATGATAATCAAGGATCAAGAGCTGATATTATCAAATTTTAGTTGCCAGGCATTAATATAAAAAAGAAATAGATATTTTTTAATTGAGAGGGATACTTTTGTGATAATTTCTTTATGGATGTGGGATTTCATCAATCTCACTGCTATGCTGAGTTTGAAAACATGCAGTCTTTTGTCTCAATTCACTTTAGTACCCAATTTTTTTATTGTGTTTTTGCATTATTACATTTAATGATGCTGCATCTTTAGTAACTGTGATGTCTATACAAGGTATTCAATTTATCTGTTAAATTTATTTAGGGTCTTGTTCTAGATGATTTTGTTCTTTTTGTAGACTAGGATGTTGACTGTGATTTTTGGTATCTCAGGTTGTCCAACGTTTTCAAGAATTGTTTTCTCAGACCAAGTATAAAGAAGCTGCTGAGCTTGCTGCAGAGTCTCCACAAGGGATCCTTCGCACTCCAGATACAGTTGCCAAGTTTCAGGTCTCATTTTTCTTTCCTAATCATGTAGAGTAGATACTTGTTTCGGTGTTGTGCTGATTTTATCTAAAGCAGAATCGTTTACCCGAATTCTGCAGAGTGTTCCTGTGCAAGCTGGGCAGACTCCACCTCTGTTGCAGTACTTTGGTACACTTTTAACAAAAGGGAAGCTCAATGCCTTTGAATCATTGGAGTTATCACGGCTTGTGGTAAACCAAAACAAGAAGAATCTTCTGGAGAATTGGTTGGCTGAGGATAAATTGGAATGCAGTGAAGAACTGGGAGACCTTGTGAAGGTTTGATCTGTACGCAGTATAATATTGAGACTGTTTTGACACTTTTTCTTTTGCCTTTTTCTAAATATCACTCTGCTTCCGTTGTAGACTGTGGATAATGACCTTGCCCTGAAAATATATATTAAAGCTAGGGCAACTCCAAAAGTTGTTGCAGCTTTTGCTGAACGTAGGGAGTTTGACAAGATCTTGATATACTCAAAACAGGTGACTGCTATGTTTTTTCCCTCTTTTTTTGCATTGGCATTTTCTGGTGCGATGCTTTCTGATCTCCCTTTTCAGTGCCTATCAAGTGGGGGAGCATTTCCCCCACTCGTTCTTTACATTTTGGTGAATGCATGCATCAAATATTCATGACTAAATTATTTCCTCAGGTTGGGTACACTCCTGACTACTTGTTCCTTCTGCAAACAATTCTTCGTACAGATCCACAGGTTCGTTTCGGTTTTCTGTAGCCTCTAGTGTTTGGAGGTGTTAAAAACATGTCAAATCATGAGTAATGGATAAATAATTTCAAATGTGTTAATCCCTTCATTAAAACCTATTAAGTCAATGTTTATGATTATTATGATTTCTTATTAGATTAAAAGCTTTTTTATTGTTTGCCTACCCATAGATGTTATTATTATGGACTTTTTTATGTGATGGAATCTGTGTAATTTTCAAGTAGAAAACTACCTTATCGGAGGGGGATCAGTTAGAACTTGTTGTTTTAATTGCAGGGAGCTGTTAATTTTGCATTGATGATGTCTCAAATGGAGGGTGGTTGTCCAGTTGATTATAATACCATCACTGATCTTTTTCTTCAGGTTTGCTACTTATGGAATTGTTTGTAAAAAATCACATTATTTTTCCTGTCAAATATATGAGTGTTTTCTTTGAATTTCTGTCTTTAATTCCCAGAGGAACTTGATACGGGAAGCAACTGCATTTCTATTAGATGTTTTGAAACCAAATCTGTCAGAGCATGCTTTTCTTCAAACGAAGGTTATTTCTTTAAAATGCCGGTTAAGCTAATGTAATTTTGTTCGTGTTAAATACTTATTTTATTAACATTCTTTTATCTGCAGGTCTTGGAAATCAATTTAGTAACATTTCCAAACGTTGCTGATGCCATTTTGGCAAATGGAATGTTCAGTCACTATGATCGTCCCCGAATTGCACAACTTTGTGAGAAAGCTGGTCTGTATGTGCGAGCACTGCAGGTAATCTTCTTGTTGAAGTTAATAGTTTTCGTATTAGGTCTGATTTTCTACACTGAATTAATTGTATATCCTTGATTTAATATAATGCATTTTCTGCAGCATTACACCGAGTTGCCAGATATTAAACGTGTCATCGTGAATACACATGCTATTGAGCCACAGGTACATGTCCTTTATCCTTTTCTCTTGGTAATATTAGTGTGTAGAAGCTCCTGACATGTTTTAATAATACTTCTGTTTCAGTCGCTTGTTGAATTTTTTGGTACTCTTTCACGTGAATGGGCTTTGGAGTGCATGAAGGACCTTCTGCTGGTTAATCTCAGAGGCAACCTTCAAATTATTGTGCAGGTAAAGGGTGTTGTCTGATTGCATGCTAATTCTTTATAAATCACCAAAGTCTAAGTTCTGTGTCTGTGCAGGTTGCGAAGGAGTATTGTGAGCAGTTGGGAGTTGATGCTTGCATAAAACTTTTTGAGCAGTTTAAGTCATATGAAGGATTGTACTTTTTCCTGGGCTCTTATTTGAGCTCAAGGTAAGTTATTTAGTAAACTCAATTTCCTTGTTTGATAGCTCAGAGCAGTCATTTCTGAACTCATTGAGATATTTCTTTTTCTGATTGTGGCCTGTGGGACAGCGAGGACCCTGATATACACTTTAAGTACATCGAGGCAGCCGCCAAAACTGGACAAATAAAGGAGGTTGAGCGTGTGACCAGGGAATCCAACTTTTATGATGCTGAAAAGACAAAGAACTTCTTGATGGAGGCCAAACTTCCGGATGCTAGGCCACTGATTAATGTTTGTGACCGATTTGGGTTTGTTCCGGATCTCACTCACTACCTTTACACAAATAACATGCTCCGTTACATTGAAGGTTATGTGCAGAAGGTTTGTGATATTTCTTCCTTATTTATATACAGGCATACTGCATGAATTTAAATTAAACTCCAGTAATTGAGAACTTGTTTGCTTCTTTTGATAGGTGAACCCAGGGAATGCTCCTTTGGTAGTGGGGCAGTTGCTAGATGATGAATGTCCTGAAGACTTTATAAAGGGTCTTATCCTCTCTGTCCGTTCTTTGCTTCCAGTTGAGCCCCTTGTGGAGGAATGTGAGAAGAGGTTATTTCTTTTCCTGTTTTCTTGACCTTCTTTCCTTCTGTCATTACTTTGTGATTCTCATTTTTCGGTTTGTGATTTCCAGAAATCGACTACGTTTACTAACACAGTTCTTGGAGCACCTTGTGAGTGAGGGAAGCCAAGATGTGCATGTCCACAATGCTCTGGGTAAAATTATCATCGATAGCAATAACAATCCAGAGCACTTCCTCACAACCAACCCTTACTATGATTCTCGGGTTGTTGGTAAGTACTGTGAGAAGCGTGATCCCACCCTGGCAGTTGTGGCTTACCGAAGAGGCCAATGTGACGATGAACTTATAAATGTCACAAATAAGAACTCCTTGTTTAAATTGCAGGCTAGGTGTGTAATTATTTAATTTATTTATGATAAATTGATGATGTAATCAGACTTTGTTTTTAAAGTGGCTGATCTGTCTATCATCCTTTGATCACAGGTATGTTGTTGAAAGGATGGATGGTGATCTTTGGGATAAGGTTCTAAATCCTGAGAATGAATATAGAAGGCAGCTAATTGATCAAGTTGTATCGACTGCTTTGCCAGAAAGCAAGAGTCCCGAACAAGTCTCCGCAGCTGTTAAAGCTTTCATGACAGCTGACCTGCCGCATGAACTGATTGAGCTTCTCGAGAAGATTGTGCTCCAAAACTCTGCATTCAGTGGGAACTTCAATCTGCAAAATCTCCTTATTTTGACAGCTATTAAGGCAGATCCATCTAGAGTTATGGATTATATCAATAGGTTAGATAATTTTGATGGACCTGCAGTCGGAGAAGTGGCTGTTGAAGCCCAACTGTACGAAGAAGCTTTTGCAATCTTCAAAAAGTTCAACTTAAATGTGCAGGCTGTCAATGTATTATTGGATAATATTAGAAGCATTGACCGGGCTGTGGAATTTGCATTCAGAGTTGAAGAAGATGCTGTTTGGAGTCGGGTTGCAAAGGCACAACTGAGGGAGGGGCTGGTGAGCGATGCAATCGAATCATTTATTCGTGCAGATGATGCTACCCAGTTCCTTGATGTTATCCGGGCTTCTGAGGATGCTGATGTGTACCATGATTTGGTTAGGTATCTTCTGATGGTTAGGCAGAAGGTCAAGGAGCCCAAGGTGGACAGTGAACTTATTTATGCCTATGCAAAGATTGATCGACTTGGTGAAATAGAAGAATTTATTCTCATGCCAAATGTTGCTAATCTTCAAAATGTCGGTGACCGCTTGTTTGATGAATCCCTATATGAAGCTGCGAAAATAATATTTACATTTATATCTAACTGGGCCAAATTGGCTGTTACATTGGTGAGGCTTAAACAATTCCAAGGTGCTGTTGATGCAGCACGAAAAGCAAACAGTGCGAAGACATGGAAGGAGGTTTGCTTTGCTTGTGTTGATGCGGAGGAATTCCGATTGGCACAGATATGTGGTCTTAACATCATTGTACAGGTGAGTTTACTTTGAGGTTGAATTACAAGTTTTAGGAACAATGAAGTAGTTGATGTGTTTGCACTTTCAGTTTCCTTTTTTCTTCTTATGTTGTGTATTGGAGACCATTTGCCCGTGATTGTTTTGACGTCCTATTTTTTGGTTTCTTAGGTGGATGACTTGGAAGAAGTTAGTGAGTACTATCAGAACAGAGGATGCTTCAATGAGTTGATCTCCCTCATGGAGAGTGGTTTAGGACTCGAACGTGCACATATGGGGATCTTTACTGAGTTGGGAGTTCTGTATGCCAGATATCGCCCAGAGAAGCTTATGGAGCACATTAAATTGTTCTCTACTCGTCTGAATATTCCCAAGCTGATAAGAGCTTGTGATGAACAGCAACATTGGAAGGAACTTACCTACCTATACATCCAATATGATGAGTTCGATAACGCTGCAACTACTGTGATGAACCACTCTCCTGAAGCATGGGATCATATGCAGTTCAAAGATATCATCGTCAAAGTTGCTAGTGTTGAACTTTATTACAAGGCTGTCCACTTCTACTTGCAAGAACACCCTGATCTCATAAATGACATGTTGAACGTGCTTGCACTTCGTGTGGACCACACTCGTGTTGTTGATATTATGAGAAAGGTTCAATTTTGGCCGAAAGTGATCCATTTCTGAAATAAATAATATTGACTTGCTTTGGCATTATTTTATTGCATTTTTGGTTGACAATTGTTTCCTGGCATTTCAGGCTGGTCATCTACGGCTTGTGAAGCCATACATGGTTGCTGTTCAAAGCAACAATGTGTCAGCTGTAAATGAGGCTTTGAATGAGATTTATGTAGAGGAAGAAGATTATGATAGATTGAGAGAATCTATTGACTTGCATGATAACTTTGATCAGATTGGCCTTGCACAGAAGGTGAGGTGCCGTTCTTACATAATTTGATTACTGTTAGGTTGGCTTCTAATTTTGTTTTCAAATTGCTCGTGTAGATTGAGAAACATGAACTACTTGAGATGAGGCGTGTTGCTGCATACATTTACAAGAAGGCCGGCAGATGGAAGCAATCCATCTCCTTGTCAAAGAAAGATGGCCATTACAAAGATGCAATGGAAACAGCTTCACAGTCCGGTGACCGTGAACTTGCTGAGGAGTTGCTCGTTTACTTCATTGAACAGGTATCTGAACTCATTGCTAAGTACGGCATTACACCTTGTTGGTTGACTGGAAGACCTAATTACACTAGTTTGCTTGGTTCCACTGGTTACTCTAGGATAAGTCTTAACTCAGCTTAGTTGTTGACCATGTTGTATGATATGGAAAATGAAGTTCTTAACAGATGCTTTCCTATTGTGCAGTGGTGGTTCTTTTTCTATTGTTTCCGTATTGTTGTTTTCCTTTGAATCGCATATAATTTCTGTATTGGTGTTCGTTTCACAGGGTAAGAAGGAATGTTTTGCATCGTGCCTCTTTGTTTGCTATGACTTGATTCGACCAGATGTTGTTCTTGAGCTAGCCTGGATTCACAATATGATCGACTTCGCATTCCCATACCTGTTGCAGGTGATTGCTTTTGATGCTTTTTTCACCTATCTAACATCATTTAATTGGGGGGTTTTATTAGCTAGGCTTTTACAAGGCTTCTTTGATTGATCTTAATGTGCCTTGTATTTGGTTTTGAATTGTTTTTATGAGTCCGTATTTTTCCAGTTTATCCGCGAATATACCGGCAAAGTTGACGATCTTATCAAGGACAAGATTGAGGCTCAAAAGGAAGTGAAGGCTAAAGAGCAAGAAGAGAAGGAAGTGATTGCACAGCAGGTATAAATTACAGTTACTTAGAAAGTCGAATAACAACCCTATTTATCGAAGATATTTTTGTCTACCCTTTCTAGGATTTCCTAGAATCTTCAACAAGTTCAATGATCATCTGATTAAAATAAATACCCACTCTCTTTTTTTTATTGCAGAACATGTATGCTCAATTGCTACCTCTAGCCTTACCCGCACCACCAATGCCGGGTATGGGAGGAGGTTTTGCTCCACCACCTCCGTCTATGGGAGGAATGGGAATGCCTCCAATGCCACCTTATGGCATGCCACCAATGGGCAGCTATTAAGTCGTAACAGTTGAATCCTGCCATACTTAGCAACCATCATCTGCAGTTTGTCTTATGTCAAGAAAATTTTCATGAATGGAATTTCATGTTTAGCTTAATCATTTTATATTGCAAAGTTAAATCGTACAAGGATAACAATGCAGTGTGCTTTTTCAGCTGAGCTTGGTGAATTTCTTTGGTTTCTTTGTTTCTTTTTCACATGAGAATAGATAAATTCTTATGTTTTAAAATCATTTTTCATGAGATTTTAGCCTGTTTTGTAAATTTGTGCATATGTCAAGTGATGTTCATTACATATTTTGTGTCGCTCACGCGCCATCTTCACAATAAGCATGGAGCAAAAGAAGATTGCTAGTGCTCAAAGGGGTAAATGATGAAACATTCATTTACTCGACCTTGCGCAAAATGAATGGGTGCTACTAGGCGTAGTACTAGCATGCGTTTGGAGTTCACAAAATTCACAAAATTCACAAAATTCGATGCGGCATGCGTTTGGAGCGTACAATTCGATACGATTAGAAAAAAAAATAAATCAAATTATTGAGTTATATGCTTTTTCAGGTGCAAGTCGGTTGAATTTTGCAATTCAAATAAACCGATTTACACATTTCAGTAAATACTATTTTGGTCCTTTATTGTTTAAAAGATATTTAAATTAATCCGTATCAATAAAAAACTAAAAAAAATCTTCAAAAATCCAAATATTCTATACTTAAAACACTTCAAATAAAATAAAAATGTTAAATTATAATTTTTTTAAAAAATTGTTCCAAAATGATATTCTTCTAGCACTTGATACACGTCATTAGGACTCCATAACCGACTACTTTTTTTAGGGTTTTTAGATTCTTGATGAACAAAGTCCTTGCTCATATCTTCGAGCATATGATGCATATAAATACTTGTAAAATATCTGATATCAAGTAGGCACTTGTCGCTGCACCCTTATAACAACTATTTAGAATTGCTTCTACCAATTAAAGAAGTATGGTGTTAAGAATCCAATGCGTTATAGCTACTTTTTAAAATCTATGAAATTTTTGGCTGTGCAGATTCGTTTAGTTTATCTACCTCGTTTTCCCAATCTTTTTGAGTCTTTTTATACAGTTTAAAACCCTAAAACTTTAAGAGCGAGTAAACTGCCTTGGCCGTGTTCGATAGATGTTTGAAATCAGGAGCAGGATTCAACCATTTGAATGCAAATGTAGAAAATAATTGAAGAGAATCATTCTATTTAACTTGGTTACCTCGAGAATTTCATCATCTCCTGTATTCTTAAGCACTTGTCTATCTCTAGATAGTACAATAATTTCACTTCCATCACCCGAATATTTAACACCCCTAAGATCTATTTGGTCTGAGTTATTAACATCATAAGGACAACAATCGCTTAGCACCCAAATACTGTTGTCCCCAAATTCAAGTATGCATGAGATGATGATTGGTTGGAATTGCAGGATTCAAGTAGACGGCATGAATCATATGATTAGCTCTCTAAATAGTAAATACCTCCCAACCGAAGTTGAATCCAAGTCATTTGGTACTAGGAGCAAAATGTGCTCCTATACATAAAATCTTACCTTGGGATGCAACCAAGCACGCTAAGAAAATATGCAACAGTAAAAAATGTACATCAATGTTCACTTTTCACAACAAAGAAAGCATCGCCAACAGCAAAACAGAGATTAAGGGCAGCTCGGGTCCTCAGCCATTATGCCGAGCCAAGGCCATCCATATCAAGACTTGAGTACTAAGGTACAGGAAACCCGATTATGTGTTACCAATACATTACTCAACATCATTCAAGGTCACATGTCATCTTGATTTCATGTTGCAAAGATTTTTATTACAAATGTACAAAGAATTGTTCCGACTCATTTTCCACGCTATCATGTTAGTCTTTCCAAGTTCATGAACATGGATTTCACCCGATGCTAAGACGGTTTCGACGCGTTAAATAGCTCGAGCAGCTAAGTCCATCTCGGAACATGAACCTACACATTTTTATTGTGCCCCGCTGCCCCTTGCCGACGTTCAAACACAAACAGCAAGGGGGGAAAGGAAATCATTGGCACCACACAATGCCGATATGCATGATATTTCGTATCAAATCTAATGAGTTGCAATTTGAGGACCCTACAGTTTGGCTTGGCTAATTGGTGATGGTAATTCAAGTCCACTTTCTTTGCTTTTGTGAGGGCTCCATCACACTATGATTGAAACATAGAGAGAATCAAATGAGAGAGGACAAAAAAGGCCACCCAAATCTTGCCTTCTGGGAGATTAACTCTTGATATATGATGTAGGAGATAGCTTTGAATTTTTCGGTCCGACCTTATCCCAAAACACTTCAATTATGTTCGAAATAAAAATTTAAGATTCTCATTATTTTATCTCACAAAATAAATATAAAATTTGGGGTTACAATTAATGGTATAAACATAAATATTATCCAAATCGAGCATTTCACTTCATTGTGGGGTTCAATGACATCTTTTTCTTTCTTATGAAGAAAAGGTTAAAATAGTTCATAGATAAGCCTCAGGTACATAAAGCAAAAACAGGACATGTTACACAACCCCTAACTTCTTACAAACTATACCGGATTAATTGTATTAGGCTTCCCCAAATTGACTTGAAGTTTAAATTGATTCTCAAATTTAGAAATATTGTAGTTGAGTCCTAAATGTATTATTATTGTATTAATTAGGTATATCTGTGACTCTAAGTATCAGTTTGACCTCTAATGTTTGTTCAACTATGATGTGAAGTGTATTTAAAATATGCAAATCAAATTTTAAAAGCATAAAGACAAAAAATACCCTCAAAGTTTGGCCTTTATTCTTTTTTTGAGCAATTCAACTCTTAACGTTTTATTTTGGGTCAAAATGACCCATCTACGGATGAATATTGTTAAAAAAACTAACGGTAAATAGCTTGAAATGACTTGACAGAATGATAAGTCAGCAGAAAAAATTATTTTATATTTTATATAATTTTATAAAATTATTTTTTGACTGGTGTAACGGTTTTTCAAGTTAACAAATTTGTCTATATGATATTGTTATGTCAGCGTGCACTACCATATAGATTTATCACATCATTTCAAGCCATATACCGTCAGTTGACTGATAGTTTTCATCCGCAGAGGGGCCATTTTGACCCAAAATGAAACGTTGAAGGTTGAATTGCTCCAAAAAAGAATATGGAACAAAGTGATTATTCAATCAAAAGCTATGTATTTTTTTTTGACTTTATGCCACTTTTAAAATACATGTGTACTTACCACATGGATAATTTGTATCTAAATTATTAAGAAGAAAAGAAAATGTAATTAAAGTTTCTTCAAAGTGTTTTAAATATTGTTATCTAATAAGACTAATTTTTCGGTGCAAGAACCGAATTTTGACAAATTGAAGTAAAAAACTAACTTATGTGTTTTGTCAAAGTAAAGGGATGAAAGTGAAAATTAGACCATAATTAAACATTGAATCCATGATTGAATAGAGGAGCTCCCAACAATCAATTTTTTCCACATGTATATCCGCACAATTCTCTTTATTGTCCATTTTCAACTAGCATTGCCGTAAATGTTTTTTTTTTCGATCTATCCATCGATGTTAGCTCAATAATTAATTTTTTTGTGTTCAGTTAGCTTATATAAGAGATCGACGCTAGTCACAAGTTTTAGGCTTTACTTAATAAAGAGCGAAAAAATTGAAAAGATAAAAAAATTAAAGTGATAAAAAATAAAAGGATGAAATGTATTTTTTTTTTCTTTTCATTTGTGTGCTTAATAGAAAGGATGGAAAACTAGAAAGACAATAATTTTTTTCCTCCCTAATGCTTGCTACAATAGAAAAATGAGAAGAAAGAAAATTAAGCTTTGAATACTATATTTTATTTTTATAATTTAGTTAAATGTTTTTAATATGATTATTTTTATTTAATTCAGTCCTTAAAAGTAGTCAGGCCAAATTAAAGTACAAGGACAGAATCTCAAATTTGAGCATGGTAGAGGGAGTAAAATAATAGTTTGACCCTTTTGTTGTTCAGATGGATAAGGCAGCGTTATTAGGAAGAGCTATAGAGCAAGTCAAGGATCTAAAGCGAAAAGCATCGGAAATCAGCAAAGCCTTCAGTATACGGACCGAAATCGATGAAGTAATCGTCAACTGCGATGTCCCCGAAGACAAAATGTTGATGAGGGCTTCGGTTTGTTGCGATGATCGGCCGGAAGTGTTTGCGGAGCTCATCCGAGTGCTCAAAGTGCCAAGATTTCAAGTGTTGGTGGAAGAACAAAAAACGATTTGATCGTTTGTGATAATAACAGTGATAAAGAGGGTGTTTCGGTTTCGATGAGTACTTTGAAACAATCGTTGAATGCGGTTGTAAGCAGAATTAATGCCTTATCATCGGATACGTCGAAATTGAACCGTTGGGTAAGAAGCAAAAGACAAAGGTTGTTCTTGCCTTGTCAGTTTTCTCAATGATACATACATCGTTGCAAGTTTGCATCAGTTCATTTTGATGCTTTGTTCTTGTATTTTCCTAGCTTCATTAGTTTGTATATTCTATGTTAGTTTAAATTGTATTTAAAGTATTTACTTTTTTCTCATATAAATTTGACATTTGAATTGTGCTATATTACATTACATTTTGGATTGTATACTCATTGGTAGTCGATTAATTTAGATTCGAACATCTGACCTTGCTTAAAGAATATAACATCTCATCTCGTTAAATCTACTAATAATTGATATATTTTTTATTATATTTAGCTCCTCTTTTCATATATTATAATTGTACTGTGTCCAAAATTTTGGCTTTCAAAGTATATATATATATATATATATATATATATATATATATATATATATATATATATATATATATATGTATATAAGTGTAAAACCCTAAACCCTAAAGCCATCTAGCCAATTGGGCCACTAATTTATATTAGGCCCAATATTCTTTTTACCCAAATTCATTATTTTATATATTCAAAATTAAATGCATTTTTAAATTTTTAATAGATAAATTTTTGTCACCAGTCCATGAACTATGTTTAAATGGTGAATTTCCCTATATTATATTTTGATCGGATTTATTTTTTAAATTTTAAATTTTAGTTTTAACCCAAACGATGATAAACAATATAAGTAAATCACATGGACTTGAAAAAATCAAATTGAACATAAATTAAATGTAAATTTTATGCATAATACATGAATTAATAGCGAAATTTGACTTAACAAATTTAATATGTATTGTTTCTGTCATAACTGAATTTTTAAAATTTAAAAAATGTAATACTAAAAATGTAAAATTAGAGTACATAAACTAAATTCAGAAAGTAAAAAGACTTGTGGAACAAATTGACCTTTTTAATATTTTTATTATTATGGCTGTAAACAATCTAACATTAAGCGAACCGTTCGGTAAAAAGTTCGTTTATATTCTCTTATTAAATGAGCCAACATGAATAAGATTTTATGTTCGTTTGATTAAATGAACGAACACAAAAAAAGTCTTGTTTGTTCATTTATGTTCGTGAACATCTGGTAATTCGTTCGTTTAAATTTATTCGCATATGTCCATTTATATTTATTATTTTATATAACAAAATAATTATATTAAAAAATTAAATTTATTCACATATTTATATTTATGTCCGTTCGTTTATCATTTTAACGAATAAACACGAACAAAAAATTATGTTTGTTTGGTTGTTCATATTTATTTATTTATTCGGTTAAAATCAGACGAACGAACATAAATATACCCTCGTTCGTGTTTGTTCAATTCGTTTACAGGCCTACTAGACATGTTCGTGGATAGCTATGGAGGACATATTTTTTTTGTGTAGGATTGATATAGAGACTTGGGATCATCTAGGATGGCCTTATTCTTTTGGAGTTTGGTATTTTGTTTTGAGACTATGCATGTTGAGCATGGTGGTTAGGGACTGGAATGCATTGTTACAATACAACAATAGGTTTACCAACAGATTGCATGGGGATATTGTTAATTGCATCAAGGAGATGTTCAAATCAAACTTTCCAATAAATGTATAAATGGGAATGACATGGTGACTATGCAACTGTGTACTGATTGGGGAATTTTTTAGACCATTCCATGAAACAATTATGTTTATTGTAGCATAATATTTTATCCAAAACAATTTAACCCTAATCTCAATTTATTTGATCTAACTATTTTTCATGTTCATGTTTAAGTTCGATAATTTGCCCCCATAATGTTCTATGTCCTAGTTGTTTCTATAGGGTTTCGACTACGGGACTTACTAATTTCTTTCTAATCGATTATTCTGCTTTACTCATTTGTTTATTTTTATTTAAACCTTCAATATATACTTCATTTTACCCCGAGACAACTTTTATTTTTCTGAATGTAAAATCACACTATTTCACTCTTCTTTTCACCGATTTATTTGTTTCATATTTTTTTTTACCTAATTCAAGTGTGTATTTTTTAAAATCTGCTCAAATAAATGGGCCTGTTGGGTAAATAAATATTTGAGCTAAAATTAGAGGTTTAACCAGTAAAATCCGCTAATTTGGATGTTTAGTGAATAGCGGATTGAGGTGAAACTTCTAATTTTAAAAAAGTTAATAGGAACTTTTTGAAATTAGAGGTTTTGACATTAGAGTTATAAAGAACATTTTACCCTTAACAATTATAATTTTTTTTCCAAATAACCTATATTTAACATTTTCTATTTTAATTCTTTATCATCACGTATTTACATTGTGATATTTGTAAATTAATACTTTTTCTTTTTTTTCTTTTTATTCTCACACATTTATATTTTTTTTAAATTTAATAAATAATTAAGTTATATTAAAAATAATTATATAAATAATAAATTAATATATAGATCATTCAAATATGTTTAGTAATGTTATAGTAAAAAATTTATTTTCATTATCTAATTAATATTAATAGATACAAAATATTGATGACTAATAAACTATTCAAACAAATATTGAATATAATCACGTTTTTATATGTCATTTTGTTTTTTTAAATAATTAAACATCTATCAGCTATCAGTTAATTTTATCAAACAATCTGCTAGTAAAATGTAGGGATGGCCATTGGTCAGGTTGGGTCGGGTTTTTGGTCGATTCGCACTCGACCCAAAAGTTTAACACCTCCATCTAAACTTGTCCCGACCCAATATTTTATGATGTTTCACCGACTCGAACCCGAATTCTAGAGTAAAAACCTGAACCCAATCCTACCCGACATAAATAAAAAATTATCAATTTTTATTGTTATTCGATAAAATAGGGAGTTAATTGAAAAAATACAAATAGAGAAGGAGCATTATAATAATTATTCTATTTTTATTAGACAAAATGAGGAGATAATTGAAATATATATATAAAGAGAGGGACATTGTAGCAATTATACTTAAATATTTAGAATAAAATTAAACTATTATTTTCGGGTTGGGTCGGGTAAGGTAAGGTATTTTTCACCTTAAACCCAAACTCGACCCGACCTCATCCTCAAAAAAGTCAGACCCAAGCCCGACCCGAACCTATTTTAAAAAAAAATCCCGACCCTATAAGACCGGGTCGGAACCCGTCAAGTATGGGTTAAATAGTCATCTCTAGTCAAAACAGCTAATGCAATCAACTATCAGCTAATGTAGTTCGCTATCAGCTATCCGTTAATTGCGAAACAGAGCCAATGTATTTATTTGGTACCGAAACAAGCTTTTCAACTGATACAACATTGTTGATGGCTTTAACTTCAAATCTAAACTTGTATTTTAGATTTTTAAGATTCATACAAAGAATAAAATATTTAGTGTCTTAGGCCTTAATTTTTGGATTTGAGATTTAACTTGTTTTTATATAAAAATATTTTTTATATATTTTTTTAATTTTTAATAATTTATTTTATAGACTTTGAAGTTTTTTACATATGATGACAACTTTATTGACATGTGATACAGTCTTATGTTATCACATCATCAAAAGTTATCATTGTTATTAAAAATATTGAAACAATGAATAGAATAAAAGTTCGATACTAACTTAAAAGCAAAAAAAAATATCAACTTAAAAAAATTAATTTAAATGTCAAATACATATTTAAACTAATAATTAGTTGGTCTAGAGATATGAGACACTATAGGTCCCTTAAGCAATATTAAGAATTCGAATCTTAATGTTGTGAATTGAAAAATTGAGTTGAAATGATTGTCTCATAATAGGCTTATACAAAATCTGGTTCAAATTAGTTCACTAATAAATCGAAGGCTTTGTCGAACATATTTAATAACATTAATTAAGTAGGAGATTCTATTGTTGCATTTAATATGAAACTTTTAATAAGAATCTCATTTAAGAGGACTATTTGATTATTTAACCCAAACCCTAAATTTTTAGGCTTAAACCCAAACCCCAAAAAACCTAAACACTAAACCCCAAAATTTAAAATCCTAAACCCTAAACCTTAAATACTACACCCTAAAACCTTAAACCCTAAATAAAAGCATAAAACATTAAACCATAAAACCCTAAACACTAAAATCTAAAAACATATAACCATTAACCCAAAACTCTATACATTACACACTAAAACCCTAAAAACAAAAAACCATAGACCCTAAATCCCAAAACTATAGACCCTAAATATTGGACCCTAAAACTATAAAGCCTAAAACCCTAAACCATACACCCCTAAACCATAAACCCTAAACTTTAAACTCTAAAAACCTAAAATTGTAAACCACAAAACCCTAAACCCTAAAAAACCCTATAACCCTAAATAACTTAATTTTAGAATTTAATATTATTAAATGAGTTAAATAATCAAAAAATTCTTTTAAATGAGTTTCTTATTAAATGCAATAATAAAATTTTCTACTTAATTAATATTATTAAATACATCTTATTCTATCCCTAAGGACATAGGTTAGACAAAGCCTGAATCGAATACCGATAGTTAAGAAAATAAAATAAAATAATCGCCGCAAGTTGCCTGTCCATGAATAGGGGACAATTTTTAATGGGTTGCATAGGCATCCATTACTATTTCCTTTCCTTTATTAAAAGACCTCCCACGTGTACGAAAAGGGATTGCTTAATGGTTAAGTGTTAAATTCTTGTTTTTATTTTTTATATATGTAGACATGCAGTAAAGTGCTTCTCAAGTTTTAAGTATGGTAGTCATTTTCATGCCATTTTTTATGTACATCTTTTAATTGGGAAAGAAAAAGACTAAAATATGTGTCGATCAAGACTAAAATATTTTTTTTATCACAACACCATAAGTTTAATCGATAAAATAATAATCATATTAATTATTATATTGAATTTAGTATCATTAGTTAATCAGACACTAAATGATAAAAAATTTACTTTTGTCTTTGATATAAAATCACATCGTAAAACTTAAAATTTGTACACATTATATGTTCCAACGTAGAAATAGATAGCTGAATCTAACGATAAAAAATTATGAGGTTTTTATAAAAAAAAATAAGTGGATTATCCTTAGTTTAAAAGTTTAAATCTTAGTAATTAAATTCAGTTAAATCCAACAATTTAATAAAAATGTAATTTTTTTTTAGTTTTATGAATCATGTCCCTTTATCTTCTTATACTTTTATAATTTTTAATTAAAACAACAAAAAATCACTATTTAAATATCAAACTGGAAAATTGATATATTTATATACATGTCTTTTTGTCATTCCATTGCCAATCAATTATTAAACAATTTTTTATAAAATATTTTATTTTAATCTAATCATAGCCCTAACCAAAACTAATTTTGTGATTAAAGGCAAAGTTTTTGTGCTATTTTACTAAAACAAAGTTTAATAAAGTTAAATCTTTTCAAGATTGCCAAATCAAAACTCCACCATGCTACCACTTCAAGTAGTCTCCATCTCTTTGTTGAATACTTCTTGAATTGATAACATGATAAGACATATATTGGTTCAATAGATGTTTGAACTATCCAACAATGACATTAGTTCTTTTTTATGTCTTGTGTTCAAGTCCAATGTCAACAATTAATGGACAATCCATTAACTTTTTAGTTTATATTTATTTTTTAGGTATATGTTTGATATTCTAATAATATATAATATTATATACAGTCAATAAATCATATAGTAATATATTATTAAAAGTAGGTCGTATATATTTTATTTTCAAAAAATAATAATAATGTATTTAGATGTGGAACTCAATATTATTTATTGAAGAAGTAATTTTAAAAATGTCTAAATTTACAGGAATTATCAATAAATTATATGTTTTAAAAGACTAAAAAACAATAAATTATATGCATTCGATATTAGTTAATTTAAATGTTAAAGATATTTCACAACAAAAACTTCAACACTCCGCTTTGTCTCGAAGAACATCGGCAACCCCAATTTGTTACCAAAATAACATCAAAGAAAAGAAAATTGCCGTTCAAATTCTAAATAAAGATTACACCAAAAAAGGATGATTTTTATTTCTTCACTCAACAAATGAACATGTTAGTTCATTTCTAAAAGAAAAACAAATAATTCATTTACAATTACTACAATTTAAACAAAAATTATTAATTTAATCTTTTTGTCTTGTTGTTGTCGTTGTTGTTATTGAGTTACAATAACTTGAAGCTAATCGGACTCAACTCGGAGAGAAGCTCTACAAAGCGGGCAATTGGACTCAGTACTGAGCCACCGATCAACACACCCGGGATGATACGAATGGTTACATGGCGGCAAAACCTTAACTTTCTCGCCATCTTCAAACACTCCAAGGCAGATACAGCACTCGGTCTGAATCGCCATCTCGATTGTGAACATTGTTACCGAAGGAAAATAAGGGTGATGAGGGAGAGGACAACGAAGAAGAAGAGGGTTCGGCCATGGATTTGGAAGTGATGGTCTTGGAGCTCGGCGTAGTGCCAGTGGAAAGGGTGGGAGTGTTGGGAGGAGGCCATTTAATGACAGAAGGGAAAGGTTTAATTGAAGGTGTTCTTCTACAGAAGTGGAAGTTGAAGCATGTCTGGTAGTTGAAATGGAGTAGTTGTGGGAGTTTAGGAAGAGGATCTTTGTCCCAAATGTTGGTTTTATAGTTGTGCTTGTGGTTTCAACTGTTGACTTGAAATAATAAAACAAGGAGTACATTGCAATTTTTATCACTTAATTTTGATCTCATTAATGTTTTGATCACAGAATTTTGAAAATTTTAATTTTTTTAAACAATGGCATCTGGATTTTATTAATCAACATGAAAGATATTACAAATACAATGCATTAAGAAGAGTGAAAAATGGACTAGTCCACTAAAAATCTCATACAAAAGTGCAAAGAAAAGCAAACCCTTCTATGGAGAATAACATACCATCAAAACTCAGAAACCTTCATGAATCTTATTGTCTCTAGCCAAACGATATGCTTTACGGGATGAAAAATGAGTGGTGAGCGAACCAAACTATCAGGCAGATTGCTCCGCTATACAATTCTGATTACATCGGCTAACAAACCATCAAACAAGTGGGGATCAATCTTTTCTATGACCACCGACAGAACCAAATCAGAAAGCTAGCGCCGTGAGGATATCTATATGAAAATGTAACACCTCTGAATTTAATCAAAAAAATAAGAAAAAGTTTTCTTTAAAAAATTGAGCTATCGCTGCCTCTGATGCACTTGTTGTGAACCAACGCATCACTTTCTCAATTCTCCGAAGAACCATATTGGGCTCTTTTAATTTCTGATTTTTTTGGCTTGGAAATGAAGTTGTGTTGCTCCTACTCTCTTTTTAGATAATAATCGAGACCTCGTTAAAAACCCCCTTTAGTCCCGACCGAAAATTATTGAGATCCAAAGGGGGTAAAGAGTGTCCATAATCTATTAATAATAACTATGATGTTACAACAACTTCCAATCATTTAACACCTTTCCACTCCTACGATTGCCAATTACCATTAGCAATTACAGTCTAAATATGACATGAAATGACCCACCTAACATATGCCTATTAGAACGTTTCCCATCCTACTTTCTACTCAAGAATCCCTTATGGAGAAAGGCACTCCAAGCTGTTAATTTCATTTTTAGTCAATTGATCCGCTTCACAACTACAAGATTTCGGGATGTTCCTTATACACGTCCACCCGTCTTTAAACCACCCTGCAATCCAGCTAATCAAGCTAAAAATGCAAAAAATAAACTCTATATAATTAAAAAAATAAGTATGATTTGAGTATTTATTTTGTAGTTTAGCGTTGGTTAATTTAAAAAAGTTAAAAATGAAACTGTGTACTTATTTCTACCAAAAACATAAATTTTATAGTTTTAATACTTATTTTATAATTAAGCCTAATAATAATTTGACCCCTTTCATTTAATTAGTCAAGCTGTGGGCCACCTTGGCCAAGTTTGATCACTGCCCGCCCATCTTTAAGTGCAAAAACGACGTCGGTTTCAAGTTCCTTTATTACTAAGGTTTCAAGTTCCATTTAAAATACATCCTTTTATGGCTAAAAAATCTCCATAAAATCTTAAAATCGTTTTGAATCATAATGTTTAGTTAAGTGTCATGATTTAATATTTATTGCATTTTCCCTAAAGTATATATTTATAGTTTATTATAATGATACAACAGCCTACATTCATAGGTAACCTATTATTTTCTTTATCAAAAGGCCAAGCCGAATGAACAAAAGTGATATCTTTCGATAAACTTCAAACTAAGGATGTAAAAAGTTGACCCAACCTGCAAAATTGATTGAAACCGACTTGAGTCAGAATTGTTTATGATTCGAGGTGGTGGTGATCCGAAATCGATTCGAGTCTGAACTAGTATTGACTTGAACTCGAAACTTTTGGATATGAACCCGACTTGAACCCGAATTCAACCTGATAATATGATAACCGAACCCGACCTGATATGAACCTAAACCTGAGATTAACCTGGTAAATAACTGATATTACCTGAGTTGTTATCAACCTGACCTATTATGAACCTGATCTATAATTGACTCAACCTGTAAATGACTTGACTTGTTATTGAACCGATCTGATATTTACCTGACTTGGTATTTATCTAACTTGTAATAACTAATAAGTTACGATTGATGAATTTGTGAGATTATAAATTTATTATTTTATAGTGTGACAAAATACATCTTTACAATTGAAGGTACATAATTAATTATGATCATTAAATTAATATGTTTACTTTTTATATTTATAAATTATAGTATATAAAAATATTTAAAAGTTTTATTAAATATCTAAATACCGTCAACATAACTCCTTAAGCTTTATGATTCAATATTAACAGTTTATGGTTTAGTTTAGGGTTATTGGTTTATGCGATTAATTTGGATTCCTTAAAGTTTAGGGTTTAATATCAATGGTTTATGATTTAGCTTATGGTTATTGGTTTATGAGATTAATTTCAATTCCTTAAGGATTATGGTTTTGGGTTTAGTATTAATGGCTTATGGTTTAGTATATGGTTATTGATTTTCGAGATTAATTGTGATTCAACTTGCTAATTTATGCATTTGAATTTGATTAAATATTTAAATCAAAGTTTCATGTGTACAATTGAACTAAATTAAAGTTTCAACTTTCATGTGTACAATTACATATTTACATCTAAATAAAAAATTTGTGTATAATTATATTAAATTACAATTTATATGGTATAATAATAATGTTCGAATTGAATTAACTTATTAAACTTAGGATCTAATTGGGCTAAATTAAAACTTAGAAGCATAAATGTAAAATTTCAATTAAATTAAATTAAAATAGGACTAAATTGAATTAAATTAAAACCTAAAAGTGAAAATTTTGGACTTAAATAAAAAATATTTAAAGGTGGAAGGGCTAAAAAAATAATTTATCCTGACCTAAAAACACACGCTAGTGGGAAACTTTCCCTCTCACCGTTCCACTTTAATTAAAATCATGAAAAAAATAATTGGTAGGGGTGGGGGAAGGACAAAAATTTGGAGGGAATTAAGCCCCTAATTTTTAGACTCTTTCCCTCCAAAATCCAAATTGAATATTTTTAAATTTGATTCAATAATTAATTGACCATTTGACATTTACCTCCTAATTTTTTGTTTAGTGACTAATTACCTTTTTAGGTCCTCACTTATTTAAGATTTTTCATTTTAGTCTTAACATTCACTTTTAAATTCTAGTTTAATTTAATTTAGTCATAATTAGATATATATTTTTAAAATTGTAAACTATTTCAGTATCCTAAGGAATATTTTGGTTCATATTAATCTCTAAAAATTTATTTTTATCTGAAATTTACCCACAATTACCATACCGAAGTCTATTTGTACAAGGTAAGACCCAACTTGAACTTCAACCGAAATCGATATTTCCCGACCTGAATTTTATCTGCCAACGACGTGACTTGACCTAAACGTGGCCCGACTTGAAGTCCATCTGGACCTGAATCAATCCGTTAATTAACTGATTCGGACCCAAACCGTTTTGGCCTGAACTGAAACTTACCCGACCTGAAATTAACCCGAACCCGAATTCAATCTGGTTTGAAATCAACCTGATAATGACATGAATCTGAGTCAACCCGAACCCGACATGATTCGATTCAAACCATTAAATTAATCTGACATAACCCGTATTTGATTTGATCTGACCTGGCCTAACCTGAAACCTGAACGATTACCTGATTTAACATTCTTGCTTCAAACATTGAGTTCAAAAAATGGAGCGTCAACCAGCTTTTTGGGACAAAAGCCATGCTCCCTTTTTTTCTTCCCTTTTTAGCCTTAATATTAAAAAAATAAATTTAAATTTTAGTATTAAATTTTAAATCTTAAACACTAAACCATATATCTTACCTCCAATTTTTAAAATTCTAATCCTAACCTTAAACCTTAATTATAAAAATTCTAAACTTATTTTTTAATTGATAAACATTAATTAAGGCACCGAAAAAGAACAAAGCTTTCAACTCCAACTTTTGGCCAGCACCACCAACATCGCAAACTTGAATGATAAATTTGAGGCTTGAGTACCCAAAGAGACGGCTAGTTGAGATACGTAGAAGGCTTCTATGTGTGCTACTCTAATGTACTTTGGTACTATGTTTGCATTCAGTTCAATGACGAATTTAAAAATATTTTTTAGGTTAGGCACAAATTAAAATATTTTTAAAGTGGGCACAATCATAAAAATTTTAAAATTTCAGGGTGGGCACAAGTCATAAAAATTAAAAAAAGTTAAGGACTAATTCATAAAATTTTAAAAAATTAAAACCAAATGTATGAACCTTAAAAAGTTTAGGGTGGGCATGGGCCCACTCAAACTTACACTTGTATCTGCCATTGGTTGCATTAATATGGATACGGAAACGAGAGCGATAAACGATAATTTTTAAATTTACAAGGTATAGATACGACAAATATAAGATAAATTCTAAATTTTAAAACAGTATAAAATAAAAGGTCATAAAAAAATTTGTGAGCATGACATCATACATACTTATAGTTAAATCATATGAGTAAAAAAAGTCGAGATGAAAGAAGAAAAACCCAGGAAAAATATGGGAGAATAGAAGTAGAAACAAAATATGGGAGAAGAAATACTTGCAGGTACCTAAATCGAGCTCAATTTGTCTTCGGTACGACAGCGTACCATGTATGTGGTACGATTTTCGATTGAAGCATTTGTGCTTCATAGCTTTGGTACACCTTCTGGCATTCTTCTTGGAGCTCAAATAGGTTGTTTCGATAGTTTCTCGACATATACACTGTACCTCTGATAAGGAAGAGTCTTTCCATCTCCCAGTTTTTAGCTGATCTTCAAACTAAAGATTTTTAGAACCTTGAAAACCTCCCCATTCGACATATATATTGTACCTCTGGTGTAGCACCTCAAAAGTAGGGTAATTTAATTAGAATTATTTAATTGTATTTTGGGACCTATTTGACAAAATTTTAAAATATGGGAGTTGGTTTTGTGAATCCTTGAATGTTTAGGGACTTGGGCCGATTTAACCATTACCTTTCGGCCCTTGGAATTGAAATGAAGAAAAAATAAAAGGGTAAAATACCTAATCATCACTCAACTTTACTCTATGACTTATTTTGGTCACTGAACTTTAAAAACGACCAATTTATTCACTAACTTTATACATTGACATATTTTGGTCACTCCTTGATGACATGAATTATTTTATTATTATTTTTATCATGGCTTGTCATTTTTATTAATATCAAATGTCAAATGATTTAAAATTAAAAAATAATAAAACCTCTCACAACAACGCACCTTCTTCCCCATCTCGCCAGCTTTTCAACCACAATAGCCCGCCTTCTTTACTATCTCTCCGTCAAATGATTTAAAAGGGAGCTTGTCTGCTATAAGAAGATAATTTTGATGCTCAAAATACGATAACTTTTTTCTGGGGGCATTCAACTCTTGTCGAAGAAGCATTGAAATGTATAGATATCCAATTTTTTTTGTTTTTTTTTGGGTTTATATCTCAAACTTGTATCAATTCTCTTTGCCATTTCATTGAAATGCAAACTCTGTTGCTTCGACTCTTTATTTCTCCTAAAATACCCATATCCAACACATTGAAACATAGATATAGGTTATGATTCTCCAAATATATGAAGAAAAAAAAGAGACCAATATTAAATACATATTCATATCTAACAGTTACTTCTGACTCCAAAAAATATAGAATGTAAGCATTACAACAAATGCTTTGCTTAATTTATTTTAGGACCTCATCTAAGCATGGTTCTAGAAGATGAGCATAGCCTAATCTAAACATAACAATATATTACATGAGAAAGAGAAACGTTAGTCATTCTCTCATTTTTAATCTTTTAGGGTTTAACCATTTGATTTAGTTGATGTCATTGACTCGGTTGATTATATTCTTCCCTAAACATGTGAAAGGGTTTGCTATACTTAACAAATTAAATATAAAACCTTTATGTGTCGATGCCTATGGAAAAAAACAGCGCATTATCTTGGAGAATTGTGGCAAACAAGTCGAACGAAAAGGACAAAATACACATACGTATTGTTTGTTTTCATTTCATTTCTTTTTCTATATTTATTATATAAATTTTAAATATTAAAACTGATTGTGCTTAGAAAACTACTAAGATGGCACCTTAATTAGATTGGATTCAGGCCAGCCAAGTTAGTTTTGGATTGCTTAATTTGGACTCGGTACAATTGAGTTTTAAAATTTTCGGGTTATATTTCAGTTTACATCATTATGAGTTCGAATTGTTTGGACTTGAGTTCAATTTTTTTGTTTGAATAACGTCAACTTTAAATTCGAGTTATTTGGGTCGGATTTCAGGTTTTTGGATAAAAACAACTTTGAGTTTAGGTTTGATTGGATCAAATTACTCATTTTTATGATTAAATTGAATTGAATCGGTTTGATTAGATTAATTTTTTTAGATGTTAAGTTTGTTACTAGGTTGAAGAATAAGTTTATTTGTTTTTTCCATTTATTATTATTTTTTGAAATAAAAATATTTTTATAAATTTAATCATTTGTGGCATCAGCCATTAAAGAAGCCCGGATTCAATCCGGATAAATTATAGCAAATTGGACCTCATCAATAATATCTATAGCCCACATAGCTAGATCATGAGCTACTTTATTACATAAACGTACGAGAGCACTACCTAAGCAATTGCGGAGCCGGTGCGAGCTGTACTCCTAAGCAACTGCCGAGCCGATGCATAAGAACCTTTTTGCTTTATGGTGTCTAAGTGGTAAACATTTTTTTTTTTTTTGCCTTTTATGACTACAAGTTATATTGTAAAAAACAAACAAATAGTAATAGAACTCTTTGTTCAAAACAAAAAAAGAGAGTAATAGAACTCTTCAAAGAAGAGGTTAAACAACAAATTGCCCACTCAACTATATCTCATTCAATAATGTGGCCACTTGAGAATTTTTGTTCTCCACTTGGTCACCATAGGATGAGCATTTTACCCGACCCGGTCAGATTTTTTAATAAAAACCAGGTTCAGGTCGGGTCGGGTTTTTATTATGGTTGGAGTTGGGTCGGATTCGAGTTTAGGGTTAAAAATATTCGACCCGATTAGGGTTAATTCTGTAATTTCTCCCTAATTCTTTAGGGATATTTATAATAAGACCCCTACTTCTATATTTTTATAAATAGGTCCTTAAAATTAAATTTTTATTTACAATTTAGCCCTTAAATTATATGTTTTACGATTAAGTTCCCTAAATTAATTTTTTTACAATTAGTTCCTAAAAATAATTTTTTATAGGTCAAGGCGGGGTCAAATTTAATGTATTTATTTTCGGGTCAATGTTGGATTTATGATATTTATTTTTAGGTCAAGTTCAAGTGGGTCAAAAATTCGACCCGTGCCCATCCCTAATTAGATCACTCATTCCCGTCACAAACTTATGACACGACATTAGTGGCCAATAAACGAGTGACACGTCTCACAAATTTTTGAAAAAAAAAATCCCATTCAACCTTAATCCGACACAATTACATCTGAAAAACTTCAATCGACACCTTAAAGCAAAAAGGTCCTTGTGCATCCGGGGAAGGGGAAAATGATCATTTTTATAAAGTGTCATAGGATGTTCACTCGAGTTATTATAGCTTAAAAAAATCAAATAATTACATTTAACTAGACTTGATTTCATACCCTCGTGTTAAATGCAATGTTTCAAGAGTTTGTAAGGGTATAATGAGTTAGGCGAATATACTAAGTAATATTATTATTTAATCTTGTTAACCTCTTTAATTAACATTTATTTTTTAATTGTTACAAAAGTGATTATTTTACTTATTTTTCTATCTTATAAAGACTTTTTTTTCTCGTTCTGAAAATACAATACATGGACCAAAATGTAACGTATGTTATATTACAAGGACGAATACAACATTTTTACCTACGCAATTGTTGTGTTGTGGCTAAGACGGACAAGAGCCCATCGGGTATTGGGTTAAACTCCATTATCTAAAGCAGCCTGTAATCGTTTCAACGAAAGAGGGGTACAATAAACTAGGAGCCCGTTTGAAGTATGCCCCTCATTTCGAGTATTTAGGGTGTAATCGAAGTCCAACTTAACGAGTGGTTAAAAGGGAAAAGAGGATTTTGTTCATTTAAGAAATTCGAGTTTAAATAATTTATTTTATAAGGCGTGTATAACTTTAGTAAAAAGTTAAAAAAATATAAACATATACTACCTTTTATCAGCTCGGGAGAGCCAACTATCGGTGTAATTGCTAGAGATTAACATGGTGCGATGGTGGCAGACCATGGTCAATCCTTGCCTAATTTTGAGGTAACATGGGCTCGAATTCTCGCTACAAGAATGAACTTACTGCTGAAAAGAAATGGTCATATGTTACTGTTAAAGGAGATGTCGTTGTTATAGTCAACAACCTAAACAATCTAATTTGTCAAAAAAAGAAGCTAAACATCTAAAAATGTAATTTTTTTGAATAGATAAAATTGTAATTGGATAACTTTAAAAAGGGTTGTAATTAAATATGTTAATATCATCAAAATGATTTTATCCGAGAAATGAATGGGTAGGTTTCATAAATTTATGTATTAAGAGTAAGAAAATTTTGATTTGATATGGAAAAATAGATTTTTTTTTTTTAAGTTACACAATCTGAATTTGTCGAGTAAACTCCAACAAAGGCATAGTACACCAAGTAATTCCAGTGATGCTCCAAAACCGACCCTTTGATGATCGTCTCGCTTCTTCAACAATCTCAAATCCATGGACAATTGATTCAGTTTCAGACATCTTAAGATCCGTTCCAAGCTTCTTTTTTCAACCCCCTCGTTCCTTTAAAGCAAAGAAACCTTAAGCAAGAGAAATTCAAGGTTCCCCACAATCTTCTTGTCCTTGGTCCTGCTGCTTATAGAAACCCTGAAAGGGGGTAGCCTTCGGATTAGATAAAGCAATGGAATTCTATCTCTGGCTAGAAAAGTTTTTCAACTTTGCCCATGATGAGAAAACTTGCAAAGAAATGGCCTTTGTTTTAGCTAAAGGTAATAACTTGAGCGGTCTTTGGCATTTTCTAAAGGAGATGTCTAGGAGTGAAAATGGGAGGCCTGTTACTACTTCGACCGTCACCTGTTTGATTAAAGTCCTAGGAGAAGAAGGGTTGGCTTGCTTTTATAGAATGAAGCAGTTCCATTGCAAACCCGATGTTGTCGCCTATAATATGATTATTCATGCTCTTTCTAGGGTGGGGAATTTTAATAAAGCAAGGTTCTTGTTGGAACAAATGGAGTTACCGGGTTTTAGATGCCCACCAGATGTGTATACTTACACGATTTTGATAAGTTCAGTATGCAAACTGGATGTCGAAAGGCAATTCGAAGGAGGCTTTACGAGGCAAATCACTTGTTTCGTGAGATGTTGTTTAAGGGTTTTGTTCCAGATGTTGTGACTTATAATTGTTTGATTGATGGTTGTTGTAAGATGAATCGAATCGAGAGGGCTTTGGAACTTTTCGAAGATATGAATAAAAGAAATTGTGTTCCGAACCAGATCACATATAACTCTTTCATTAGGTACTATTGTGTTGTTAATGAGATTGATAAAGGTATTGACATGATGTGGAGGATGCAGCGGATGAATCATGGGGTAGCAACAAATAGTTCATATACTCAGATTATACATGCTCTGTGTGAAGCTAGAAGAGTATTGGAGGCTAAGGATTTTCTTTTCGAGTCGATTGCAGGGGATCTATCCCAAGAGAGTATACATATAAGTTAGTTTGTGGTGCATTAAATTCAGCCGGAGCAGCCAATCTGCTTGATGATGAGCTGCATAAAAGAATAAGAGATGGTATCGAGAGTTGATGTAGAAAAGCGACGAAGGTGAAACATGTAATGAGTCGAAGATGGACAATGAGGACCATGGAGGAAGTTTAGTTTTCAAGGGAAAAAAAGCTAATTATGCTCAACCTTGTAAAGCACGTCAGACAAGAAGAAGAATTTAGTCGATTGTCGAGGGGCACTCCTGTGGTAAGTAACTAAGTATTACATAGTGAATTGAACTTTCTTTCTTCATACTTCTTTCCAAATTATAAGCGCTTTTATTTACCGTCTTATCTTCTAAACGCTCCTACATTTCATTTGCAAAGGTGGCTGCAGTGGTGCCTGTTTCATACACCATGGTGTTTGCTGCCTGAGTCTCAGGAAAATGAGGGAAAACAGTAAAAGTTCTGTTATGGGGATAGCAAGGTGCCAATATTATTGTCCCATTTATAATTTGTATTAATTGTATGATTCTTTATCAGAGCGTTGATAAAGAGCCATCAATCAATGTAAATTTGCTTTTTGAAAAAAATAACAAAGAAGGGTTTTCATTGAGGCTTGAGCTCATTTTGCTTGTTCTTGGGAATTATGTGACATAGCTTGAGAATGAACCATGATAGAAAATTTTAACCATTTGGTTACAACTCCTTGAAGAAATGGCCATCAGGGAAGGGGAAGAATATTGCAGTATATGGTTTGCTTAAGCTTGGTAAGCGACACACTCGGTCTGTGAGTAAGGAGGAGGAAGCTTTGGAGGTGGATGACAACGAGAAACGCCGAAAGGATGAAGGAATCGTGGTTGAATTTGTTGATCAAGTGGCGGAGGCTGTTGAACAGACCTGCCTTGCCATGAGGATTCTAGCATGGAATTGCCATAGGCGTGGAAACCCATTGATAGTTCGGGATGTGTTACGTTAGATTGTGACGATTAGAAATGGGGTCTTAAAATGTTATTGAAGGAAGGTTTTGAGCCGAACTTGTTATCCTTCTCATCTAATAATATAGATATGTAACTGATGTAGAATGGATTGACACAAGGAAGATTTCAGGATTTTATGAGAATTGTGATAATGGGTATAGACAATCGTCTTGGACATTAGTTCGGTCACTAACAGATGAATGTAATCTTCCTTGGTAGTTTGTGTTGATTTTAATGAGCTTTTATCAGATGCCGAGAAACAAGAGGGAGAAGGGTGGGATGTCGGACTTTAAGAGACCTTAGATGTTAGCAGGCTCATGGATTTAGGGTCGAATAGAGGTTGTTTACCTAGTCTACTTATGCTGATAAATTTGTGGCTAACACGGGATAACTCAAAAGGTAATGTTAATGGAACTTAGTCCGAGTGTACATGTACCAATTAGAAAATGTTTTCAACTTTTATCTAATCATTTCGCATGCAGTTTCTCATTATGTTTTAGCATGAAACTTCATATTATTTTGAACCAAAGTTGAACCAACCAAATGTGCGTATACCAATGTTGCCTTTATGATGAGGATGAGGATGAGTTTCCATAGCTGCCATGTTACTGTTGTCATATAGATGCTTGTCTGCCTGGCATGTAATTTTGGTCTCTGAAAATGACTGAATCTTTTTCCCTTTCTTGGCCTATCTTTTTATATGTTAAGAAAAAATTAGAGCACGCATGTGAAACGTTTTCTCATGGTGTACTGCTATTACATTGTATCTTTTACTAGATGGAGTAATCAAAGAAGGAAGAGTTCAATTCAACATTTCTTGCACATAAACCAGTTGTTTGCTGTAAATGTTGTGTTAGAGCACCATGTTGATAATGTGAATACATCGTCTTTTTAAGTGCTGTTATGCTAAAGAGTGAAGCATCCACAAGGTTTTGTCCCACTGCTCTGGAGGAAGTTCAGAGGACCACTTCGTGCTTGAACCGACGAAACCATGGTCGTTCAGAAACAAGCATAAGGGAAGGCTCAATCTGATAACCCTAGGACTATGTCATGGGTTTGAGTCTTCCCGTGCACTTGTTTTTCGGTAATTATGGCACCATGTGTTCTCGCTCTTGAACAGTCATGGTTTCGCCTTTTGAGGCAGTAGAGGCGTTGTTAGCCTCTTCAACGGCCATGGTTTTGCCTGTTGTTAATCTACAAGAAATATTGCAATTGAGCTTTTCTTGGGTCATGGTATGTTTGGCACAATGGAAAGCTAATCGCTTACATTGTTGAATTACAATTGGAAAGATTCTCTGAGGCTTTCTTGCTGCCAAAAACTTTCTAGGAAAATAACCAGAGAGGGGAGAAAGGACAAAGTTACAATGAGTTGGGGGGGCGTTAGTCACAATTAATGCTGGGAAAGAATTAGAGATACTAAACAACACCATGTGAAACTACCTGAAAATAAAGACAACACTCTGGCCTACATTTTGGGGATTGCCAAAGGTGTTTGTAAAATTTATAATTTCACCTGTCCTTTGAAATGACAATTCTTCTGAGAAAATTTACTAGCATTTTCTTTGCCTTTATTTTTTTTACTTTATTTTAGAGAAACCCTTTAGTTTCCCAGAAAATTCAAGCTAGATGATGATATTTGAACAAAGAATTAAGGGCCAAGTTCACCATAGATAATATTAATCAACACGAGAGAAACAATAGAAAATATATTATTTATATATATGGAATTTGGGTGAAATCGTACATATGTGCATCTTGATTCACTTGATAAGAAGTCTGACTAAAACTGTCCATGATTCCTCCGCAAGCAACCGGGAATTCACCTAAAGCTGCCATGCTAAACCGATCGGATTCGGTATTACCAATACCTGCTGAATAGGTGCCGGCATACAGAGCCAAACGAGCTCTTGCGAGGGCCAAATCATGTTGAAGCTCGACCATCTTCCTCTGCAACAAAGCTATGGCGCCAATGCAACCGTAGACGGGGTCTTGGAGCCTCACTTCGGCTTCATACGCCAAGGAATTCACAGTGTCTTCTCGTTGCTCTTCGGGGACTTTGATGAGGATCTTGCTGACATTGCTGGCACCGAAAACTTTGTGGACTTTGGCGAATTTCTTGGGCTCATCGGATCGAAAATAGGGTGCGAAGATACAGTTGGGACCGCATCTTCTTTTCAAGAGTTTGCAGGCTGCACAAGAGGAGGTGGAACGTGGCTCCTGACTCCTCATGGCTTCATATCCAACACCTTCAAAGACTATATAAACTCTCTTCTTTTTGCTACTCTACAGCTTCAATATCTTATCTCTTGTCAAACATCCATTTAAATAGGCACCATTTGTACAGTATAAATATTAAACTCATAAAACTTAGACATTAAATTTTCTCTGTATTATAATAGATTGGCCTATTAACTTAGTTGATTAGAGCGCCGTGTTAATAACGAAAACATTACAAATTAACGTTACAGATTCAAAACTTGTATGGACTATTAATTTTAACATAAATATAATTTAAAAATGCGATTTTTTCGTTTAAAAAACCTAGAGAATATCTAGTAAAATATTAAGGCTTTGTTCAGCAGAGCTATTGAAATCTTGAGTTGGGTCTAACTTCGACCGGGGAGAAACTGAAAACTTTAGCTTCTCTAAAAGTTGCATTTGAGACCAAATTCGACCTAAAAATTAGGTGAAGAGCCTCAAGAGCTAAGTGTTCGGTAGAACTTCTCTAAAAATAGGGTGAAGAAGCTTAGCCGAACGAACCCTAAGTATGAACCATAAGTCAAGGACTTGAAGGAGAAAAGAAAATGTATGTGTGTTTGTATTTACATGTGATGAGAGTGGGGGCAAGAAAAATTGTAGATGGGGGCAGCATTAAAAATATTTATGGGTGAGGTTTAGTTGAGAAATTATAGTTCATAAGATAGAGATAATATTTTTCATGTGATATGAAAGAAAAGAACTTTCACAAGAAAAGCATTGAGCCCTAGATTGCTTGGTAGGCCTTCCTTATCCCCCATCATGGAAACCTAACACTCAAAATAGCATCAATTAGGAACTCACATGCATTGTCACTCAATTCTTTATATATACATCCATAAATAAAAAAAATTTATCTCAAAGTGAGAACGGAAATTATGATTAAACATTAAAAGAAGTTAAATTGTTTAATTTTAAAACTAATAAATATTTAAATTCAAAATTAAAATTAATTATTACTTGATTAATATTTAAAATTATACGAACCTAAAAATTATTAAATTAGAAAAAAAATCAGGACGATATCCTCTCGAGATCTATGTAATTATTTTCCTATCTAATGCGTTGACGGTTAAGTTTTTTTAATTCTTTAAGTGCAATTAAGAAAATAAAACATAACCTTAATTGATATTTAAAAAAGATAATTATTGGATACATCGTTAGTAAAAAGTTTTTTTCACAAGCGGATCTCTAAAGTCGCTATATATTCTGTTTAGGGGCCCTAATTGCTAATCTTAAAATTCTAAACCCTAAACTGTAAACTTTAAAACATAAAATATATTCTCAAACCTTAAAACATGACCATAAACATTAAAAAATATCCCTAAACTCTAAATTATAACCTCTAAACCCTAAAATTAGACCCTTATAAAAAACGTTTTTTTTACCACAGATGCATAGAATGTTTTTCCTTTAAATAAACAAAGAATAAATAAAATATAACGGTTTTTAATATAATGATTAATATATATTATAAACATTGTTGGGTACTTATAAATCGATAAATGGGATTCATAAAAAAAAATGGTAAATGGGAGAAAAAGGGAATTCCTATGACATATGGTTCCTTTTCTGTAACAATTATTTTTCCAATGACTTTAAGGACATTTTTGGTCTAGTCAATTACTTAACCTTACAATTATATATTCAATCGTAATTTTTTCATCTTTTATAAATGCATAAATTTTAAAGATTATGACTATCATTTTTTAATTTAATGTCTGAATTATATGTGACAAATAAATAAGTTTAGAGAAAATTTTATTTTAATTTTACACTTTCAAAGAGTTAATTTAAATTTTAAAGAGAATATTATTAAAAAAAACATCCATAAAATAGACGCTCAACGTATCCAAAAAGTTTGATATGTAGGTAGAAAAGTAGTGTTGGAGCATTATTTAACATATTAAGAGTTAAAAAAGATTAACAAAAGTAAGACATCTTTTCTTTGATGTTAACTCATTCTTTCTTTTTATAATTATAAAGTTAGTAACTAACATATTAATGATAGAAATAACCATTCCCTCCTCTCTTTTTTCATTCTTTAGTTACATAAGAAAATAATTGCAATATTTCTTTTTCCTATTAAAATCTCACATTAATATATGAGTTATATTTTGATACAAAAGCTGTGTAAAAAAAATTTATACAACATTTCTATAAAATTTAAAATCTCTAGCACCTTAAAACTTAAACCTTAACCCTTAAACCATAAACTCTAAACCCCTAAAATTGAAAGGCTAAAATTTTGGGTTTTATAGCGATCAATGTTTGAAGGAATGAGTTAGAAATATGTCATTTCAACAACTTGTGTGGTAGGGAAAAAGGGGTAAGAGATATGATATTGCTTTGCAACGAGCCCACTCTATTTTAATGCATGTCTTTTTCTAAAAAAAAGAAAACCAAAGGATTAATGGGTGCCACACCAGCCGTTCGATGGGGTATAAGGCCCGGATATCGAACGGACAGTGATTGACACGCGAATAAGGCTTGCATTGCGAACAGTGGAAAGGCCAAATGGGCCGGCTCAAGATTTGTGGTCGATTTGAAATAGGTATAAAGTAACTTTTAAGTCCAAAATGTTTTCAGTTTTCTTGATTTTGTTTCTGAGTTCCTTTTTTATTTGCAATAAATCTTGATCTTGAATTTTTGGTTCATTTGTAGTCATATCAATGAAAACGTGTCTCGCAACTCAATCTTATAGTGCCACATCATTAAGGGGACTGGAATGAGAAAAGCTATTAAATTCATAGACTAATAAAGATCAAAATAAGTTTAGGGACTAAATTAAAATTTTGTCGGATTCAATGACTAAAAAATACCTTTTTCATTAGTGATAATTAAAAGTTGATATTTTTCCTTTTTTCTCCAATTTTTAATAAAATGTTTGACTCGTAATTAGTTGTCTAATCGGTCAAATTTAGATCCAATAATATTGGACACAGTAAAATCATATAATACTAAGGGTAAAAATTGGATGGGAAATATCCGAAAAATATAGGGATTCGAACTGAAAGGGATGAGGAATAACTAAAATTTTCACCCACGAGAATGAGGACGGGAAAGTTTTATCACCGAAGCTTAAATGAGAATGAAGATTGTTATATTTGAACTGTAAGGATAACCGAACCGTATATATAACCGTAGGAATTCCTGAAAAATATCTGCAAGGATCTTAATATTTTATAATATATATATATAATTAACTCATTTATCTGTATATCTACCTATCTTATTATCAATATTTCAATTCATCAAGATATTTGTGACTTTTGTTTAAACCTTATTAAGTTTTGGTGACCTCTCTAGCAATTTACCCTTTTTGTTAATTAAGGGTATATAATCTATTTATCTCTCAATTTACCTTATCCCCATCGATCACATTTTTTAAGTGTATTGAATATATGACTTGTAAATTAAAATTGATTATATATTTTAATTAGTAAAATAATAAATTTTGTTTGATTTTGCTGAGACGAGAATTCCCCGAAATTGTAGAGATTCGGTGGGTACAGGAATGGAGACAAAAAATTTTCCGAAACATATAATGAGTATTCTTTAAAACCGTCCCCGCAAGTATTTGAGACGGAGTGAAGAATATAAAATCGTTCTCGTACTGCCCGATCTCCACCCATGTATAATACAAACAAGATGCACGATACGATTTAAAATAAATTAGACTTTAACATAAATATGATAGCATTAATATAAAATAAATTGTAAACATGATAATTTAATATAAATCTAAAATATCTTATAAATAAGAGTTTTAGATTTAATCATTATAATTACAAGTTAAAATTTAAATCTTTTTATTATAAATCTAAAAGTATTAGTCCAATCGTTAAATTTTTTAGTGCTTTCGATTAAAATTTGCTAACAATACACACATGATAAGAAAATTATTATGAATTTAATAAGTATATTCATAGTAAGCAAATTTTGATGAAAATTTTAAGTTGAAAAGGTATGGGATTTAATTTTTATTGTTTGAAGTGTAGAAACTAAATTTTAATCACCAAATAATATATTATATTTAAATTAAATAAACTTTGAAAGCAATTAATTGGAAAAAGAAATTAAAATTTTAGATTCAGTATTCATTTGCTATACAAATTTGTGAATGAAAAACATAACATAAATCAATTTAGATTCGATATAATCTCAATCAATTTCATTAATTCCATATAATGATGAATCTAACAATTTTATTTCTAGTCCTCTTCTTAATATTATAAAAAACCGTAATAATAAATATAATCAAATGAATAGAAAACTCAAAGGGATTAATTTATTTTCTTTTAGTTTGTTTAATGTTTCTGAAATACTTGTGAAATTTGTCTGACATGTACATGTACATATACATATACATATATGTTAGCAGGCCTATTATCTTATACATATATGTTTCTGAAATACTTTTGCAATTTTTTTGGATTAAATAATATTTTAGTCCTTGAAATTGTATTTCATTTTCACTTGGATACTTATTTTTTTTTCATTTGGATCTCTAAATTTTTCTTCAATGAAACATGTTATCAAGTTTTTCTTGAATAAATATATACATTTATTTTTCTTCCATGAAACATGTTAAAATTTTCTTGGGAACATGTTACCATCTAATGATCAAAATCAAATTTCATGAAACATGTTAAAATTTTCTTCATCTATCGTCAATTTTCATATTCGTTATAGATGTAGCATCACTTTATGTTTTACGTATAACATATATAAATGATTATATTTATTCAATATCAAAATAAATGTATATATTTATTTTTTAAATGTGTAATTGAATCAAAATTAAAAGTTTACGTATAGATGTAGTATCCAGGAACGGACGCAAGATTTTATTTTAAGAGGGGCGAATCTATAAAATTTTAAGTAAGGTGAATATATAAAATTTTAAGGGGCGAAAATATATTTTCAATAGAAAAATATATAAAAATTTCTATATCCTATATAAATTTTAATTTTTTCGGAGAGGGCAGCCCTTTGTGTCCATCCCTGGTAGCATCATTTCACCTTTAAAGATAGATGTGGAAACTAAAGTTAATATTGAAAGGTCAAATTTTATCATTAGTTTTTGTATTTTATATAAATTATTATGTTAGCTCCTATATTCTAATTGATTGTGTGTACTCATGAAGAGTTTGGAAAGGAGTGTTTGCTCTGTGAAGAGTTTGGCAGTAAGAGATGTATTGGGTTGGGTGTGTTAAAGGATTGACGGTAAAGTAATTATTTCATGCATGGTGGTAAAAATAAAAAGCTTTCATAAGTACGTTAATTTTAGGCTTTAGTGATTTTATTTAAAGTTTAAGGGTTTAAAACTTAAAGGGTATGAGCTAAAAAAACTATTTTACTTGTCAGGTCAACAACCGAGGATAAAATTTACGTAAGTTAGGAGATGATAAATTTTTTAAATAAAAAAATAGTATAAAGACTCAATATCGTAAAATTAAAGTATGGATACTAAATTTTAAGCTTTGAAATAGCTTAGGGAGCCCTGGTATATTCAAACCTAAATTTAATGGGTATATTGAAATCGTAAGATTAACGGTAAGGTAATTATTTCATCTAGTGGCGGAGTCAAGATTTTTATATAGTGGGGTTAGAGTAGGCTTTGGGGTACGCGAATTCTCGTATAAATATTCTTGACCCCATGTCAAACGAATCAAGTGGGGTTAGAGTAGGCTTTGGGGTACGCGAATTCTCGTATAAATATTCTTGACCCCATGTCAAACGAATCAAGTGGGGTTAATTCTAATATTTTCATGAAATTTTTTATATTAACTCCATGAAAACCCCATTTAACTATTGAAAATCTCATACCACAATAATCAAGTGGGGTCAATTAACCCCCCTAAACTACATGTAGCTCCGCCACTGATTTTATGCACGGGTGGTAAAAACAATTTTTTTTACAAGTACCGTAATTTTAGAGCTTAGTGATTTCGTTTAGAGTATAAAGGGTTTATAATTTAAGGGGTATGAGCTAAAAAGATATTTTACTTGTCATGTCAACAACCGATAATAAAATTTGCAAAAGTTTGGAGATGATAAATTTTTTAGATAAGAAATAGCACAAAGACTCAATGTCGTAAAATTAAAGTATTGAAACTAAATTTCAAGCTTTGGAATAGTTTAGGGACCCATGGTATATTCAAACCTAAATTTAATGGGCATTGTTTGACTTAGAACCAAAAGTACAAAAGTATATTATATGGACTAAATTCGCTACATACAGGAATTTCACCATCTTAAAAGCTAACTAACAAACACAAGAGTTGAGAAGTTCGTTAAATAATTCGGTTTGCGAGTAATAAAAATGTCGGGGAATAAAACTAACCCTTGAAACCAGGGGAACCCTCCAAGTGGCAGCAGCCTAGGAAGTCACAGTTCATCCTTTTGGCATCCACCTTGTTGTCTTTTTCTTTTCATTGTACAACCAGAAACAGTCAAAATTTCAGACAAGTTGTTTAATAATTTCCTTATGTCAAAACCCAAGTTGTGCCTAAGCTTGTAATAAAGCTTTTTTGACAATGGAAATCATGGCGATGATTACAGAAACTGTGTCACCTCAGTGAGTTGAGTTGAGTTGAGAAAGATAAAAGAAATGATGGGATCTTCTGGCTTTTTGCCGTCCGGGTCTTTGTTGGAATCACTGATTCATTTGTCCAATGAAGTTTCTTCAATCGAAAAGCTTCCATTTGTACAAGGAAGGAACATTTCGACAATGATAAGGAGGATCAAAGTTCTTACATCTTTGTTCGAAGAAATTAAGGAAACGAATTACAGTACTACACAACTCCCTCCGTCATCGGTGTTGTGTCTCACCGAGCTTTTCTCGGTGATCCGTCGAGTTAAAGTGTTGATCGAAGGTTGCAAAGATGGTAGTTCCCTTTGGGGACTGATTCAGACAGAGTTGATATCGAATCAGTTCTTTGTCTTGGTGAAGGAGATTGGTCGGGCATTGGATATTTTGCCTTTGAGTTTGCTTAATGTAACTGCGGATATCAGAGAGCAAGTCGAGCTTCTTCATAAGCAAGCGAAACGGGTAGAATTGTTGGTAGATCCGAGGGAGGTTCAACGGAGGGATGAGCTTCTCAAAGTGATGGCTTCCAACAATGAAAAGAACATGAAAAACACGATCAACCAATGTTCCATCGACTTCGAAGCGGTGAGACACGTTTTTAGCAGCATTGGTCTGAGAAGCTCGTTGGATTACGAGGAGGAAATATCAAAGCTTGAGGCTGAAGCACAAAAGCAGGCCGGTACGGGCGGATTGATCGTTGTTTCCAACATAAACAATCTCATATCACTCGTTTCATATTCGAAATCCATGGTTTTTAGTGAAGAAAGCGAGAAAGATGACATCAAACAGCCTAGCGCTTCTGCAAGTAGAAATATCGATCAGTCTTCGTCTTCTCAATCGATGTCCTTTAATATCCCTGACGAGTTTCGGTGTCCGATCTCACTCGATTTGATGAAAGATCCGGTTATTGTAGCGTCGGGGCATACATATGATCGGAGCTCAATAGCACAATGGATCAACACCGGGCACCATACGTGTCCGAAAAGTGGGCAAAGGTTGATTCATATGGCCCTCATACCCAACTATGCACTCAAGAGCTTAGTGCATCAATGGTGCCAAGAGAACAATATTCCATTAACGGAATGCTCATCGAATGCGACCGAGTCGGAGATTAATAGCAAGCAAAAAGCATCTGAGAAGGCCGTCGATCACATTTCTGCTACGAAAGTGGCGATCGATTCTGTCAAAATGACTGCCGAGTTCTTGGTCGGGAAGTTAGCGATGGGTTCCCTTGATATCCAAAGGCAGGCAGCTTATGAGTTGCGGTTGCTTGCGAAAACCGGGATGGATAATCGCAGGATAATCGCAGAGGCGGGAGCTATACCATTTCTCGTGACAATGCTAACTTCCAATGATCCACGAATCCAGGAAAATGCCGTCACTGCCTTGCTTAATCTTTCCATTTTCGATAACAACAAGATCTTAATAATGGCAGCCGGAGCTATTGGCAACATAGTCGAAGTGTTAGAATCAGGGAAAACCATGGAGGCAAGAGAGAATGCAGCAGCTGCAATTTTTAGCCTGTCAATGATAGATGACTTCAAGGTAGCCTTCGGATCTTATGCTCGAGCGATACCAGCCCTCGTTGGCCTCCTAAGAGAAGGAACGACGACCGGGAAAAGGGACGCCGCAACAGCATTATCCAATCTCGCACTTTATGGCGCTAACAAAGAGAACATTGTGGTTGCCGATGCAGTTCCGTTGCTGGTTGAATTGTTGATGGATGACAAAGCAGGCATAACAGATGATGCCTTGGGAGTGTTGGCGCTACTCTTGGGTAGTCGTCTAGGGCTAGAAGATATTAAAAAGAGTAGAGCTTTAGTGCCTCTTCTTATCGATCTCTTGAGATTCGGATCAGCCAAAGGGAAGGAGAACTCGATAACGCTTTTGCTCGGGTTGTGCAAAGATGGCGGAGAGGAAGTCGCGAGCCGGCTTTTGATAAATCCACGAAGCATACCTTCACTACGAAGCTTGGCTGCTGATGGATCTCAGAAAGCTCGAAGAAAGGCCGATGCACTGCTTAGATTACTCAACAGATGCTGCTCACAATCTCAGAATCATGTCTGATAATGTGTCTCAAACTTCTCAGACTGTAAATTTGTCGATTTCGGATGAACAATAGCGTGAAAACCATATTTGTTGTGAAAGAATCTCAAAGCTATAGCTTGGTTCAAATCATCTTGATTTTTCAGATTACAACTTTCTCAATAAAAAGAAACATGTAAGCAGATCAAAACGAATATATGGATATGAATTCCATTGATAGAACTTTTACACTGTTTGTTTATATCTTACATTATACAAGTAATGTGACTACAATAAGGAAAAAGAATGCATGCACATAGAACTATGGCCGGAGTTCATAATTTTCTCGAGAAATCGAAAGTATAAAAAAGATTAAACTTATGTTCAACCAATGTGAACTAAAATGGTCAAAGCTAGGCATTCGTGAACCATGATTCACATGAAGCAAGGCAATGATTTTTACAACTCGACCAATTCAAGAAAAATGTGAGTGCCGTCGATATTGTATTTCCAGAATCAGCTTCCACTATCCATCAGATTCGGTGGGATAGGGTCCAACTCAACAGCTAAACCTGAAATTGTGTCAAAATCGATTTCATTCTATAAGCATAACAGCAAACTCAGAAAATCGGATTACAATAACTAGAGGTATAAAAACCTGGATTTCTGGAAGTAATCTTCAATTTGTAGCCATCCGGGACACTGCGATAAAGGAATCCTAGTGGTGTTACATGGTTTGGTTTTTAGAATACTGAAGGTGCTTGTAGGCATTTGATTTTTATCTCTTGGAATCCGTGTTGGTTATTCATTAGTTTATAAGGTATCCCTTATTTGACTAATAATTTCAAATATGTTGAAGAGGAACACGATCTATACATGGCACTAAAACTAGCTATCCAAGCGAAAAGATACATGCCAAGTACCTGTGTCTGTTTCCGAAGTAATCCATAAATACAATAGACTTCTTTGAATTAAAAACTACACCAGGTAAACTTTGTTCACTTCTTGCCGATCCAACTAACTCGGCAGAAGGTAAATCCACATAAAGAATGTTGGTATTGGCAGGGAAATCTACCTGCAAACTTGACACAAAAAACGAGAGATTTCTTAGTTGCTTAAATGTAAGAGTGTCTGAAAAATGATAAGTGATAACCGCAAGACCAGATTATAGCAAACATAATAGCGTACCTAAGAACTTTCACTTGTGATTCCAAACTTATTGAACTCGGTGTATTCAAAGCATGAAAGACCATATGCGCACTCCCCATGGAGGTTCTTCTCGATTAGAACATTGATTCCTACTGTAGCCCCAATGTTCCTCTTGCAGGACGCAAACCCGAGTTCCTGTTACAACCGGTGTCAGTACAATGCAAGATTAGAAAAACACCTTAATATATAGGTGTTTCTTATATGAGCATACCTTTCCATGATCTAGTCCGATCCCTGCCAATGCCAATAGGGTCACATTTCTAGCAGCCATGACATTACTGCAAACGCATCGATGCAATTCTCAAATTCAGCAACTAATACATAACATATCTGCTACAGATAAGTTTCAATATATGGTAAATATGTCTAACCTGACTTGCCGAACAGTAGCACCTTTCCTTCTATGATCATCAAACCATTAGGAAGTTTCCATATTATGCCATGACCACTGGGTTTGCATACGGGCACAAATGGTTTTCTGACCAACCATTGCCCATCTTCCGCACTTACAGCAGGGACCAGAGGCTGACAAATTTAAGCGTCAAAATACTAATGAGCACCAATATTTGCTAATGATCACCTAATAGTATCAACTGCAAACCTGTTCAAAGAGTCGGAAACTCTCCCGGCGTCATCCAAACCATCCAAGTCTTTCGCAAAGTGAAGTGATATGCTCGTGGTTGTTCTTGGCCAAACTTGTCATGATCGCGACTGGAGTGATGCATTGTTTACCATACAGCTTGAAATACAGAAACTCCCCAGCCTTGCAATTATCAACAAAACGTAAACGAAAAAAGGCATGACCAGAAAAAAGGACAATCAAAGCCATAAATATAACATACCTGAAGATCTCTTATAAGACCTTCAAATGCACCAGTTTCGGAATCAACCAAGCCAAGCCTATCAGCTGAACCTCCCAAAGGATATATTTCACCCAAGTCTGGCAAACCCTAAAACAGATAAAATCTTATTATTCAAGCAAAACTTGTACATAAAGAAAGACACTCGCATTGGCAATAACCTCAATCCCCCATAAAAAACAGATAAAATCTTATTATTCAAGCAAAACTTGTACATAAACAAAGACACTCGCATTGGCACTAACCTCAATCCCCCATAAAGCTGCTTGGGATGCATATTCAGTGTTTGAAGAAAGGTCACATCCAGTAGGGGGTGAATTTCCAAAAACTGGCATTCCATTGATTCATGAATTGTTGTCTGAATTTGAAGTGAATTGTGGGCAAGGAGCTCAAGCACCATTATCTGATATCTGTAATAAAGTATTATAAATTTATGCTTAAAAACTCCCTGTAACATTCCAAAATTGTATGGCAAAGAACTATTAGAAAAACTTACCCTATGATTCCATCAATGCAATAATAAAACTCCTCAACATCTCCCAAAACCTTCAACAAGTTTTGACCAACGAATAGAGCGCAGTCTTCACCGGACATTTTACTGAATTCCCTTCTCTTTCTTCGAAACCAAAACCCATTTCGAGCACATTGTCTTGACCGGCTGCAACCAAGCATTTAACGAGAAACAACTCGTCTAAACCCAAACCGAGTGAACCCAGAAACCTTTTACAACCTTGGGTGTTCAAGAAGTTGCTGACATTGTTATCAAAGTTGAGAACTCTGAGTTTCTGCTTCAGGGTATTGGAAGTCGAGAGCTTTAAGCGGAGAGTTTTCAAGCGGGAGATTTCTTGCTGGAAATTGTTGGACTCCGGAGAAAAACATCAAGTGAAGAGGAAGGTTGAAAAACTTATCTGTCAAACATTTTCGTACGTGTCTTGTCCGAAAGGGATCCAATAACCTCAGCTCTTGTCCTAAAATTAAGATTTCCATTGGTTCTGGTGATTTTTGATGGTTTTGTTTTTACATTTGCTGTGAAAATCTTGTTGTTGTCGAGTTGTGCTGAGTTCTCTCAAAGGCCCTTGGCTTGGCTGCTGGGCTGAATAGGCAAAATTTCTAGGCCTTGAGTAACCCATCCTCTGTGTTATATACAAATATCGACTCCAAATTTGATTCAAAACTTCTTCAGGAGAGTTATCGTCAAATATATCTTCTTCATGTGATTGATCTATAAAAAGTATCTCTTTTATTTGTTATTTATTTTATGATCAATTTAATTTAATTTAATTGCAGATACAGTAGTGATTTATTTATTTTATAATTACCGATATTTGATTTATTAACAAAGTAAGTTGAATTGAGTACTATAATGAGTCTATTATTAGGATAATTTCTTTTAAAAACTTATCACATCATCTCGTCGTGGTTGATATAAAAACTAATTTATTACTAATTATTTAATATTTATCTTTTAAATAACTTAAATCAATTAGAGAAAAATAATATTGGCATGATTTGTGATATGATCATTTTATTCTTGACATGTACATTAAGTTGATCCAAAAAAAATTTGTTTCACATATACCCATTGGTTTTTAAGGTCAAATTATTCTCTTGATCTTTGTGTTATACTAAGTTGTTAATTGGTCATTTAACTTAAATTTGCTTATTTTTAGTGTATGTGCTTTTTAAATTTTGAAATTCCCGTCACAACCCAAACAATAAAATTTAGGGAAAAATACGCATTCAATTATTTTCTCACTCTTATTCACTCAACTTTTAAATTTTTTAATTTACTAACTGAACTTTCGAATTGCTCCTATTTCGGCCACTCTCGATTATTTTTGTATTAAGCTGAAAACTTGAATTTTTTAATTAATATGATATTGAAAACTCAATTAATCTGCTTCTTTTTTGTATTAAGCTGAAAACTTGATTTGTTTTCAAATGTGGAAAACTTGATTTGTATTAAGAGAGAGAGGTTTCTCTGACAAAATACAGACCAAAATTTAAAAAGAAAAAAAACAGAAGATGCAGCAGGAAACTCTCCTTGATTCCCTCTAACACAGTTCAATGACTGTCTGGAATTATACTAATATTTTCTTAATCACGCTTAATTATATTATCCTGTTTTCATAATACACAAGACCATGAAACTGGCTGTCTTTTCCTCGCAGTGGCAACCTAGTTTCAAAGACAAACTAGCTCTCCGAGACTCCGACGAGCGTATCTAGTAATGCTAAAATTTATTACTACAACTACATTTTCTTCTCAGGAATCCATGCACAAACAAACAATTGAAACAACAAAAAGAATAAAAGTTAAGCAAAGTGGGGGTTGATTTGATTGATATTTACCTTTTGTGTACGATCCGGTATTTCGACAATGATTCACATTTAACAGTATATTTAGGATGATCATTAATTAACATTTGATTTTATACGATGGGATTTGGACACAAGTGCTTCAATATCTCACTTAGAATTGTCTCATTCATAAAGTGAGATCTAGAGTACTTGCCATTGTCGTCCTTGCCTGTTTCTTACCATCACCACCGCTAAGCTTCGAGAACGATGAAGAAGATGAAGGCAATGAAAGAGACAAATTGCCATCATTCACCCCTTTTTCAACTTCATCATTGTTTGCTGTCGTTGTTACTTTCAAGGACAGGTTCAAATCTATGTCCGTGCTCTTCCTCTTTAGTGTGCCTTGATGGGTGAAATAATTTGAGAACGTTGTTCTACTTGGCCTCATTGCTTTTGTTGCTGCCATTTGGGTACTAATTAAGCTAAGTGAATTGTTGTTGTTACAGCTTCGAAATAGCCTCTCTGCAATTGAACTATAAAGCCCCTTACTTGCAACTGAATTTTGAACATCCCTACATAATTAGAACGAAAACTGATGATTAATTCATTGTACATACTACACAGCATTATATATTGTCAGCACATCAAATATTGTCTCGGTAACGTCTTTTCATACCGGAAACTTGACGGACTCCGATAATTGAAACCGTGGCGCACGGGGAGATGGCTGAGTTTGTAAATATGGTGATTATCTCCACCTTCAAAGAGAAGCCCTCCATCCGACGTAGCTGCAATACATATATATATATACACTGTCATAAGCCTCGAAGAAAACCCTTAAAATCTATAGATTGATAGAATTAAGCTTTTACTTACCTTGATTTGGGTCATCCATCTTCTTGCTTCTATACATCTACGGAAATAAATTCGAAAGAAAACGAGAGATTTAGTTAAAAAGGATCTCTGCAAAACCAAAAGAGTAAGATGACATAAAAAATAAACCTGTAGATGACTCTTCACATGAGCTATGCTGAGGCCTTTGACGTTCATCAATTGAAGTACCAACTTGGGTGTTGCTCCTGTGTCAATAAAATCACGCTGTTATTGCATAAACCGGCAAGGAATTTCTGGGTTTGTGAGGGTTAATCATCTTACTCTCTTGCCCTCCTAGTCTTTCAACTGCATGAACAAAGCGAAGATGGAGATCGGGAGTCCATCGGAGTCTCGGTGTTTTGGAACGGTTATATGGCCTTACGGATCCGGAAATAGACTTCTTTCCATTCTCTTCAACCGAGTTATTGCTTGAGCTCTCTCCGTTTCTTGGCTTGTTACAGTTGATCCTGTTATCTTCTTCTTCTTCTTCTTCTTCTTCGTCTTCGTCTTCGTCTTTGTTCAGGCTGGTCCTGGAATCTTGGACGTTATCAACACTTGCCATATTTCAACGATCTTGAGCTCTCTTTGTTTGCAAGTAAATGATGAAAGAAGACCTAGGGTTTGAAAGTCATTCAGAGTTTACCCAGATCAAGCCAATCAGGGAATGACTATTTAGACTTTTTTATTCTTTAGAAAAATGAACCCTAACCCCCCACTTGACATAAAAATCATTTGGGAGATCATACATACCTTTCCATTTGTTTACTACTACTACTACTATATATATATATATATATATATATGACCTCCATGCAAGAGATTAATAATTCATATTAGTAATTTATAATTATATTGTTTCTATAACCACAAGCGTTAAGTTTATAATATGATTGCTAGCTTCACTGTGACCAAACAAAACTAATTATAATAATAATTATTATTATGAAGAAGAAGAAAGGGGAGATATTGCTGCCAAGTTTACCAAAGAAGACCGTTGTCTTTCAATGGAAATTAATTAATTAGATAGATATTTTCGGGAATTATTATTTTAGACTCATTTTGTAATATTAAAATATATTTATGTTAATTCTATATTCTATGTTAAATAGTTTGTGATATTAAGCTTTTATTAGAAGGTGATTAGATAAGGGTTAATTAATGAAGACAGACCCTATAAATGCACAGTAAAAGAACACCCTGTAGTCTGTTGGTTGGCTCTAAAAGAAATGGTTAGGGCTTGTCAGCTCGTGACTTCTCTTTCTCTGATAATAATATACACGAATATATATATATAATAAATGAAAAGGTCAAATTCTCCTCCCAATCCTTATACTTTTTGCATATTAAAAATTTAAAACTCTACTTTTTAATCCCCACGAATTTAATCTCACTGATAACACCATCAAAGGACTCTGTTAAATTAAAAAATTGCTCACCTACTCAATATTACATGCGTGGAAGGCTAAATAAACAACGTTGGATATGAAGATGTAAGATTATTTAGTATTGTTTCCGATAAATAGAGTGAAAATCAATATTTTTTTTACATGGCTGTAACATTGGGTGGGCCAAAATTGATTAAAACTTTTTAAAGGAATAAAATTGTAATATTAAATTAATCCGAATCAAGTACTATAAAAGGTCTATTATAAATTATGGAGTAATTTTCCTAATTAAATTGTCTTCCTTTATGTAGCGATGTCCCTCTTGCTAAAAAAGAAAGTTTTTGTTTTTTTGGAAAATATTTTCTTCCGCGTGAGATTTTTATAAAACCCGCATTTTATTTAAAAATGGAGTCGCCACCGGCCACTCAAGGTGGACCGGACACCGTAGAAAACCAGAGATTTTGAAAACTTTGGGTTCGGGAGTCGGTTACGGATGGGGAAGGATTAGCACCCTCACACCGCCCAAAATTGGTACTTTAATAATTACCGCTTTACTAATATTAAACTTTCCGGACTAAAGTGACGATTAAATTAAAATATGGTTATATGTGCGAGTAAATTTTAAAGTCCCCATTATTCGAGAGTAAACGCCCAACCACTATCACTACGCCTGATACTGGCCCCGTTTACGTTCGAATAAAAGGGCACCGCATTGACAAAATATATGTTCGTTATGCAAACTAAAAAAACATGACAAATATAAATAAATACTTTGCGATAAAAAATATAAATAAATACTAATATAATGAAATACTAACATAACATAAATAAAATACTAATCTAAAACATACATACATAACTATTAATTTAACACATAAATAAAAACATATCTAACATAAATAAAATAATAATCTAAAACATACATACATAAATATTAATCTAACTTATAAATAAAAACATATCTAACATAAATAAAACACTAACATAAATTTAAAACATACTAATCTAAAACATAGATAAACATACAAATTAAAAACACAATTTTAAATTAACTACTACTTCATTAAAGTATAAAAATTACAACATAAATAAAAAGGAAAGAAAATATACCTAACTAGGTGTTCGAATGACGAACCCCGACTGGACCCCACCGAGATCTACCACGACCTCTCCAAAAATATTAACTAGACCAGACCTAAAATAGGACCCCGATCGAACCGGTTAGGACCGAGGACACTGTCCCGGTCATGGGCTAGCCGGGAGCCTAAGCTCCCTTATTTGGCAACCCATGGCCGATTCATGCTTGCTGCCATTTGCCATCCCCTGCCTCTATTTATAGGCAATTGGGGAGGCAAATGGGTGATGTGGACCACCCAAAACCACTCATTTTTTTTAATTTTATTATTATTATTTATATAATAATATTATTACAACAATACTAAAAATGCTAAAAACCCGAACAAAAATGAGTGATTACAGTTGCCCCTCTTTGCTTGTTCTTGTGGAACGAGGACAAAGCAAAGATCAAAAGCACTCATTTTTGTCTTATCTGGCTGAACTTCTCTCCTTTTGACGCGTGTCTTCCTTCTTTGGTAGATCTTCTTTCTCTTCAATGTAGGTCTTCTTTCTTGTCTTGACGGATCTACTTTGTCACTCTTGGGAAGCAAAGCCTTCAAAATGAGGGTTGTTTGTTGGGGAAGCCAAACTGAGTTCTACTTGCTACATTATTGGTAATAAGCTAATACCTAAAGAGAGTTCGACCCAGCTGCAACACCGACGAAGAGACAGGGTCTACAAAATTCGATCCAACTACAACACTGACGAGGAGGCAAGACCGATAGGTGAAAGTTCTGATGTCTGATCCAGCTACAACTCCGACGAAGAGGCAAGATCAGAAAACTGACAAATTTTCTCTTTTTTCTCTCTTTTTCTCTGCTTTTTTCATATTTTTTCTTTTTTTCTCTCTTTTTTTTGATTTTTTTTCTTACAACATTGATAAAACTTGAAAGTTGGTGAATTTTGACCAAGCTACAACACCGACGAAGAGGCATAGTCTAAAGTTAGTAATGTTGATCCAGCTACAACACCGACGAAGAGGCAGGATCAAGAGTTAGCGAATTTGGTCTAGCTACAACACCGACGAAGAGGCAAGGTCTGAAGATTTGATCCAGCTACGACACCGACGAAGGGGCAGGATCGGATAGTTAATTTTTTGTGATCAAGCTACGACTCTGACGAAGAGGCATGATTAGGATTTGGTTGAAAGCTTATTTTTTTCATTTTTTCATTTTTTGTTTTTTTCATTTTTTCTTCTTTTTTCCTTTTTCTTTGATTTTTTCTTCTTTTTTCTTTTTTTGATTTGTTTTCTAGCTACAACATTAATAAAGAAAACTTGAAAATCAGTAAAGTTGGATCTATCAACAGAGAAACAGAAATATTAACTGGAACCCTACTACACCGTCAGCGGATAAGTAGGACAGCAGCAACTGGACCTAGCCACTCCATCAGCGGAGGACTGGATCGGATAATGATGACCCTGGAACCGGCTACACCATCAGCGGAGAACAGGATCTGAGGGCGACAGGAGCTTGGACCCGACCACTCCATCAGCGGAGGACCGGATTGGACAAGGACGACCTGGAACTGGCTACACCATCAGCGGAGAGCAAGATTTGAGGACGACGGGAGCTTGGACCCGGTCACTCCATCAGCGGAGGACTGGATTGGACAGTGACGACCTGAAACCGGCTACACCATCAGCGGAGAGTAAGATTTGAGGAAGACGATAGCTTGTACCTGGCCACTCCATCAGCGGAGGACTGGATTGGACAATGACGACCTAGAACTGGCTACACCATCAGCGGAGAGTAGGATCTGAGGGCGACAGGAGCTTGGACCTGACCACTCCATCAGCGGAGACACTAGATCGAGCGACGAAAGTTGATAAAATTTCTTTTGATTTTTCATTTCATTCATTTTTTCTTCACTTTTACTTTTTTTATTTTTTCGACTTTTCAAATTTTTTGAATTCTTTTTTTTTGATTTTTTTTTTCAAAATTTTTTTAATTCTCTTTTTTTTTGATAATTTTTCTTTTTTTTCTTGAACTGTACAAGGAAGTAAAACTTGAGAACAAATTAGGCCTAGCTGCACCGTCAGCGGAGAAACAAGACTTGAATAGAAATTCGATCTGCTTGGGGAAAGGTTCAGATCTGTTGCACCGTCAATGGAGAAACAAGATCTTCATGATGTCTATATTGTTGCACCATCAGCGGTAAAGCAAAATCTGGAAATTGTTGGCCTATCAACAATGACAAAGGCAAGATCTGGAAAAGGGTTACTTCTGCTGCTCTACTGGCGGAGGGGTATGACCTAAAAATGAATAAACATTAATCAGCAAATGTTCACAAAATTTTTCACTGTTACCTTTTATTGATGTTTCAGCATCCTCTTTGTGTTTGGCCTCCTCTAAGACTAAGGTTGGCCGTCATGTTGTTGCCCCCCACGGTTGAGGATGTTCGGTCTCTTTTTGAACCTGTTTGTAAGCAAAAATGCATACATGATTTTTATGCCTAAATGCATGTGTCTATCTTAAATGCATGGTGATTTTGGTGTATGCACTTAATCTAAATGTATGACGTATGCAAGATGAATTTAATCTAAATGCATGAATGTGATATGATTTTTTTTGCCCTCAAAGGGATGCTCGACTCCTCACTGGTCCCGTCAAGATCTTGGTTTTTTGTATGTGACGGTGCCCCAACCTCAACTTGGGTTCGATCAGTCATCTGGGTGCATGCCCCAACATTTTATTCATCCCTGTGCCATCGTCTGAAACTGTTCTTGAATTTGACACTTTGAGTGTGGATTCTGTTGCCCCATAGGTTGGGTTTATAAATTGTGTTGGTTCATGGTAGCTTATTATTTTTTGATTGGGTGCAATTTTGCAGACTGTGGTCAAATATGCAAAAGTTTGACTCAGCAATGAAGGCTGGACCTTGGCAAAGAATGCCCCCGGACTGAGACCTTGTTAGAGGCACACTATTTGTAAAAGATGTGGGGGTGCTTTTGGACATGCCCCAAGATCAAACTTTTGTAAGAGGCTTTGTAAGGTGCTAGATCGACCATCTTTGTTGTATTTAATGGGGCAACCCGAGGATTAGTTTTATTATTCTGAAAATGAATGCATGCAAAATGTGTCCTAAATCGATGCAATGCAAAATTAAGATTGTGATGATGTTGTGCAATGATGCAGGTGAACTCAGTGCGATGAGAATAAAATAAAATGAGTTAGTACCAAATAAAATGATTAAATAAAACAAATGATAAATATAACAAAAATAGAGTAATAAAAATTGTACATAAACAAGAAACAAGGCACCAGAGCCTAAATAGGGTGACCACTAATCGGACAGAGTTTCACATGGCTCTAAAGGGTTGGCTCCTACGGCTCACTATATGCAGTTTTGGTGCTAAGAGGTACCCGAATTGTCCTCACTGTCCTCTACTAAGAGTAGCAAGGCCTCCGGTCATCACCCATTATAGGCTCCTTTCAACCGAGTTCAATTCAGGGGGACCCATTCGCTTATGCCTGCACGAAGGAACGATATCCTTACGAAAGTATAAGGTACTCGAGCCCCGAAGGTACTTGCTAGGCCTACACGAAAGAACGATATCTCCACGAAAGCATTAGCGTTTTCCCCCCACTTAAAAAAACGAGTTTATATGCTAAATTTTAAATGCGTTAAAATAAACGCTCAATTATAACCGAATGTTAGTTTGATAGTCACTTAAATCCGAAATTTCTGATATTAATAAAGCGGTAATTATTTGAAAAAAGCTCGACTCTCATTTGTTTTTTAAAAAAATAAAAAAGTCCCCAGCGGAGTCGCCATCTGTAGCGATGTCCCTTTTGCTAAAAAAGAAAGTTTTTGTTTTTTTGGAAAATATTTTCTTCCGCGTGGGATTTTTATAAAACCCGCATTTTATTTAAAAATGGAGTCGCCACCGGCCACTCAAGGTGGACCGGACACCGTAGAAAACCAGAGATTTTGAAAACTTTGGGTTCGGGAGTCGGTTACGGATGGGGAAGGATTAGCACCCCCACACCGCCCAAAATTGGTACTTTAATAATTACCGCTTTATTAATATTAAACTTTCTGGATCAAAGTGACGATTAAATTAAAATATGGTTATATGTGCGAGTAAATTTTAAAGTCCCCATTATTCGAGAGTAAACGCCCAACCACTATCATTACGTCTGATATTGGCCCCGTTTACGCTCGAATAAAAGGGCACCGCATTGACAAAATATATGTTCATTATGCAAACTAAAAAAAACATGACAAATATAAATAAATACTTTGCGATAAAAATATAAATAAATACTAATATAATGAAATACTAACATAACATAAATAAAATACTAATCTAAAACATACATACATAACTATTAATTTAACACATAAATAAAAACATATCTAACATAAATAAAATAATAATCTAAAACATACATACATAAATATTAATCTAACTTATAAATAAAAACATATCTAACATAAATAAAACACTAACATAAATTTAAAACATACTAATCTAAAACATAGATAAACATACAAATTTAAAACATAATTTTAAATTAACTACTACTTCATTAAAGTATAAAAATTACAACATAAATAAAAAGGAAAGAAAATATACCTAACTAGGAGTTCGAATGACGAACCCCGACTGGACCCCACCGAGATCTACCACGACCTCTCCAAAAATATTAACTAGACCGGACCTAAAATAGGACCCCGATCGAACCGGTTAGGACCGAGGACACTGTCCCGGTCCTGGGCTAGCCGGGAGCCTAAGCTCCCTTATTTGGCAACCCATGGCCGATTCATGCTTGCTGCCATTTGCCCTCCCCTACCTCTATTTATAGGCAATTGGGGAGGCAAATGGGTGACGTGGACCACCCAAAACCACTCTTTTTTTTTTAATTTTATTATTATTATTTATATAATAATATTATTACAACAATACTAAAAATGCTAAAAATTCGGTCAAAAATAAGTGATTACACTTTATAATACGAAGATTCAAATTTATGATCTTACCAAAGAGAATTATAGTCATGTTCGGTGAATCAACTGGTTATTGGTTAAAGAAATAATTAATCCAGCCTCATTTTGCCAGTTGCATGCGTGTTATTAAGGCATGTTAATGTTTTAGTTTGCCACCAATCAATGGCGGAGTTCAAAAAGTGGTGGTATTAGTGAGAAATACCGTCGAGATTCACGGATTTGGGGTTTTGTCCCCTTTTGTAAACAAGACACTCTTTCTTCCCAAGCTTTGAGTCAAATCTATCCATGCAAATATGAGAAATCTTGGTAATATAATCAATACAATTTTTAAGTTTGTTTTAATACTTTACCAAACCAACCTATAAAATACCACATACGTGTGGACCGGCTTGGTGGGGGTATTTGGGAGTGGGCCACCTAAACATGGGAATGTTTAAAGGAATCCATGTAAGCAAAGTTTTTTTTATGTAATTAGATTAATTTGACTAATGTATAGCATATGAATGACATTTTAATTAATAAGTTCTCTTATGCTTTTATAATTATTTTTATATAAACATGGGGCATTTTATGCTACCCATAAAACTAATACAAAAGTATTTATAATTTGAGCAAAAGTATATTTGGTCGATTGGTCAAATCGTTCATCTTTGTTTCTTTGCATTTTCTTATATTATGGGTTCTAGACCCACTAGGAGCATCATATTTCTTCCCTTCTCTTCTAGGTAGGATTAGGATTAGAATATCAAAAAAATATTTACAATTTGATTCATGTGTTTTAAATATCATCCAATCACTGACAACAACACTCATAGTTTAAGGACTGATAAAAAATATTTTGAAATTTGTTGACCAGTTAAAAATTTAGAACATAGTTTGAGGATTTATAGTACAATTAACTCGTTCATAACTAAAAAGAAGTAATGAATTGTGTTACGACAAACTTGACCCGAAATCCGAAATCGACCCGAACACCATAACCCGAAATCATAAATAAACTGAACCGAACCGAAATCGACCCGGATTTTAGTTGAACTGAAAATGGACCCGAACTGATTTTCAACCGAATTGAATGGACTCAAACCGGTTTTCAACCGAACTGAATAAACCCGAACTGAATGCAACTCGAATCGAATGCAACCTAGAATAAAAAATATACATTAATATAAAAAAAGAAAGATAAGATGTGAACTGTCGTACGACTCACCAAAAAAATCAAATATGCAGGCTATATAAAGTCATATATAGGGTGGAAAAATATAATTTGGTCTAAAAACCCAACTAAAATCGTTAGATCTCCTATTAACCTAATATTGACCCGACCTAAAAAACGACATGATATTAACCAAACCGAAAATCAACCAAACCGAAAATCAACCGACTTGACCCGATATCCGAACCAAAATTACCATAAACTAGAATTGAAATTGAACCAGACCCGAATCGAACTTAAATTGAACGTAATCAGACCTGAAATAACCTAAACCAAACCCGAACCGAACGACCCATTTGCCGCTTCTAGTCTTACCTACCTATCTTCCTAGGCTTGACATATACTCATGATACATGTATGTTTGGAAGGAGGATGGGACGATGACATATGAAGTTGTTCCGGGAGAAAGTTTAGGAGAGACAAAGCTTTGAAAAATGATTATGAAATGTGCATTTCAAAAACGAGTCCCAATGAGGTGGGGGCAGCATTACCGTCAGGGATGCACCTAATAGGGCTAAAGTGGTCGTCGTCCCTAAAACTTTAATTTTCTTTTATGATTTAGAAATATTTTTAAAAAATTTAAGGTAAAGTACACAAATAGCCACTATACTATCTCTAAAGATATAAAATGGTCACCAAAATTTTAAAAATTACATAATGGTCATTAAACTTTAGTTTTTATTATAAAATGGTCACTGGACCATTAACTGCCGTTAGCTGGGAGACGTGATAGTTACTAAAATTTGTATAATAACATATTTAATCCTCAATATTTACACATTCGATCAATTTAGACATCAATAATAAGGGTTAAATTAGGAATAAATTAATTAAATGTGTCAATATGGAGGATTAAATGTTATATTATTCAAATTTCTGTAACTGTCACGTCACCCAATTAACAACAGTTAACGGCTCAGTGACCATTTTGTAACAAAAACTAAAATTTAATGCCCATTATGTAACATTTGAAAGTGTGATGACGATTTTGTATTTTTAGAGATAGTTGAGTGACAATTTGTGAACTTTACCCAATTTTCTATGTATTTCCTATTGAAAATCTATTTTCGCCCCTTAAAATTTTATAAATTCGTCCCTTAAAATTCTATAGGTTCGTCTCCTAACATAAAATTTTGCGTTCGTCCTTGATTACAGTACTTACCATTACTCCAAAGCGAAGAAAACTTGTGCAATATTTGCGTATTTAGTGAAAAATGACATGCAATCTCTTCCTCAATTCCACACTTACAGCTAAGATACACAAGGGTCAGCTTGGTCTCTGCAACATTTGCCCTCTTGACCATGCCATGGACCACTCATCATGCCCTAATTTAAATGTTTAACCTCTTAACTTTACAACAAGTCCAAACCCAAATTTACAACCTCCCCTTTACTCCAAATTTAAAAGTTGGCCAAGACAGGTTGTAAAAGATTACAAGTATAATGTATAGGGCGGGTAATTTCAATACTTCTTGTATAGTGTTGTTGTTTATTTTCATGGAGGATAGATTATAAATCGGACATGAAAGATATAATTATATAAAAGAGAATTGATATAATATGAAGATGTATAGCCTTGCTGTTTATTCACATGAATTGATCAAATGATGTCCACACTTTTTGATAAAAAGGCTGTTTAGGTGAACAAAACATTAAATTTCTGTGCATGAAATGGAGAAACCTTATATTCCAATTCCGTCCTCGTGTGTCTTCTCTTTAATTAATTTTTCCATGCATTGTTTTCTTGGATGACCATAGCAGATAACTACAAAACTGAAAAAAAGTTTCAACTTCTTAACTACTCTAAAACTAAAAATTAGGTTCTTCTTAGGGTGCACGGGCATCTTGGGGGATAAAATCACAGCCGTCCAACATGTTTTCCCTGGGTAAAGTAAAATGCAGTCCCTGAATTAAGCACTTTTTTCAATTTGGTCCGTAAACATTTTTTGTCCATGTCAAGAGAGACATGCACATAATTTTATGTTAGGGGTGCAAACTTTTAGGAAATTAAATTAGAAATTTAAGTGCGAGAAATTGTAAAATTTGACGGGGTATAAAATTATATCATCAATAGAAATACATAAAATATTTGAGACGTTAAAATTTTTAAAAATACGATTACACCTTAACACCCTCTCATTTCATCTCTCCATGTTAGTGTCTAAACTTGATAACGTGACACTCTAAAATAGCGACTTATGATGGAATCTTAAAGTGTAATTTCATTAAAATAATAAAAAAGTAAAAGTTAATTTTATCCCTTATTTTAGTTATTAGTTGGTGATCTTGGTAGGGAGATGAATGTTATCATAAAGCCTAAAGAAATATATATTGTCATAATTTGCTGCACATATATATATATATATATATTTAGTAGTAGTATTTATGTTTGGTCAGTTGGGGAAGAACAATTACACGCAATTTGTTGCGCATTGACTGGTGGGAATTATTTACCCTAAGCTCTAGGGAATTAAAGGTAAATTATATATGGGTATGTCTTTTAGCTTTTAATATGATGCACGGTATGTAAGGTTGTGGATTGAAATTTTAATTTTTTTTAGGTTTAAATATATATATATATATATATATATATATATATATATATTTGGTACTTGAATTAGATATATTTTTTTATGTTGGTATTTAAAAAAATTGTTTTCAAGTTGATACCTGAACTAAATATTTTATTTCAAGTTGGTACCTAAAGAATTGTTGCTCTCAAGTTGGTACATGAAATTTAATTTCATTCACTATTTTGGTACTTTTATTAATAGTTTTAGTCACAAAATTTATACATTTTTATCAATCTAATCCTAATTCAATAAATTTAACCCTTTATATAAAAAAATTACATCAAGTTAGTCAATTTTTCATAATACCGTCAAACCAGACGAGTTTATCGAATCAAAATAACAATTGGATAACTATATCCTACGATAAAACAATAAGTTACCGTTAAAGTTTTATTATATCAAGAAAGTAATATAACATTTTTGGGAGAAGAACAAATACTTTAGGACAAAAATAAAGAGTAAGTTGATAAATTTTTAAATATAGAGAGTTAGAAGTATTGATTTGTTTCGGATTAGGACCAAATTGATTAAATGTATAAGTTTTTAGGAGAAAGTGTCTAGTTTAAGTACCAACTTGAGAGTAAAAATTCTTTAGGTATCGAATTGGGAGAAAGTACCTAATTTATGTACCAAATTAAGAGAAAAATTCTTTAGGTACTAAATGTATATTCAAGCCTTCTGGTTATATAATTATGTTGATAATATCATATTATTTATAATTTTAAGATCTTATAATATAATCATCAAATGATTGGATTAATTAATCTATGATTACGCAATTAAATGGATAGACTGGAAGAAATTCACAATTGAAAAACAGAGATTCATTTTTGTGATAAGTGGTTTTTTTAATTATCATTATTATTAGTCAAGAAAAATTTAACTATTATATTACATTTTGTCGCTTGTATTATCTTAAATTTTAATTAATTAATGTTTATTATCATAAATTAGTTTTTCATCATTATTCATGATTAATAAAAAATTGTAAAATAAGATTTTAGGTAATTTTAGATTTGATAAACTAAAAAAAACATCTTCCGTTTCAACTAAATGAATTTTATTCAAAAAGCACTAAATGAATTAAACAATATAATTTTTTTTGAAGAAAATTAAACAATATAATTGAACATAACCGATGAATGTACTAAGTAATCTAAAGAGAGAATATCTTATTATCAAAGATGATAAAATATTTTTTGATCTAAAAACCTCCTAAATAGTATTTTATCCAAAATGAAGTTGTGCCTCAATTGTCTTTATATACTAATATCTCATTTGTTGCTTTTAAAAACCCCAAAACAAAGTGTTAAAGATGATCAATCGATGGTGTGTGGCCAGGAGGAGGTGAATTGACAATTTAAAAAATAAAGGGAAACAAATTGAAAGATGAAAAAAATTGAGACACGAGATATTTATAGTGGTTAAACCTTCTAAAACAAGGTTTAGATCCACTACCTTAGCTTCTCACTAAGGATTTTTCTAAATTCACTAAGAATTTCTTACCTTTTTCTAGGCTCAAGAGGAAACCTTTTATAAACCCAAAGCTTTGAGAAGAACTCTCTTTTACAAGAAGAAATTTAGCAAACTAAAAATCCTCTCAAAGGTAATGTGTTTGCCCAATTACAAGTTCACTCAACTCAAAACTTGAATAAAATGATTACAAATATGAACACTCAAGTGGGTTACAAGAATTTGACTCTAATAGGCTCAAGATGGTTGGATTTGTGCTTGAATGCTTAAGACTTGTTCAATGGTTGTTGTTGTAGCATGGAGACTTGATTATATACCCTCTCATTGATTTCTAACCGTTTGAGTAGTTGAGATCATCAATATAGCCGTTGGGCTGTATTTTTCCTGCAATAAATGTTGTTAGGTAGCTAGGTGTATCGGTACGCGAACAGGTGTATCGATACCTGCTATAAGAAGAAAAAGCTATTGTACAAAGGGTTATCGATACGCAGGATGGCGTATCGGTACGAAGAGTGTATTTTATAAAGGGGTATCGGTACGGTCTAATCTGTATCAGTACCAGTTTTGCTCACTGAAATCTGAGAAAGTTGAAAATAAAAAAAGGTTTCGGTACGCCTAAGGGCGTATCGGTACGGTATAACAAATTTTCAAATTTATGGTTCCAATAAACTGACAAGGCAACGGTTAAAAATTTATTATCAAAGATCTTGAAAATCTAAACACCCCGAATCAGTACGCATAAAGCCATACCGATACTCAAAGGCCATTTGGTTCTCAAGTATGAATGGCCTACCGATACGGCTACACGTGTATCGGTACCCAATAGCTATTAAGTATAAAATTGTTTTCCAGTAGCTAAAATCCGTATCGATCAGCCAAAAGTGTATCGATACACCTAGACCAAATTTGGCTATTTGAGTACAAAAACACTTAGAAAATATTTGGGGTTTTAGTTTTTGACTTAGAAACAATTTTAAGTTCGAATCCTTGTCATTTTGTTAGTCTTTTTGAGTACTTAAAAATTTATCTAATTTTACAAATTGGTCCTTGAAATCCTTGTTATATCAAAATCAAATATTAGTTTTACAATATCCTCATTTTTGATATAACAAAACCAAAGTAAATTTTTAAGTCTTTTTGAAAAATACTTCCACTTTCTTTAAGGATAAAAGATAGTTTATTTTGATTTTTTTTTGAAAATTTAATCTCAATTCTTCTCCCTCTTTTTGTTAGATCAAAATCAATAGGGTAAATATTTACAAGATATAAAGCAATAAATAACTCCAAACATAAATAAACAACATAAATATTATAAATCCAAAGCATAAGGTTCAAAGCAACGTAATAATCCAACTTAAGCTTAAAACATAATCCAAAGCAAATAACCAAAAATGCATAGGAATTTAAATAAAGAACATAGATGCATAAAACTTAAAACCTAATATGATATGATATGTGTTATATGCAATAAGCCTAAGAATCGTCTTCATCCTCTTCATCATTTTCCATAGCATCATTACCAAGAGAATGTCCATGCCACTCTCCATGAAACGTGGTGAGAGTCATATCCATTGGAGCTTAACGAGTCTCGATAGAAGTAACTCTAGCCTCAAAGGATACCAAGCGAGTATCAAGAGATGTGAAGCCGGAAGTCATACTCGTATCTAAAGAAGCAAACTTCTCATCAAGATAAACCATGAGATCATCAAAGGGAGGCGGAGGTGGAGCAACTGGATCAACTGAAACATTCTCCACGTGCTCAGGCTGAACATCATCGGGAAGATCTGCAATACGAATCCATTCTCCATTGTAGATGGTGAACTTTACTTGACGGAGAGAACGCTCATCGATGGGATCGGTGAGAGGCACTCAAAGGTCATAGGAGAAATCAATCGCCATCTTGTGGAACATGTAGCTCAAGGCAGTGCCGTAGGTGAAAGATGTCACAAGAGTCGTATGGCAATTTTGCACAAGGAATACTATCTCGACAAGCATAATCTGAGTTAGGTTAGGACGCATACCCTCACGGAAACAACGAAGCCAAAAATCATTGACTTGACGAATCGTGGACCATTGACCACCGGATGGTCGAAATCACCAAGTGATGAGAAAGTGAAGGAAGCGGTCACGAGCATCAAGAATGGTTACAGAGCCACTACGAGTATGTCCCAAAGAATCATCATCATCTATTCTCACATCCTCTAAGCCCAAAAGATTTTCTATAAGAGCCAATTTGAAATTTTTGTCCCATAAGATAAGACTCTATAGCAATAACCTCGGTTTTGTCTTGGTTGTAAATACACCGAGTATGCTAAAAAATGGCATGAAATTCCATTGAGTTAATAAATCAAGATAGCGAAAATGAAATCCATCGGAAGTCATGAAAGGGATAGAAACAACCTGCTCATGACAGATTTTGAAATTTTGGTATTGTTTAAAACGGTCCATGGCGCGATGGTATTGAGGTTCATTAAAATAATGTTGAAAAATATGGTTTAAATTCGGTTTTGTACCATTGTTTTCGGAATTGAGATTTGGATTTGAAGAACTAGATGTGATCTCTTTTCTTGCTATTTTCTTAGGACCCATGACAAAAACCTGAGAAAGAAATCAAACCACAAAAACAATGTATGCATAAACATCACATTCAATCCAATAAATCAATCCAATGATCAAGGTATTATAAAAACTTATATTGTATAATTTAAAAGCATATACAAGTATAAAAAGAATTTTTTTGTGAAAGAAAACTAAAAAATAATGTAGAAAAATATACAAGTATAATTTTATATTTGAACAAAAAAAATTTAGTTTTGAAAGAATTTTTGTAAAATCTTTGAAAATTTATATATATACATCCTAAATATATAATTTTTGATGAAAAACAGTATACAAGTTATAAAAGAAATCAAAAATAAAAGTAAGAAAGTATATAGCTTGAGAATGTGAATTATGGATGAATGAAGAGATGATTTTGCACAATGCTTGATGAAATTTCTTGGGTTTGATGTTAGAACCAAAATCCCCAAAGAATTGATATGATTTGTGAGAAAAAAAAGAAAGGGTTTTAAGGGATTAAATAGGGGAGAGCTGACTAGGGTTTGTGGAAAAAGAGTTAGGGTTTGGTTTAAATTAGGAAAACCCATTTTAATGCTTATTTAAGGCTCTAGTGGCTATGCGTACTGATACACTAAAAACGCGTACTAAAACCGCTTAACGGTACGAAATCTACCCGTACAGATCCCTAACACCTACCGGTACAGGTTTACTTGTACCGAAACACTGCCTCATGATACATGTATCGATACCCCTAAGCCAAAAATGTCATTTTTTGGTAGCAATGAGCTTAATAATTCAAAATTAAACGAATTGATATGCATGTGTATGATATGAGATCATCATGTATGAGCATAAATGTATGCATACTCCCCCTAGAAATAAGAATAAATGCATATAGGACCAAAAACAAAAGAGCATGGAAATCAACCAAATTCAAGCAAGCTTTAAACACCAAAAAAGGCTCTAAGGTTGAAGAAAGGCTAGTAAGCCCTAACTCTCTCCTAAGAGACCAAAAACGCTCTTTGTTTGAAGGTTTAATGATGCCTTATCTCTATGTGCTTAGTTCGAGAGTGTTGGATGGGATTCTTAATGAGACAAATGACACTAGTATTGTCACACTTTAGAGGATGATACCTACATCAATTCCTTAATCTAAGAGTTGTTGCTTTATCCAAAGGACTTAAGCACAACAACTTCCAGCTGTAATATATTCTGCCTCGTTGGTAGATAATGCTACACTATTTTTCTTCTTAGAAAACCACGATATGAGCATACTACCTAGGAATGGGCAAGTACCAAAGGTACTTTTCTATCTATCTTGCAACCTCTATAATCTGCATCCGAATAAGCAAGCAAACTAAAGGAGGAATTTCTAGGATACCAAAGGCCTAAACAAGGTGTGTCTCTAAGGTATCTAAAGATTCTCTTAACGGCCTGTATGTGTGATTCTCTAGGACTAGCTTGAAATCTAGGCAAACAAGAAATCACTAAACAAAATATCCGGTCTACTTGCGGTAAGATAAAGCAAAGATCATATCATTGATCTATAAAGCTTTAAATCAACACACTTACCTCTTTCATCTTTGTCTAGCTTTGTAGATGAGCTCATTGGGTGTGGCTTGAGATTTCACATTCTCCAAGCCAAACTTCTTGAGCATGTCTTTGATGTACTTAGATTGATTGATGAAGATGTCATCCTTCCTTTGTTTGATTTGGAGCCTTAAAAAGAATGAGAGCTCCCTATCATGCTTATTTCAAACTCACCTTGTATCAACTTAGCAAAATATTGGCAAAGCAATTCATTAGTAGAACCAAATATAATATCATCAACATAAATTTGAACTACTAAGTTGTATTTGCTTCCACCTTTCCTTTGTCAAAACCTTTTTCAATCACAAAATTTGACAATCTTTCTAACCAAATTCTAAGAGCTTGTTTCAAACCATATATAGCTTTTGAAAGTTTAAAAACATGGTTTGAGTATTTTAGATCTTCAAAACCGTGTGGTTGCTCTACATACACTTCTTCACTTATAAAACCATTTAGAAAAGCACTTTTTACATCCATTTGAAAAAGGTTGAATTCATGATAACATGCAAATGCAAAAAGCATCCTAATAGCTTCCATTCTAGCTACGTGTGCATAGGTTTCATCAAAATCGATTCATTCTTCTTTAGTGTAACCTTGAGCAACAAGTCTAGCCTTGTTTCTCACTGTGTTACCACTCTCATCTAGTTTGTTTATAAAAATCCATTTAGTTCTTATGGTAGATTTATTACTTGGACTATCAACTAATGTCCATATTTTACTTCTCTCAAATTGATTTAACTCTTCTTGCATAGCGAATATCCAATAATCATCATTTAATTCTTCTTTGATATTTTTAGGCTCTATGCATAAGATAAATGCAACAAAATTACATGTATTTTTAAGAGAAGATCTAGTGGTTACCCCTTTGGATAGATCACCCAAAATTTCACCACCTTTGACATAGTTGAACTCCCTTGGGTAGGTGACCTCTTTTTCCTCTAGAGACATGTCCTTCAAGGCTTCTAGAGGTGGATTTTGTGCTTCTTCTTTAGTTAGAACTTCATCCACCTTCGATGATTGATCTCCACAATCATTGGAATAAAAAATCCCTACATCATCATCAAGAATCCTTCCTCGGAAGGAGGTTATCATCGAAAACCACATGTATAGACTATTCTACTACTAAAGTTCTCTTGTTAAATACTCGATAGGATTTAGAGTTTAAATAATAACCAAGAAAAATTGTTTCATCACTTTTAGCATCAAATTTGCCTAAATTGTCATTTCTATTGTTTAAAACAAAACATTTACATCTAAAATGATGAAAGTAGATAATGTTAGGATTTTTGGTTTTAAGAAACTCGTAAGGTGTTTTCTTTAAAATAGGCCTAATCATTACACGATTGACAATATAACTAGCGGTATTAGTGGCTTCCGCCCAAAAATACTTAGGCAAATTATTTTCATAAAGCATGGTTCTAGTCATTTCTTCTAAAGTTTGGTTTTTCCTCTTAACAACCCCATTTTGTTGAGGTGTGCAAGGAGCAAAAAAATTATGGCTAATCTCATTTGAATTTCAAAACTCCTCAAAACCTAAATTTTGAAATTCAGTTCTATGATCACTCATGATGTGAAAAATAGAGTGACCAACGTCATTTTGTGTTACTTTTGAAAATGTGATGAATTTTTATAAATCCTCATCCTTGGTACTTAAAAATAGAACCCAAATATATCTAGAGTAGTCATCAACTAACACAAATGAATATGATTTTCCACTCAAACTCATTGTTCTAATAGGTTCAAAATGATCCATGTGAATTAATTATAAAACTCTACTTGTAGAAACATCATTAATAGGTTTGAAAGAAACTCTTTTATGTTTGCCTTTTGCAAAAGCATCACAAATTTTATCATACGAAAACTTTATTTTTGGCAAACCTCTTACAAGTTCATTTGAAATCAATTTTTCTAAAACACTCATGCTTCCACACCCTAGTTTTCTATGCCATAACCATTAATCATGATCATCTTTAGCAACAAAACATGTAACTGAAATATGAATGTCATCTAGATGCATCATGTATATGTTCCTATACGATGACCAGTAAGCACAATTTTGTTAGTTTCAATGTTAATAATTTTGCATCCATTTAAATCAGAAAACACATTGAAACCTTTATCACAAAGTTGGCTTATGCTCAAAAGATTATGCTTAAGACCGTTGACATATAAGACATTATCAATAAGGATAGAAGAGTGATTAGCAATGGAACCAATTCCTTCAATGTGGCATTTGGAGTTGTTAATAAATGTCGATACTCCTCCACTCTTTGGTTTTAGCTCTAAGAACTGACTTTTATCACCGGTCATGTGTCTCAAGCATCCACTATCAAGGTACCACGAACTTGCACATGAAGCTTTGGCCTTGTAGCAATGCTCCCCCTATAAACAAAGAATTACGTCTTGATTTTTGGTACCCAAATCTTTTTGGGTCCATGAGTATTAGCTCCCAAAATCTTGGCTCCCTTCGGAATCCAAAAAGTAATAGCACTAATATCATGAAAAGTGATTAGTTTCTTAGGAACCCAAACACTCTTAATCCTCTTACCATAAGAAGGCCTTTGGAAGCTTCTTTTCTTGTAGCCACCAAAGTCCTTTTCACATAGTTGAATTATGAAGATGTACCTTTTTCAAAACTATGTTTCCCAACTTTGTTTAAGGAAGCTTTGAGATCACCAACTTCCCTTTGGTGATCATCATGAATTTTGGAGAGAATGTTGTGTAGATCTTGATTTTTCTTTTCAAACTCACTTTGTTTTGATTGTAAATCCAAAACCTTCTTCTTAAGTTCCAAGTTGGTTTTAGATAAGGAATCGTTTTGATTTTTCAAATTTGAAATTATTTTCTTGTTTTTCAAAAGTGAATCCTTATACTTATCCACCAACTCATCCTATACCTTTTGCAACTCATCATAAGCTTCTTGAAGCTCATCAAATGTAAAATCCAAAGTAGATGAGTTAGAGGCTATCTTAGGATCCTCTTCTAGTGTTATGAGACAAAGTTTGGTCACTTCTTGCTCCTCTTCATCGGATGATTCCTAATCAGTCCAAGTAGCAACATGAGCCTTGAGCTTCTTCTTCTTCCCTAAGCTCATCTTCTTTAGCTGGGGACACTCAAACTTGATGTACCCCGATTTCTTGCACACATAGAAAAATATTGGATCATTCTCTTTCTCATTGTTCTTGTTCTTGAAATCCCCTCTTCGATGGAACTTTCTTTCCAGGTTGGATTTCATGAAACGAGTGAACCTTTTGGATAGCATAGCCAATTCTTCATCTTCCTCTTCACTAGAATCGCTCTCTTCTTGTGAAGCTTTGAGAGCAATTCCTATATTCTTCCTCTTTACTTCTTTCTTTCCACCTTTTTTTCTTCTATTTTCTTCTCTTCTTCTCTTCCCTTTTTCATTATCACATGAGTGAGAAAAGACCCCATAAGAGCATCAAACTTCAAGGCCTTAAGATCATTTGCTTCTATGATGGCGATCCTTTTTTCATTATCTCATGAGTGAGAAAAGTCCATTGACGATGACAGAAAATCTATCAAACATCTTGGTGATGTCCACATCCAGTTCCAATCTTTTTCTCCTTGACATCGTTGATGCCCTCGTATGTAACTTCGAGATTGTCTTATATCTTCTTTGCACTTGTGCAAGAAGACATCTTCAAATACTCATCAGTCATCTCTTACTTGGACTTAGAACGAGCCGATCTCCTTCTCTCGTCATCAGAATGGCCAGTCCATCTTCTACCACATTTTACAAAGCCTTTGTTATCCCTTTAAGTACATTTAGTTGCATTTAGTTGTTAAATTCATGCATTTGCATAAGAAGTTAAGAAATAAGGAATTTTTGTGCTTTGCCACTGTGAAGGATTGTTTGTTGGAAACATTACAGGCTTGGCAGAGTAGAGCAGACATGGCAGAGTAGCGCAGAAGCGGGAAGCAAGAGGATCAGATGACCAATGTCAAGAATCCTTGGCAATACGTTGCCAGAAGAGTTTTGCCAAGAACCCTTGGCAATACCAGCCTGGAAAAATAGGACCAAATCAGACTACAAAAAATAGCACTTGATCAAGCTCCAAAAAATAAGATGAAAAAAAAATCGGATGCCAAGCTGGTCTGGCACAGATGGACCGAATGATGCGTAGCTTGGCTAGCGAAAGATCAAAGACTAATGACATAAGCCCTAGTTAAGATGACGTCAGCCCTAGGATTCAAAGTGCGGCTAAGATGATCATAAGCCTTAGCCTGCCCAAATTAAAATCCTAAGGCTTATCCTAGGGTTTCTCACACATGCCTATATAAAGGACATCAAGCAAGCACATAAAGGATGACACATTGGAGATTAAATTGAGAAAAAGCTGCCTTCTTACATGCTCTATTAGTTTATTTGGTTTTTATTTGATGATGTTAAACGATTTTCGTTTTTGGATGGAAACCCCAACCATGAACTAATTTTCTTAAGTTGGTTGAGGGATGTTTGGTTTAAACGTTAATTTTATGCTTTAGTTTCTTTAATGATAAATCTGTTTCAGCAAAGTTTTTCTATTTGGCATACTTAAATTTTTCCTAAATACTCTGTCAAGCGAGAGCTGGCCCTATTGGCCTATTGCTCATCAATATCTTAACAGACTTGGGGTGGCAACGATTGAGTTGTTGAATACTAAGGAGAGAAGCTTCGAGAGAAGTGGTTCAAGTAGATGAACTTACTTCGAAAGTGATATCTACCCCTTAGGAGTATAGATTGATTCTTAATCAAATCGGTTTATTTAAAAAACATGTACTATAGAGATATAAGGGTTTTTATATGATCGACTTAGGGCAATGGCCATCGAGAGAGGCTTTGCTAATTTTGAATCTACTCAGCAAACAATGCCAAGACAGGTTAACATTAAAGGCTGGCGCTGTATGAATAGCGTGAAAACCAGGCATTCCCTGCCAACATTCATCATTCATTAAAACACTCTCCTTGGGAACGTCTTTACTTTATTTTACTATTCTTTTCTTTAGTGCCAAAATCAATTCCAAAACAAATCATCTTTTCTTCCAAGGAAAAGAACAATCAAACAATCAAATTCCAAGTCAATTTTGTGGGATCGATACTCAGCTTAACTGATGTATTACTTGCAGACCGTGTATACTTGCACGCAAAAGACTCATCTTTGCACTGTTTTACTAATACATACATTTTGCTCTTTTTTCCAGCATTCATAACACACTTCTTCTAGAGAGACTACAAGTTTTGGCGCCGTTACCGGGGATTGCAACAGAGTTGATTGTTTAAGTTTTTACTTTTATTTTACCTTTGTTTTTTTACTCAGTGTATGACCAGAAGTCACCCTGTGGTGGACGAGTGGCCATACGATCTAGAAATTGAAAGAACCTTGAAGAGGTTAAAGAGAAGATTATGAGAGATGAATAATTAAGGTAATCGAGGGAATAATATGGCAAAAAATAAAGGCAATCTATATAATAATGAGATGCCACCACCACATGTTGTCCCAATTGTCAATGAAGAGATACCTATTACAGAACATTCGGCACCAAACATTGACAATTTAATGCCAGGACTTGTTGGAACAAAGGTAAATGAACCAAATTTTGAACTTAAGCTGGTAATGATTCAAACTCTTTTGAATATAGGTCAATTTGATGGAGCACTTACTGGAGATCCTGGGTAACATTTGAAGTAGTTCAAGGCTTGGCTCAATTCTTTTCCACTTGGCCCAATCACTTAATGGGCAGACCTATGCCAGAAGTTCTTGACATGATTTCAGCCGCCAACACTCACTGCCAAGCTACGGGGTGAGATTATTACATTCAGGCAGGCTGGTGATGAAACATTATATGATGCTTAGGAGAGATTTAAAGATCTGTTGAAAAGGTGTCCTATGCACGAATTCCCAAATTGGACCTAAATTCAAACCTTTTACAACGGATTGGATGTACAAACAAGGACTACTGTTGATGCTTTAGCAGCCGGTTCCTTGCTAGACAAGAAGTATTCAGAGGTCGTTGATATTCTTAAAAGAATTGCAACTAATGACTTTAAATATCCTATTGGTAGACTCGGGACCAGAACCAAAGTCAGAGGGAAATTGAAGGTTGATGAACTAACATCCATTCATGCCAAGATTTTGTACAATGAGTCCTAAGAAGTTAAAGCATTAGACCTTTTTTGTACAATTTGTCGAGAGAATCATCACGTGGAAGAATGCCCTACCAATCCTGAATCAGTAAATTTTGTTCGCAATGCTAATTGTTACTATAATCCTAACTCCAATACTTATAATGCAGGTTGGAGACAACACCCTAACTTAGCTTGGGGAAATCACGGAGGTAACCAGCACTATGAATAGCGCCAAAATGCCTAGAGGCAGAATAATAATGTCATGCCAACATTCAATGACAATGACATGCCATCATTTTATCAAAATGATGCACCACAAAGAGCTCAAAACAATTACCAACAAGGGCAAAGATATAACCAATGAGGTTCTCCCAATGATTACATGGAAAAGAATGATGTCACAGTCTAGAGTTTGGCAGCAACAGTGAGAAACTTGGAAATTAAAATTGGACAACTTGCCAATGCACTAAACAATCGACCCCAAGGAGCCTTGCCAAATGACACTGAAGATGCTCGACACAAAGAAAATGATCAATGCAAGGCCATAACCCTTCAAAGTGGTAAGCAGTGCAAGGCAGAGATGGCTTCCAAGCAGCCAGTTAACTGCCAAAGTAAAAAGCCAGTGCTGCCAGACAAGACTAGAGAAGTAGAGAAAGAGGAAATTAAAACAGATGATACCAGTGCCAATGCCAGAACCGATGCCAACAATGATACCAAACATGATGCCAGCATTAAGGAAAAACAGACTGAGGCTAAACAACATACTGATGCCAAAGCAGATGCCAGCACTGCATTGGCAAAGCCGGCAGCGCTAGCATATGTTTATCCACCGCCACCATTTCCAGCAAGACTTCAAAAACACAAACAAGACCATCAATTTAAGTGATTCTTGGAAGTTCTTAAGTAGTTGCAAATTAACATTCCATCGATAGAAGCCCTTGAGCAAATGCCCAACTATGTAAAATTCATGAAGGACATTCTGTCCAAAAAGAGAAAATTGGGAGACTTTGAAACTGTCGCTCTCACTGAGTGATGTGGTGCCATGATCCTAAACTGATTGCCACTAAAGCTGAAAGATCTGAGAAGTTTCACTATACCCTGCACAATTGGCAACAAATTTATGGGCAAGGCATTGTGTGACTTGGGAGCCAGCATCAACTTGATGCCAATGTTAGTTTTCAGGAAGCTTGGCATAGAAGCAAGACTTACCACCATGACATTGTAGCTGGCAGACCGATCCTATGAGCATCCCAAGGGTAAGATTCAGGATGTGTTGGTGAAGGTAGACAAATTTATCTTTTCAACTAATTTTATCATTTTGGATTATGAGCCGATGTTAATGTTTCGATTATTTTAGGCAGGCCGTTCCTTGCCACGGGTAGGGCTCTTATTGATATTCATAAAGGGGAACTAAAAATGCGTATGAATGACCAACATGTTACTTTTAATGTGTTTCAAGCTTTGAAATGTACATATGAACCTGATGAATGTCAAGCCGGGGAGATGATGGAGTCCATTTATACTGTGGACATGGCACAATTATGCTAGGATACTGAATTTGATGCCATCATGCTTGAGGGCATAGCTGAACTATTTGAAGAACATGAGGAATCAGCCTTAGAGGCTGAAGATGTAAGTTATTTTGAGCCTCTATAGTTGGTCGGGAGAGAGATAAAAGAACCTAAACCATCAATTGAAGAACCACCGAGTTGGAGCTAAAGCCATTGCCAAATCACTTGAAGTATGCTTATCTTGGTAAACACTCAACTCTGCTAGTGATCATTGCCACTGATCTCATTAATGATCAGAAGGAGAGATTGCTGGCAATATTAAGAAATTATAAGCAAGCGTTCGGTTGGACCTTGGTAGACATCCAAGGTATTAGCCCAACCATTTGTATGCACAAGATTATTTTAGAGGAGTACCATGGTAAGACCATTGATGGTTAGAGAAGGCTAAACTCGAGCATGAAAGAGGTAGTAAAAAAGGAGATAATAAAATAACTTGATGCCGGGATCATTTATCCCAGTTTTGATAGCTCATGTGTTAGCCCGGTGTAATGCGTGCCAAAGAAAGGTTGCATGACCGTGGCATAAAAAGTGAAGCTGAATTGATTCCCTCCAGGACCATCACTGGATAGAGAGTGTGCATAGATTATATAAGGCTGAACAGTGCTACAAGGAAATACCACTTCACATTGCCTTTTATCGACCAAATCTTAGATAGGTTAGCAAGTAAAGTTTTCTATTGTTTTTTGGATGGTTATTCAGGTTATAATCAGATTGCCATCACCCATGATGATCAAGAGAAGACAACGTTCATGTGCCCTTATAGGACGTTTGCTTTTAGAAGGATGCTATTCAGCCTTTGTAATGCTTCAGCAACGTTCCAACGTTGCATGATGTCCATTTTTTCTGATATGATAGAGCATAATATGGAAGTATTCATGGATGATTTCTCATTGTTTGGCAAAACATTTGAAGAATGCATTCATAGTTTGGAACAAGTCTTAAAGAGATCCATTGAGACGAACCTAGTGCTGAACTGGAAAAATATCACTTCATTGGTGAATGAAGGCATTATTCTCGGGTACAAGGTAATCGAGAGAGGATTAGAAGTCGACCGATAAAAAGTGGAGGTAATCAAGTAATTGCCGCCTCCAACAAGTGTAAAAGGTATAAGAAGTTTTTTTAGTACATGCTGATTTTTACCGGCATTTTATTAAAGATTTTTCAAAAATTGCTAAACCTTTATGCTTGTTGTTAGAACGTAATGCCACTTTTGCATTTTATGATTCTTGTTTGAGAGCATTTCAGGAATTTAAGGAGAAATTGATTAATGCCCCATATTCATAGCACCGAATTGGAATGAGCTCATGTGTGATGCCAACGACTATGCCGTTGGAGCAGTTTTGGGACAACGACATGACAAGGTTTTCCATGCCATCTACTATGCCAACAGAACCTTGAATGAAGCACAACTTAATTACTCCACAACTGAGAAAGAATTTCTTGTAGTTGTATTTGCTTTTGATAAATTCAAATCTTATTTAGTTGGTGACAAGGCTGTGGTTTATACAGATCATTCGGCATTAAAGTATCTCTTGGCAAAGAAGGATGCCAAGCCTAGATTAAACTGATGGACGCTCTTACTTCAAGAATTTGACCTAGAGATCAAAGACATGAAAGACATCGAAAACTTAATAGCTAACCACCTTTCATGTTTAGAGCATCCTATTGAAGATGGTAAGGCTAAAGTTATTAGAGATAAATTTCTTGATGAATATTTACTTGCAGTTAATGTTATGCCATGGTAGGCTGACATTGTCAACTACCTAGTGAGCAACATTCTTCCACTAGACTTCGCATACAATGCCAAGAAAAGATTCCTGCGAAAAGTTAGGCAATACTATTGGGATGAGCCAATATTGTTCAAACAATGTGTCGACCAAGTGATCTGCCGGTGTGTGCCCGAGGATGAACAACATAACATATTGCATTTGTGTCATGCCGCACCATAAAGACTGCTGCCAAGGTGATGTAGTTAGGATTCTTTTGGCCCACACTATACAAAGATGCCCATAACTTTGCCAAGGCATGTGACCGATGCCAAAGGACATGAAACATTTCCGGCAAACATCAGTTGCCGCTCCAAAACATTATGCCAGTGGATTTGTTTGATGTATGGGGATAAACTTTATAGGTCATTTTCCTCCATCATTTGGTAACCTATACATCCTTATGGATGTTGACTACGTTTGAAAATAGGTTGATGTTGTTGCTTTGCCAACAAACAATGCCAAGGATGTTGCCAAATTTTTGCACAAACATATTTTTACTCGATTTGGTGCCCCCAAAGTGATTATTCATGATGAGAGTACCCATTTTAAATGCAATCTAATCTCTAAAGCTTTGTATAGATATGAAATTCAACAGAGGATTGCCACAGCATACAATCCCCAAACGAATGGCCAAGCAAAGATTTCCAACAAGGAGATCAAGAACATTTTGGAAAAGACTGTAAATCTAATAAGGAAAGACTAGTCCTTGAGACTAGATGACTCTTTGTGGGCTTATAGGACTGCTTTTAAAACTCCTTTGGGAACCTCCCCATTTAGACTTGTTTCCAGGAAGGCATGCCACTTACCAGTGGAGATGGAGCACCGAGCTTATTGGGCATTCAAAACGCTTGACATGGCATGGAGGGCCACTGAAGAAAAGAGGTTATTAGACTTGAATGGGTTGGAGGAATTCACAACACATGCTTACGAGAATGCCATACTCTACAAGGAAAGGACAAAGCATTGGCATGACAAACGGATATTACCAAGGCAATTTAAGGTAGGCCAACGTGTTTTGTTATTTAACTCAAGGTTAAAGTTGTTTCCAGGAAAGCTCAAGTCTAGATGGTTGGGACCCTTTGAAGTTGTGAAGCCATATGCTCATGGATCAGTGGATATCAAGGATTTGAAAACGGGAGCAATTTTCAAAGTAAACGACCAACGTTTGAAGCACAATTTGGATGACACTCAATAGGATGCCAATGAGGTTATCCTATTGGTAGAGTTACCGTGATCATCAATATTGTCATGGTTCGATTCTTTTATATATTAGGATAGATGTTTTTTTTTCTAGTTTTTATTTAGCTTTCTTTCCTTTCTTTTAATTTTCATTTTCCTTTGCTGCGTTGAAAGGTTTTTCTTGAGTTAGTGAAGGATTTTTATTGCCTTGCAGACTGCCAAAGCAAAAGATTGGCATGAAAAGATTGAAAATATTTTCCAAGTGTTGAATCTGCCACACTACGTGAGTCTGAAGATGAATGAGTCCAAAGCCAAACCAAGGCTGTGGCCAGACTTGCAGCACCTATCTCATCTATTGCCACCGATGTCCTTGCCGCTTCAAAGCTGGCAAAGCTTCTTAAGGAAGTTCTCCATGACATCGGAGCTTCCATTGCCACATTAAAGGGGAGTCATCTTCTTCCTAAAATCCTTTGCATTCCATTACATTGCATTTTCATGATCATGCATTTTTCTCTATTTTTATTGTATATATGTGTTGTTTTCATGCATTGAGGATAATGCACATCTTAGGTTTAGGGGTGTGCGTTTCCTCATATTTATGCCATGCATTTCATGTTTAATTTCTGTTGCCATGCCATTTTAGGTCATTTAGAATAGATGCATGTCAAACCACTAAAAAAGGAAAATTTTGCCTCAAATTAATTTTGAAGAATGTTAACATTTTTTAGGCAAGTTTAATTTGATCTAGATGTCTGCCCGATGAGGAAATTTTAATCTTCAGTTGTCATGACATACCAGCAGAGTAGTATGCCAGGTTAGTTTGGCAATTGATCTCTAGTTTAGGGAATTGAATTTACACTTAACACGTGATATGTATCTAGTTCCCTAGCAAACTTAGACTATTTAGAGCTATGCTCATATTGAAAAAAATTGAAAATGTTGTCAGGGTAAAAAGAAACTAATAAGGCAGCAATGTTCTGCCAAGACAATAAAAAATAGAACTCTCATCTACCTAGGGATAATAAGTTACTTAGGGCTTCATGGTTTGCTCCCTTTTAGTTCTCAAGTCCAAAACCCTAGGGTATGAGTTGAAGAGAAAGTCTAGTGATGTCTGGATTAAGGTGGGGATTCGTGGTATGCTCCCTCTTATCACTCACGCTAAATAGTAACACAAAGCAAGCTTAAATTAATGCCAACAGAACCCTTGTCAAGAAAGAAAAAGAAAGGAAAAATGGTGAAAAATAAAGATATAAGTTTAGGTAGTAAAATTGGCTAAGGGAGAGAAAGGATATTGGATGCATATTGCCTACACATCATGCACTCTTCATGAACTTAGACTAGAGTTATATTGCTGCACTTGAATTACTACCTGCTTGGATTTATTGCACCGAGATACCGAGGACGAAAATAGAGCCGAATTCTGCTTGCCAGCACTTGTTGGCATTCCAATCCTAATTTTTTTGAGGTATCATTTTCACAGTTTTTATATTTTTAGTTGCATTACTTGAGGACAAGTAATGAGCTAGGTTTGGGGGTTTGTTAACTCCTCAAAAGTATTTTTTATGCTTATTTTACAAAGCCTTTGCTAGCCCTTTAAGTACATTTAGTTGTTAAATTCATGCATTTGCATACGGAGTTAGGAAATAGGGAATTTTGTGCTTTGCTAGTGTGAAGGGTTGTTTGTTGGCATCGTTACAGGCTTGGCAGAGCAGAGTAGACATTGTAGAGCAGCGCAAGAGCAGGAAGCAAGAGGATCAGAAGGCCAATGCCAAGCATCTTTGGTAATACACTGCCAAAAGAGTTTTGCCAAGAACCCTTGGCAATACCAGCCCAAAAAAATAGGACCAAATCAGACTGTGAAAAATTAGCACTTGATCAAGCTCTGAAAAAATAGGATGGCAAAAAAATTGGATGCCATGCTGGTCTGGCATAGATGGACCGAATGATGTCGAGCTCGGCTGACGAAAGATCAAAGACTAATGACATCAGCCCTAGTCAAGATGACGTCGGCCCTAGTTAAGATGATGTCAGCCCTAGAATTCAAAGTGCGGCGAAGATGATCACAAGCCTTAGCTCGCCCAAATTAAAACCCTACGGCTTATCCTAGGGTTTCCCACGCATGCCTATATAAAGTACATCAAGCAAGAACATAAAGGACGGCACATTGGAGATCAAATTGAGAAAAGGCTGCCTTCTTACACACTCTCTTAGTTTATTTGGTTTTTATTTGATGATGTTAAACGATTTTGGTTTTTGGATGGAAACCCCAACCATGAACTAATTTTCTTAAGTTGGTTGGGGGATGTTTGGTTTAAACGTTGATTTTATGCTTTAGTTTCTTTAATGATAAATTTGTTTCGGCAAAGTTTTCTATTTGGTATACTTGAATTTTCCTACATACTCTACCCAGCAACATCTGGCCTTGTTGGCCTATTGCTCTCAATATCTTAACAGACTTGGGGTGGCAATGATTGAGTTATTGAATACTAAGGAGAAAAGCTTCGAGAGAAGTCTTTCAAGTAGATGAACTTACTTCGGAAGTGATATCTACCCCTTAGGAGTATAGATTGGTTCTTAATCAAATCGGTTTATTTAAAAACATGCACTATAGAGATATAGGAGTTTTTATATGATCGACTTAGGGCAATAACCATCGAAAGAGGATTTGTTAATTTTGAATCTGCTCGGCAAACAATGCCAAGACAAGTAGACATTAAAGGCTGGCACGACATGAATAGCGCGAAAACTAGACATTCCCTGCCAACACCCATCCTTCATTAAAACACTCTCCTTGTCAACTTCTTTACTTTATTTTACTTTGATTACTTTTCTTTTCTTTAGTGTCAAAATCAATTAAAAAATCATCTTTTCTTCCAAGGCAAGTAACAATCAAACAATCGATTTCCAAGTCAATCTATGTGGGATCGATACTCAGCATAACTGTTCTATTACTTGCAGACCATGTATACTTGCACGCAAAAGACTCATCTTGGCACTGTTTTACTAATACATACATTTTGTCCCTTTTGCCAGCATTCATAACACACTTTTTCTAGAGAGTCTACATGTAGTCATTGGATTTGATGAAGAGTCTCATACGATTCTTCTAATAAGGGTAGCTATCCCCATTGAAATAAGGCAGTTTGAAGATGGATTGAGACTCGTAGAGGTTGTTCCTGAAAGTAGAGGCAATGGCTTGATTGTGTGTTGATTGAATTACCTTCAGATCATCTCAAGAGGTTGTTAATCCTTCTAATGAGTGTGCTTTAATACCAATTGTTAATATGATCAATCGATGGTGTGTGACCAATAGAGGGTGAATTGGTAATTTAAAAAATAAAGGGAAGCAAATTAAAAGATGGAAAATTGAGAGACAAGAGATTTATAGTGGATCAACCTTCTAACAAGGTTTACATCCACTACCTTAGCTTCCCACTAAGTATTTTCTCAAATTCACTAAGAATTTCTTCCCTTTTTCTAGGCTCAAAAGGAAACCTTTTACAAACTCAAAGCTTTCTAACCCAAAGCTTTGAGAAGAACTCTCTTTTACAAGAAGAAGTTTAGAAAACTGAAAATCCTCTCAAAAGTAATATGCTTGCCCAATTACAAGTTCACTCAACCCAAAACTTGAATAAAATGATTACAAATACGAACACTCAAGTGGATTACAAGAATTTGACTCTAATAGGCTCAAGATGGTTGGATTTGTGCTTAAATGGTTAAGACTTGTTCAATGGTTGTTGTTGTAGCTTTGGAGATTTGATTATATACCCCCTCATTGATTTCTATCCGTTTGGGTAGTTAAGATCATTAATATAGTCGTTGGACTGCATTTTTCCCGTAATAAATGTTGTTAGGTAGCCAGACGTATCGGTACACGAACAGGTGCACTGGTACCTGCCATAAGAAGAAAGAGCCATTGTACAAAGGGGTATCGATACGCGGGAGGGCGTATCGGTATGAAGAGTGTATTTTATAAAGGGGTATCGATACAGGCTAAGTCGTATCGATACCAGTTTTGTTCACTGGAATCTGAGAAAGTTGAGAATGAAAAAAGGTTTCGGTACGCCTAAGGGCGTATCAGAACGGTATAACAAATTTTCAAATTTATGGTTCCAATAAACTGACAAGACAACAGTCAAAAATTTATTATCAAAGATCTTGAAAATCTAAACACCCCGTATCAGTATGCATAAAGCCATACTGATACTCAAAGGCCATTTGGTTCCCAAGTATGAATGGCGTACCGATACGACTACACGTGTATCGGTACCCAATAGCCATTAAGTATAAAATCGTTTTCCAATAGCTAAAATTCGTATCGATACGACCCAAAGTGTATCGACATGCTTGAACCAAATTTGACTATTTGAGTACAAAAATACTTAGAAAATATTTGGGGTTTTAGTTTTTGACTTAGAAACAATTTTAAGTTTTAATCTTTGTCATTTTGTGAGTCTTTTTGAGTACTTAAGAATTTATCCAATTTTGCAAATTGGTCCTTGAAATCCTTGTTATATCAAAACAAATATTAGTTTACACAAAGTCAACACAATTTTGAGTAGATCTTTAAAGACTCTTGTTGACATCCAATCTTTTCCCCTATGTGATGGGTTCTAGTCTCAGTAAGAGCAATTCTCCCTTCCCTAGATAAAAATTGTTAAAAATACCCAAAACAAAACAATGTTCATCTTTAGCACAACACCAATTTCTAACAAGGAGATATGACTTATGAGTATTTTCTACTTTGTTCGAACGTTACTATTAAAATTTATTGAAAAGTTTATACAAACAATATAGAACAGTGACAGCAGAGGGTAGAGCTGGTTGGTTTTATAGCTTGTGAAAAATATTATAGAAAGTTTTTTTTCTGACAGATTCTGCTGCAATTTCCCAACCTGTAAAGTCAACCATGGTTACCTTTGTTTTTCTCTGCGTGTGTGTGTTTTAATTATTTATGTAAATTGTTAACATGCATGAGAATACGTGAACCTATTAATGTGGATCTACCACGGACGATCAGAATACATAGGATGTTTATTTATCTCAATAAAGACAGGATATCTGTCTTTTGCTTCAATATACACTATAAAATGTTCTAGAGCTGAGCTAAGACATGTGTTCATATATGTATAATATACTGTATATTTACTATATAATAAATGTTCAAATTTCGAGTGTGACCATTCCAAATCTCAACGAACCTTCAACAATTGCTTCATTTTTATCATGATTCCCCTATTTAAACTTATACTATAAATCTCAAAGTTAAACTTGTTGGAGAATTAGGTTACTTGTCCAAGGTTAAAGATCAATCCGATAATTTTTTTTTGATAAGTAATTAATTTGCATGTTTTTCATATATTAAATCCTATGTTATAGCACATTAATCTATCTTAAAGCCCTTGATTTGGTTCCTATTTGGTTTTGTAAGAGTTTTTGGGCCTTAACAACGTTTTATACGTAAAAGCTGAGTTTTAGCACCAATTTGGCGTTATCAGGAAATCCTTCACGCAAAACAAGTAGCACTCGTGAAATAAGGCGTGGGCACGATGCAAGTTTGACTTTCTGACTTGGAGGATAAGCAATCCTACTACAAGTGGACTTCTACTTTTACCATAATTAGAGTAGCTTGGGGTTGTTGTATTTAATGTAAAGTCTTCCCATTTATTTTTCCTATAAATAGAGATCAAAGGGTGAAGAGAATTCACCAAGTAGCCAAACCCTAAGTTAACCAAAACCCTATCCTTCTTCTTGTATTGTCGCCTACTCCATGAGTAGCTAATCCCCCTTCTAGTCAAGTGTAGTTACAAGGATATTATTTCAAGCTTTTAGTGAGATTTCTTGTTCCCAAATTATCTTCATCTCTATTCAAGTATTTTCATATCTAATGCGCTTAATCTTTATGTGTATGTTGGGTTATAAGTATGCATGCAATCAAGTCATGGGTTATTGACGCAAGTGGTAAAGAAATTCAGGTTAGATTTCTAAAGGTATGAATTCATATTCTTCATAAGTTAACGGGTTAGTGCTTAGGAAGAGTATGTGCTTTGGGTTTCTATTGTTCTTAATGTTATTTGATACGTTTTAATTCTTAGTGGGTTATCTAAGGAATTTTAACCTTGATAATAAGAGTTAGTAATTTATGGGTTATTAAGTTGCCTTCTATCAAAGAAGAGATTTAAGTTATTTGTGGTTATCATCTAACTTGAAACCAAGCTATTTGAGATTGATGTCAATTTATCTTTAGTGGATCAATGATCTAAATTCTTGATTTAATATTCCAAGTTCTACCTTGACTAGAGTTCCAAATTATATTGAATTCCTTTTTACTTAAATTGCTTTCTTCAACTCAAACACAAAATCCCAATTGCTTGTGAACTTAATCTCTTAACCGCTCTCTGTGGGATCGACCCTGCTTGCCACTACTACAAATCCAAAGAACAAGTAGGTATTATTCTTTTGACGGATTCGACACCCATTAAAAAATTGGCGCCGTTGTCTGGGAGTGGTGTCAAGAAGCTAAGTTCACTTTCCTTTAGTTTATTTTCTTTTTCTTTTCTTTTTCTACTTTTATGCTTCGTTCTTCTCTTGCAGACAAGAATCTTTTGTTCGATTCTGATATTGACAAAACCGAAAAATGACTAAGGAAGGAAGAGAAGCAAAACAAACAAGCAACCACATAAGGAAACTTAGAAGCTGACTTGGAGAACACTCAAACCGAAACACCCCTTGAAACCGACAACATGGCTGAACAAACTCTTCGAGATCTTGCAGCACCAGAAATCGCCACGCAGCCTCTTTGCATTGATTACCAAGATCCCGAGGTACCATTTGAATTAAAATATGGACTAATACATCTTCCTCCTACTTTCAGGGGACGCGAGAATGAGAATCCATAAAAACACTTGAAAGAATTCCATGTGGTGTGCTCAAGCATGAAACCCCACAATGTTACCGTGGATCAAGTCAAGCTATAGGCCTTTCCATTCTCTCTAGTCGATCATGCAAAAGATTGGTTATATGACATACCCTCCGGATCAATCGAAACATGGACGGACATGTCGAGGCTTTTCCTCAAAAAATATTTTCCAGCCTCGAGAGCCACCAACATAAGAAAAGAAATTTGTGAAGTTCAGCAAAAAGATTCTAAGATGCTTCATGACTATTGGGAATGATTAAACAACTTTGTGCAAGCTATCTGCAACATGGAGTGTCCGGCCAACTACTCATCCAGTATTTCTATGAGGGTTTATTACCCATGGAAAGAAGGATGATGGATGCCGCAAGTGGAGGAGCAATCGTAAACAAGACTCATACCCAAGCCAAAGACCTCATCAACATTATGGCCACAAACTCTCAACAATTTGGGTCAACATATGACACCGTCTCTCGACATGTGAATGAGGTAAATATCTCTTCCCTTGAAAATAAGATTTCAAATCTAACATCTCTTGTTCAAAAAATAGAATTAGGTAATACACAACAAGTAAAGGCATGTGGAATTTGATCATGCAACCGATATGTGCCCCACACTTTAAGAAGAAAGTACTGAAGAAGCCAACGCCATAGGTGGATTTTACTGCCAAAAGAAGTATAATCCATACTCAAATTCATACCATCCGGGCTAGAAAAACCATCCAAATATGAGCTATGGACAAAAGAGCAATCAATAAGGAGGTTACACACAACCATCTTCATCGACAAAACCACCCTTGGAAGATGTCGTACACAAAGTTGTTCACAGCCTCGACCAATTCCAACAAGAGGCGAGGTTAAGGATAAAAAACCTTGAAACACAAGTAAGTCAAATTGCCTCATCTCTTAGTCAATCTAAAACTTGAGGTAAGTTGCCTTCTCAAACTATTGTGAACCCAAAACAAAATGTGAATGCAATTACTTTGAGAAGTGGCAAGAACTTGCAGGATCCTTTACCCAAGAATGACACCGAAAAGGAAGAAAGAAAAGCAAACGAGCCTTATGCAAATAAGGATGATGCGGGCGCTAAACAAGATGCAAATACAAGCCAGCTTGATGCGGATTATGAGCAAACGAAGGATAATGAGATTTCCGCAAACGATGCACAAGAGAATTAAAGGAGAATATGCCAAATGCGCAAGGCAAACATGAAAGTGCGAAGGCCAACAAACCTTCCAATTTTTGGCCCGCACCTTTTCCTGACAAAGATGGTAATCCCAAAAATCTAAAGCCTACAAAAGACGAAGCTGGTGCAAAGAGTCCTGTGCCACCCATTCTGGTTCAACCATATTTACCTCAAGGGTTCACACAGACCAAAAAGGATGAGCTAGAACGAAAAATTCTTGAAACAGTTCACAAGGTTGAGCTAATCCTTAAGAAACCTAGGGAACAAGATATCATATCAGGACAACTTCTTGCGTACAAAGACATCATACCATGGTACGCGAATATCGCATACAATTTTTTGACAAAGACATTTTCAACATGTACATCGCAGGTTGAGAAAGACAAGATCAAATGTGACGCGAAGCCGTACCTATGGGATGACCCATACCTATGGAAGATAGGAGAAGATCCAGCCATCGTGGCGAATATCAACTGGGATCCAGGGATCCAACCAATCAATGACGAACCTTCTTATAAACTTGCAATAAAACTACCATGGTAGAAGAAAGTTTTCAAATCAATCAAATAAAAACCTCCTAACGAACACATTCTCGTTGTAACGTGAAAAAGGCAGTTACGTCTAGCCAAAGACGTTAACGAAAGGTGCTTCTTGGGAGGCAACCAATGCTTTTATTCTTACTTTATTTTAGTTTATTTTGTTTTATTTCATCAATAATTTTTTTTATGAAATTTCATGTTTTTCTTTATTTTTTAGGTATAGCGTAATAGAAGCACTCTAGAAATAAGGCGTGCCCACGATGCAAAGATTCCATGAAATTTTTTGGAGGGAAATTTTCCCACTGGTGAGGAAAAACAAAAGTGGTGAAATGTTTTGGCTTCTCTTCCTACCAGTAATATGCCGAAAATTTGGAAAAAAATAGAGGGAAAGGCTTGCTTTAATTTCAACTCTACTATCTTTAGGTCTTTCAATCCAATCAAAACTTTCCATCTTTCACCTTTTTTGTTTTCCAAGAATTTGAGATTCTTTATAAAGAGATAAATCCTATTCACTTTTCATCTACTATCTTCTTTCATAAATTCACCCTTATTCTTGTTCTACAAGAAAAATGACTTTTCTTAAGAATCTTAAAACACCCAAAGGATTTCTCTCCAAGAAATCATTCAAGCATTCCAAGAACGAAGAGTCAAGAAAGAAGAGATAAAGGGCACATCTACAAGTAGCTACCGTCGTCGGTCGAAGAGCAGCCCGAGCAGCCGCCTGTTAGTGCCTCCTCTCGTACTCGCAACAGCCGCCAGACGTAACCGCCTCCAACCAATGATGCCCATGTCGACAACCTTGCATTCACCTCTTTTAAACACCAGAAAAGGTTAGCCGACATTCAAAAAAGTACCATCCAAGGTTGTAAGTACATTCACTTTGAAACTCTTTCTAGACTTGGATTGTTAGAGATGGTAAATAATTACTTTCATGCAATTGGTTAGACAAACTACATGGCTATTACCTTTCCGATTTATGTTGAATTGCTATGGGAATTTTATGCTACCTTTGAGTTTAAGGATGAAGGGTATGTAGATTTAAATGCTCCTAATGCTATTAAATTCTGATTGATGAACAAATAATTTTCTTTATCCGTTACAGAATTTAATCTTGCCATGGGATTTATTTCTGACGAATATGCACAATCTAATGAATACATGTTGAGCTTGTCTAACTATAGTGCAAATTTCGATCCCGCAATCCTCTTTTGAGAATGGTCGACAAGCACCTCGGGGTACAACCCAAGCCATTCGAAAGACCATGAACTCAAAAACCCAGCGCTAAAATACATCCATCAATTCCTAGCATATTTATTCTCCGGTAGAGTTAATTCGGAAAGCATATTGAACAAAGCCGAATTTTTCTTCCTTTGGTGCATGGTAAAGGGAGAAAATTAAACCTCGGCTATTGGTTCGTACAATAACTTGTTGTCATTGAAAATTGGAAAAGTAAGCCCTTGATCCTTGGTTCTTATATTTTCATTTAGCTTTCAAAGACGGCTTGCTTGCCGCAAATACTAACATGCATATGGTACGACAAATGGAACCAATCGAAATTAATTGCTTAAAACAATGAAGATGGTCGACAAGGATGCAAGGGGAACTATGTAATGACATCACCTAATGAAACCACAGAAGAAGCCTCCTCCTCGTAAGCCATCACCACCGAGCAACGCCTAGCTCGCTTGGAATATTGAATGCAACAGGTAGAGGCGAACCAAAGGGCATTCTTTGAGCAAGCAGAGTTCAAACCTCCACACCCCTACACCCCCTAAACCGATGCATGCCACATGAAGGAGAACTCTTCTCCCTTCACTTTTTAATTGCTTTATTTAATTTTCTACATGTAGGTTAGGGAACATTGAGGACAATGTTAGGTTTAAGTGTGTGGGGGGGTTAACTTTGATGTTCTCAATTTGTGCTAAAACCATGGGATATAGTTGTGTGAAATTGCATACTTCTTGATGACTTTGAGTATTACTTTCACATAAAAAGTTTTCTTGAACTTAACATGTTGAGATTTTTAAGAAAATTAGATCCCTTGGTAAAGATGAGATTGATATGGGAAGTAAAATAGGATTGATTAGATCTTATTAGACTTGCAAATCGTTTCTCATATTAATTGATTCGATGGTCGGATGGATAAAATTGGACATAACAAACCACTTTGTGAGAATTGAGCCTAATAAGCATACATCTTTTATGCTTCATATTTTTCTTTCATCGAGTGATTGTCAAGCATGATTAGTTTTTTTCTAGAACTTGCAATGTTATACATGTCGAGACCACATAGGATCAAATTACTTGAGATGATTAAGGCACTTAGGTATGAACCTTGAGCCAAAAAGCCTACCTTGGTAAATATAACCAATAAAGAACCACTTTTGAGCCTAATCCTTTTGTTTGGAAATAAACCACATTACAAGCCTAATTCCTTTTTGTTGATTTCCCCAATTTGAACCCGAAATCAAAAAACTACACACTTTCCTTACTTGAAAGAGAAAAATCAAGCAAAAGAAAAAGAAAAGTGGGAAAATCTTGAAAACAAGGAAAATAAAAAAAATCAAAGAGAAAATTTTCTTATTTGTTCAAAAAGAAAAGGCAAAAGAAAAGGTAAAAAGTGTGCAAAATTAATCCTTGTCTCTCCCAAAATTAAATTTGTGAAAAAGCTTGATACAAAAGAGGAAAAAGGAGTGTGATGTTCTTCGATTCAAAGAGCCTAAAAGTCTTTCTCATCATACCTTGCCTTAAGCCCTGTTACAACCAAATTCAAAGACCTTTTGATCTTGTAATTCGATCCAACTAGTGGTGGAGATGTGATATATTTGCAAGCCTATGGTAAGTCTCTTTTCATGCTTTGACTTGAGTGTTGTTGTCCTTTAAACACTTTGAGAGATATTGAGTGAATCATTTTCAAGGGTATTTGATTTTATTACATCCTGACTTCATGATATTAATTAAGATATTATTTGCTTGTGCTAATTTGCAAATCATGATTTATTACTTCTCTTATCCTTTCTTCATTACTCAAAAGACCCTAGATCTCGAATTTTAATATGCTTGTGGACAAGCATAATCTAAGTGTGGGGGTATATGATAAGTCATTAATTTGTATGTTTTTCATATATAAAATCTTATGTTTTAGCACATTAATCTATCTTAAACCCCTTGATTCAGTTCCTATTTGGTTTTGTAGGTGTTTTTGGGCCTTAAACAACGTTTTATACGTAAAAGCCGAGTTTTAGCACCAATTTGGCGTTATCGGTAAATTCTTCACGCAAAATCAGTAGCACTCGTGAAATAAGGCGTGGGCACGGCGCAAATCTGACTTTTGACTTGGAGAATAAGCAATCCTACTACTAGTGGACTTCTACTTTTACCATAATTAGAGTAGTTTAGGGTTGTTTTATTTAATGTAAAGTCTTCATCATCCTCCACGGCTGCTTTAGTGGGTCAATGGTAAACTTAATTTAATATTTCAAGTTCAGCAGTTCCAAATTATATTGCTTAAATTGCTTTCTTCAACTCAAACTCAAACCAGCGACACTCGAGATCGCTCTAAGGACCTAATTTGGCAAGTTGGTCTGCAACCTTGTTACTGGACCTCCGGACCGTACAAAACCGCACCTCCCGACTACGAGTGATCAAGTCTCTAATATGCGGATTCAACGAACAGCCAACACCCACATTCCTATCCAAATCTGTGAAAAGCCGAAATACATCCGTACTCAACAACAATTACACGAGTGGACTTATATAACTATGTATGATGATCAATAGAATTCATTTTTTTGGCCCTTTTTATTACTTACCAATGATTTTATGCTAAGTGTATTAATAAATTTTTTATTATTTTTATTTTATTGACAATACATGTGGCATAAAATAATTGGTTGGTTATATAAAGAAACACAAAAAAAGACAAACAAATTCTATTCATATTGATAATAAACTTAATGTAACATAATTAATAAGCTTTATTCAAAATTTAACCCTTGAACTATACACATTTTTCCAATTCAATATTTAACCTTTTTTTATAATTCAATTTGAAACAAAAAGATTCAATTACATGTTTTAGTCAATTTTAATCATTAAAGAAGAGGTGACATGTGTAATAAATTATATTGCAAAACTTGAAATTCTTTTGTTCATTTCAACGTTGGAGTAGCATTCATTATGGCATTGACATTACTTATCGTTGATCGATCATTGATCAATATTAATTCATTGATCATGTGAATGTTAGATTATTGGTTATATGGGTAAAAAATGTCATATGATTCGTTCTCACATGTTGGATGTACCGCTTGTGCTTCTTTAACGACAATAAAAATTTGGACTAGAACATGTGATAGAATGATGTTTTAGGAACTAAAATGAAAAAAAATGAAGTACTAAAATGAGAAGAGAAGTATAATTCAAAGTCCAAATCATAAATTAAGTCTGTTTTATACTTAATTATAGACTTAAAATAATCTAATTTTAATCTTATCCGTTTTTATTATGGGTAAACTACAATGGAGGTCACTTAATTATGGGTAAAATTACATTTGGGTCACTCCATTATTAAAAGTTATATTTTGGTCACTCAATTATGGGTAAGGTTACATTTGGGTCACCCAATTATTAAAGGCTACATTTGGATCACTCAATTATGGGTAAGGTTACATTTGGGTCACCATTCATATTTAAAAAAAAGGTACATCAATTTGTGTATTAGAATAATTAATGACTTCAAAAGAAGTACTCTAATGTTAACGAGGGTATATAAGTGATTTGGAAGAAAAAATGACTAAATTGTTGTACTTTATTAAATATGAAGGGTGACTCAAACGTAACATTACCTATAATTGAATGATCCAAATGTAATCTTTAAGAATTGGGTGACCCAAATGTAACCTTACCCATAATTGAGTGACCCAAATATAACTTTTAATAAATGGGTGACCCAAATAAAATCTTACCTATAATTGAGTGACCTCCGTTGCAGTTTACCCTTTTATTTATTCAATTTCTAATGTTGTTATATTTTATATATTATTTATGAAAAGTATGTATGTGGAAATTTTAATTTAAATAAAATTTTTGAGTACATGTTTATAATAAGCTTTGACCAAATATGCAAAATGACTTGCTACCGACCAAAACTCCTAATCCAAAAAATAGATAAATGGTTTAGTAAGTAATTGTAGAGGTGGCAAACTAACCCAAGACCCGAACAGATTTTATCTTATTCGAGATTTTGATATCGACCCGAACAGGATGATCCGAACTTGATTTGAAAATCGAAACAAACCAAATCAAATTAAAACTGACCCGATATTTAGTTGAACCGATATGGACCCGATCCGAATTTTCAACTGAACAGAACGAATCCGAATTGATTTTCAACCGAACCGAATGGACTCGAACCGATTTCATTCGATCCGAAAGTAACCCAAATCGAAGGCAACCCGAAATAAAAAAGATATTAAAAGAAATAATGAAAGATTTGATGTGAATCGGTATTGCACAACTCACCAAAAAGTCAAATATATTGACTTTATAAAGCCACATATAGGTTTAAAAAAATGATCCAGCCTGAAAACCCGACTGAAACATATTGATCTCCTATTGAACCGATCTTGACCCGACCCAAAACCAATCGACCCGAAAATACCCAACCCAAAATCAACTAAACTGATGTGACCCGATCTGAACTGATATCCGACCCAAATCACTATAGACCCGAATTAAAACCGAACCAGACCAGACCAGACCAGATCCGATCTGAACTGAACAGAAACCGAATATAGTCAAAACCGAACCTGACCTGAACCAAAATGATTCGAACAGAACCTGATCCGAATAACCCGTTTGCCACCTCTAAGTATTGGCCGAATATCGTAAGTGGTTGGTTAAATGATTATTATAGACATTTATACATAATAATAAAGAGTATAATTAATGTTATATTGGTATATTTAATATCAAAGGCATCTTATTATTCTTTGCGATGAAATAATTCCAAACTAAAACCTAAAAAATTAGCATCGCGACAAGAAAATTGCTAGTAGGTGGTCCAACGTTCACCATAGCATAACCAGTCGGCTTGAGGCTTATTTAATAAAGGCTTAATGCCTAAAATGACCCCTCTACTTTAGTAAAATTTTCACGTTGACCCTTTTACTATTTTTCTGTCAGTTTGACCCCTAAACTTTCAATTCATTACTATTTTAGCCCTTTGACATTTTTCAATAAATATGTCACATGGCTCAATTAGGTTCTGTCAATGTAGTAGATGTTCTTAAATTTTATTTATTACACATTCGGAACTTGATTGGGCCACATCATCATTATTAAAAAAACTATTTCGAGAAAAAAGATAATAACGATTTAAAAGTTTAGAGGTCAATGTAACCGGCAAAATAATAAAATGGTCAAAGTGGAAATTTTAACTAAAGTAGATATTAAGCCTTTAATATAAAGGCCTTAAACAACCCTTTAGCACCGGCCTTTCAAAGGCATTTCCCATTTGGTTAGATTCAAAGTGAGCGTGGAATAGCTGAGAAATAAGCTCAAACTCAAAGATCAATATAAATAGATAGATATATATTATCTCTCATGTTAATTTAACGCTATATTAAGGATTTGTAGTTGTCTCATTCTAAGTTCTCTCATTGGTAATGTATAATATATCTTACTACTACGATATATTCATGTGCCTTATAATCATATAAAATTATCTTTATAATTTCTGCATTATTATTTGTTGAATTAATTTTTAAATCTATTTAAAATAATTTTTAATGATATCATCGAATTTGATTAAATAAATAAAAATATAAACTATTTTCCCTTCTAAACTGTTGTATAAAAACCATAAAACCATATTGTTATTTTTGGATAAGTAATATATACTTTATATATTCAAAATATACAAATAAATTTATCAATTTTTTTTCCTTTAAAAAGAAAATTTTATTGACACAAGGACTTTTTTAAATTCAGTTAAAATAAGAAAATGAAGGAGAAGGAAGTGAGGAAGGAAAGAAATAAAAATAAAATATATTTGTGTATTTATATCACATTTTTAATTATGATAATATTTTTTATTTTATTTATCTTTATTAAATTATTATATTTTTGTTTAACCACTAGTATCCGACTAATTTGGATCAAATTTTATAGAGGTCAAATATGGAGTGATCCTCTCAACTCAGTTTTTTCCAATCACAACGCGTGTATATTCACTTGAAAACGCATGTGATATAGAAAATTGTAGAAGCTGACCTGGCCCCTTTGGTTCTTGCAGACAACACTAACTTTAGCCAAGGCGATCGGTTCGGCTTTTGACAACGACCACGATCCGTAATTGTCACAGCTCTGGCAGTACACCATTCCTTCGACGACTACCTCGGTTTTCTTCTCTTGCGGGACGGGTTCGTATGCGGCTAAGGCTCATGGGAGAAGCAACAATGATGAGAGCAGAAGTGGTAGGTGAGCGGCAGCCATTTTTTGAAGGATATTATTAGGGTGGTTCTTGAAGCAACGAGGTTGTAAGAATTGTGGGTTGGAAATGTACTTCATGGAATGGTGTTATATATAGTTTGGGGAATGTTTTGAAACATAGATAGACGTGTAGGCTACTATGTTCCAAGCACATCCAACATGTTTTTCCCCCCTGTATTCTTTAACGTGAAGGTCACTTTTTCTATTAACAATGAACTTGGAATAATAAAAGAATTGGGTATGGAGATTTGCTTTGTAGGATCCCTCTGCCTTTTGATCATGGCTTTAAACTTCATATATCCAGTGGCTTATCCAAGGGATTGACCACATTTTCAAGCCCCCGGAAAACGGTGGACTTTGTTCATTTTGGAGTTGAGTTTTTAAAATTATGACCCTCATTTTAATATGGTTTTTAAAATTTTAAACATTTTAATTTCATCCTCAAACTATGACTCTCATTCTAAATTAGTCTTGAGCTTTTGAACATTTCAATTTCATCCCAAAACATGACAGTCATTATATACAAAAGTTCAAAAGTTTAGTGATCAATTTAAAATGAGGATCATAGCTTGAGGATGAAACTAAAATGTTCAAAAGTTTAGAATATCAATTTAGAACATGAGCCATAGTTTGGGTATAAAATTGAGACATTTAATAATTTAAGGACCAATTTAAAATGAGAATCATAATTTTTTTCGACAACTAAAAATTACTATTTTTGAATCACAGATCGAATTGATAGACTTATATATGAATTTTTTATCATTTCATTTGTGATCATTTGTTGAATAAAATTTTATAAATATGTATCTTTTTTATGTAAGATATTTTTCTTTTATCTATGTCATAAATATACAAAATCTAATGTATATTTTCATAGTCATTTTTTTTATCGATGTAACCTAGGTTTGTTAATTTTATAAGTGCTAGTTTTTATATAAACTTAAAATGTAATCAAATAGTTGTGAATAGAAATTTTGCTTTTCCTTTTTGTGTCCAGTTTATGTCTCATATTTTTCAAAAGTAGGTTTAGGGTTTAGGATTGATTAAGGTTTAGGGTTAAGGTTTAGTATTAGAGTTTATAGAATTAAAATTATCGTGTATTTTTTTTAAGAATTAGAGTTTAATATTTAAAATTAAAGATTAAAAATTAATTTTTAATATTAGGACATAAAAATAAATCTAAAATTTTTATCCATAATTATAAAGTTATAATAAAAATTATAAGTAAATGCTCTTAATTTAACCACGGTAAGTATATTTCGTACTTACTTATTTTGGTTTTTATTTTGACCAAAAAAAGTATGTCGGATTGTATTTAAAGTGAATGAGTACAAAACAATCACACCACAAACATTAAAGACATTAATGTGAAAAAAATAAAAACAATAAAATTGAAGGGTGAAAGACATGAAAAATAAACCTCATCACTTTCCCAAAAAAACTTGCACAATAGTCTTCTGAAAGAATCTAGCAACCCACTACTTTAAACGGAATGCTTTATGAAGAAAGCAAATCTTTTCGCTGTTAATTTTTAACATATCGGTAAAACCACAAAAGGAAACATAAGCATCACAGACCACCGATCTTCGTTGCTAAGAACGCTCGTTAATACTCGTCATATGAACGTTAAACTGTTGTAAAAGCATGCAACATTGTCACAAAGTCATATTAAAACTGCCATAAAAACAGATGAATAAACTACCATAAAAACAGACGAAAAAACTGCTAAAAAGTATATGTGATATGAATCTATCAAAGAAAAACAAAAAAAAACAAACTTCAACATAAACATAAAATATTCATCGGCAAAGATGAATTTTTTATATACAAAAATAGTAAAACAGTCAAAAATCGTCGCTACCAGCATTAAAAAATAAAATGAAAAATAAGTTTTATAAATGTAAGAGAGTAAGATGTAACCGCTTGTAAAGCACTATTTCTATGAAGAGTGGAAAACTACTTATTTTGGTTTTAAATGTAAAGGTTTGTGAATTTTGTTTGAGCAGAAACTTTTATATGCAATACCTAATTTATCAATTTTTTTAAATTTCTAAATCGAAAGTAATTCCTTTGTACAATGCTTATGAAAAAATAATCATCAACAAAGGATAAAGTTTTTTTTTTTCTTATCGAAGATATATTATAAAACGAAGAGTGAAATTACATGATTTCTTTCAACCCTTGAAGAACAGATTCAAAACTGTTCTCAGAGTGAAGGAGTATTCGAGAATTTTTTACAAGCCAGCCAGCCAGCTGTCTTGTTACAACATCTTTTAGCAAAGGAAAAAGAAATAGAGTAGAACAAGTTCATGAAGAAAGGATATCAGATTCTCGGCATGTAAGATTCCTGCTGGCTTCGTTGGATATAAGGGTGTTTATGATTAAATTTAGGGAAATAGGAGACACTAAAAAATATTTAAGAATCTATGGTAAATCGAACAATGGAAGCGAGTGACACCTTGATATTTTTAATTATTTTTTCTCCCAAAATTGTCTTGTATTAAACATTTTACGATATAAAAAAATATTAAATAAACCTAGAACAGATGGCGTCATCCACCTCCAATATTTAATTTGCCGTAATTTCCAAAAAAAAAATCTTCAAGACCCCATTTCTCTAAATATAATTATAAGCCTAATTCCTCCACTCCTGCTGATGAATCGAGAAACAACCTCCTTGTTGTCAGATTTAATAATCACAGCAGACCAACAACCACGCAAGGCTTCCGAGTTTAAAACAACAGTCTTTGATGCTCCGCCAGGATTTCACCCGAACAGTCCCGGATAATGTAAGAAGTGTCACAATTAATTTTGATCATGCCCGCTGAGGGGCTGTCCAGAAGTCCTAAACTGAGTTAGAACCAGAGAAAGGAACATTAAGATGATGGTTGAGTGAGAGAAATTCAACAAAGGGTCAAGGTTGGAGTGCCCATGTTTAGGTTTGGGAATTGAACTCCAAGAGCCAACCCCCAAATTACAAGGCCTATCTCAAAACAACAAAAAGAAGTTTTTCCAACACATTTTAGGGTCAATTTCTATCGGGTTGATCAAAATCTTTTATGTGCATACTTCTCAGCTCAGCCACATATTCTGATATTTTCTTTATGGCCTCCACCCACACAGAAAGCAAGCCAAGACCATAATCTAATTACCTATGTTGCTTTCATCTTATATTATAATATTGATGGACTACATTGTTTTCGAATATTTCAATTTAGCCACATTAAGACAATGATATCTTCCATCACATTTAAGACTATTGACAAGTAAATGGGCATTGCTCATTCACAAATATGCATTCATTCATACTTCAAATCAAACCCTACTTGTGAATTAGCTTCTAGCCCTTCTCAAACTATTATTCCGATAACTCTGCAGCATTTAACCAAACAAAACAGTCATAAATGTCAGATACAACGACACAAAGTTTCTAAACTATTCTTGCAATTCCAACCAAAATCTCTCAAACAAGTAAACCACCCATACAGGCCCTTATAGATCGACCTTCTGATACCAAAAGCAAACACCGCTCTTTTTTGATTTCGGATTTCATGCAACAGCTCCCTCATGGAGAAGCATCTGATCAAAGTGCCACACCCCTGAATATACAGTTAACAATGATGAAGGTAGGTTAACGGAATGAGTAGTGTATCGTGAGACGACAACAACAACAACAAAGAGAAGTTCAGATTCATACCATGTCCTTTGCCAACTCTTCTCAGCTGAGCAACAAATTCTGATATTTTCTTGATGGCCTCCACCTACAGAGAAAGCAAACCGGGATCATGATCATCTGTTATAATTTTGGCAAACGTAAATGACAATGGTATCAAAATTGTATGCTTACCTGCTCGGCTAAGAACTCGCCTTCGATGAAATCAGTCAACTGCACGTCATGGTTCCGCTCAGCCACCTGTTTGAGTAAAGTAATAAGACCTTAGACTTTATCAAACATGTTGAGAAATCGAAAGAGTAAACTTCGTGCAATACGGAACAGGATAGTAAATAGCAGAAGAGGTAAGTCTTACAGTGTGCAAGTTCAAGAGCTTTTCATTCGTTAATTTCTCCAGAGACAATGCAAGCTCCATTGCTGAACCAAGGAATTAAAATCGACTTATTAGACATTATTATGCAGTCAAATTCAACAATAAGAAAGACAACAAAACGATATATCTTGCAAAATCCAAATGTTCCATGGAGTTAACAAGTGAACGTTGAAAAAACATCTTTTCCATGTCTAGTTTTCTTCGAATTATACAAATTCACTAGCATATTTCCACGGTTGCAACATGAATCTACAGTTCATTGCTTTGTTTATGTGTATGCACAATATCAGCGAGTAAAGGCAGCCAAAATCGACTTATTAGACATTATCAGCCAGTCCGATCCGGCATTAAGACAGTGTGATGATATATCTCACAAAATCCAAAAGCTCAATGGAATTAACAAGTATGTTGAAGAAACAACCTTTCCTTGTCTAGATTTCTAACACATCTAATAAACACATCCTACATACAAATTCTGAAAACATATATAATTTCAACTCACCATATAATGCATCTCCTTTCTCTACATGATCAAACTCAGAAAAGGGCATCAATATCGACTGCAGCTTCACTTTTCCGCCTCGTTTGTTCTGCAAACAAACGATGCCGAATAAGGAAAACAAATGACAGAAACAAAGCAATCATATTACATGACAGAGAATAACAACAACAACAACAACAACATAGATAAACAACCTGGTATTCCATCAATTTCTCAGCATGCTCTCTCTCTTCTAAACTAGATTCCTTAAAGAACCTATTCAAAAGAAAGCCTAAAGTTAGCTCAGTTTTACCAAAACGGTACCAAAAATAAGGATTTTCAAGAAGAATTACTTGGCAAGACCCTTGAGAGCAACGTTGTCCCTGTCGAAGTAGGCAAACAGGGCATGGTACACATAGGAAACATTGTATTCCACACTGTCATATTCCAAAAGAAATGCCCCAAAAAACATTAGAACATTAGCACATACAAATACAAATTATGTAAGATTTGAGACCAAACATAAACACACATCAAAGAATCCATGGTAAAATAAACAAAAATGCAGATCTAAAAAACCATCTTTTTTCAAGGATCCTAAAGCAGACACCATATGGAAATGTTAAAAAAAAAAAAGCAAACTTTTTTAAGCATAAAAGTTGATTTAGAATCTGAAAGAAAAAGAACCCCACTTGATTTGTTCATTGATGGCGGCTTCACATTCATCTGTATACTTCTGACGCGCCAGAGACACTTGAGGCAGAGATGGAACAAGATCAAATTCCTTCTTCACTTCCTCAAAGGGTTCAAAAATGACACCGGTAATTGGCTTGCTGTTGGCTCCTTTGGTCGCACAAACAACAACAGAACCAGAACCAGACCCAGACCCAGACCCAGACCCAGAACTATTACTTGGACAAGAAAGAGAGGAAAACAGGGGAACCCGATGTTCCACATGAGGATTCTTCAACAAAGAAAAAGCAGGGGAAGATTTCAACAACATGGCTACAAAAAAATGAAGCTTTTTGATGAAAAGGGTAAATAAAAAACGGAGACTTTTAACAAACAATCGAAGGAGATGAAGATGGGGGGATGCGTAGAGGAATAAAAAGGATGGGTAGGGATGTGTGTGACTATTGGATGGAAGACACGTGGACGATGGAGATGAGGAGGTGGCAGGTGGGAGTGTGGCAGGCTCGTGGGAGTGATGGTAAAAAGGGTTTCTTTATTTGCTGCTTGCAATTTATTTATCGGAGCATCTCCAAGCTTCACACCATTTTATTATTATTATTATTATTATTATTATTATTCATTCTCTAATCCAATACTATATTTTAAATCTTTATATCATTATTTTAATGTCGTTTACGGTACCACACCTCTGTAGCAACACTAATTTTTTTTGTTATTATTTAAAGAAAAAGGTACACCATATTATTTTTATTTCTGCCCATTCTTTTTCATTTCTTAATTAACTAATTTTCTATTATTATTTAAAGAAAAAGCCACACCTATTTAGTAATTATAAAAATTAATTGTTTGAATACGATTAAAGAATGTTGTTTAATGGCTTATAGTATTGTAATTTGTTGTTTACGTTTTATATTTAAGTACAATGTTTAATCTCTATGTTGAAGTATATTTTTATTATAATTTTATATCAATTATAATTTTCTTTTTTATTTATAATCATAGTTATATTTTAATATTTGTTGTATTTTTTCTATTTAATGTATAATTTTTTTTAACTTTTGTTAAGTTAAATTTTAACAATTATTTTTTATTTATTATTTTTCATGATAAAACATATTACTTTAAAATTTATAATGAAACTATATATTAATAAATGGATGAATATGATTTAATATAATATTAAAATATCTTAGTTTGCGTTATTTTAGTGTAAAGGTTGGAGTTAGTCTCTTTACACTAATTTTATTTTTTTACTTTTTATAATTTTTTATATTATTTTTGACACCAAAATAGCATCATAGTGTTGGTCAAAGTTGGAAATGCTCTTATTCATATGCCCTATAAAGGGGACGAAAAGGAGAAAGAAGATAGAATATTTGTTCATGATAAAAATTTCCTTTTCAATAGGGTTTTTAAAATTGAAAATTGCTCTTTTACTTATGGTAATGTAATAAATATAAAAAGATATGCGTTGCAAAAGAAAGGCATCTAAGAAAAGCGGGAGAAAATTTTTATTTATTTTGGAAGGAATTTGTAAACTGCCCTCGTAAACAAGGGTTTAAATTTGATACACAGGCTGTGTAAAATTTATTTTACACAAGCTTACCTATTTTTATTATAAATCAAAATTAACTTAAATCCTAAAAAACTAAGCCCTAAACCATAAACTTTAAATTTTAAATATTAACTTTAAATTCTAGATCTTACAACCAAAACCCCTAAACTCTAAACCCTAAACTAAACCCCTAAAATTAAAAGATCTTGATCTCATAAAATAAGTGGATGGCTTATGCCTTTCATTTTTAAGTAAAATGTGTAATTATTAGGCTCACTAAAAATTTTAACCGTTGATTGATTATAGATTTGACATCACATATCTACACTATTTTTACGCGTCCAAGTAATTTTATTAATTTATAAAAATACATAACCATAATTAAGGTAAATTTTTACTCAAAGTTGTGTCATACTGAAAAAAAAAGTTTTAACTCTATAGAATTATTTTAAGATAAACACAAAAATTACAAATACAATATCATAAAAAATTTCAGTTATAAAATCAGATGATATAATTTCATGTAATGTTAAAAGTGACCTATGTTTTTGAATATATAATTTTATTAAGTCGACAACATTTTAAAAATATAGTTAAAAGTTTTTAATTAATACTCCGCTATTACTTTTTAATCTTATTTTTCTTAAGCTGTGGGTAAAAACAAAATTCTTCTTTTACCTCTCCCTAAATAGAAACCTTTCTTACAATGATTGTCAAAAGTACAATATGGGCTATTTCCTTTTGGACTATTTTGTTAAGGCTTTACTTCAGCCCAACATATACTCTGACACTACTTCCACATTCCATTCTAGGCTACATAAGCCCAATGATTGCACATTTGTCTTGTCATTTTTGTCAAAATAATAAATAATTATTTTTTTGGAGTTAATGTTTTATGTATTGATAATAGTAAGAATTTATCAATGATTCCATTCTAGGCTATGGGTGAATATTTAATAAATTGTCAGCACTTTTTTTATGTGTGTTTATTTTTAAGCTAGAATTTTAAATTTTAATTTTAAAATTTTAATAAAAAATTTAAACTTTAAATTTTAAACCCTACAATTTAAATCTTTAACCTTTAAATCTTAAACCCTAAATAATTTTATTTATGAAAATTTTATTTTTCACTGCCGGTATGAAAATTTTGTTTATGAAAATTTTATTTTTGCTTTCTTCAATAACTTCCAGACTTGTTTATATGGTCCCTCCTCCCTAGACCTAATTACAAAAACAAGGTTGATATTATAATATCACTGCTCTTTACCATCAACTGTGTCATATCAACATCTACTAATTCGACCAAGAATAAAAAGTCTTCAATTTGGTTTTGCCCCTTCACTATATTTAACTTTGGAATTTATTCTATATACATTAATTTCACATTATTTGCTCCTCTACTTTATATACTATTATTACTTAAATCAAATAATTAACACTGTTAATCATTTTACGTTAAAATCATGGTTTAGATTTTTCTTGAAACATATGTTTCAACACAAAATATTCGTGTCAGCAAGATAAGTTGAAAATGGTATTTTTGAGGGGAAAAAATCATTTTAAATTGGAATAGTAAATAGACATAGGTAATGCAAAAAAGCATTGTAAATTTTAGAAGGTTTAAATGTAGTTTTACCATTTTATTAACTTAGAAAAGATTATTAAAAGATAGAGATGGAATCATGTGATGGGGCCATTTAATGCTACAAATTTCAATACCAATCTCTCTCGAAATAGATAGGGATGTCAATTAGATGGGAGAGTACGAAGGCTACTCTTTTCATATTTATTCTCGTAAAAAAATTTTATTTTTATTTTCATCTTATGACCCGTGGCGAATACAAAATTTAAAATCATCTCTGCCCCACAACCCGTAAGACTAAAATCATCTCTGTCCCATTACCCACGTGGGTCCTGAGACTCACCTAATCCCCTCTTTACTCGCCACGTAACTCTTTCATATAATATTTTTATAACTAATATAAATCAAATTTGTTATGAAAAAAGTATAAAATATCCGTCATTTGGACTCTCACCACATAATGAAATTATTCTAATTGCAACATTTTTAAAAAATAATTATAATATACGAAATTAAAATTGTATAACAAAAAAGTTTGGACTAAAAAGATACTAAAGTCTATTGTAAATGATCGAAAATAGCACAAATAACATGTAAAATAATATTTCAATTTCTTAACAAATAAACATTACAGAAAGAACTAAAAAAACATAACAATTCAAAAACAACCTTAAAAAATAAGAACAAATATCGATAGAATCTAAATAACATACAATATTAAGACTGAAGAGAAGAAAAAACCCTTAAAAACAAGGCATAACAACACATAACAATAAAAAAATAAACTAATAAACATAATAAATGTTATATATATATATATATATATATATATATTCATAAATATTTTAAGATAAGTCAATGTAAATTATTTTAAATTAGACTCTGATTCAAATTGATATATTAAAAAATATTTATATATTTGATATGATCAATTTCAAACCCAATTATATACATATATATATATATATATTAATTTTTTCATTAATATCTCAAGAAAAAGTCAATATAAAATATCTTAGATTTGACTCTGATCTAAACCGGTTTTGTATTTTTAATAACATTTATAATAATATTTTATAAGATCTATTGAGGCGGGTGGAGACGATGCGGGGCAGGTGGGGATGGGACGGGTACAAAGACATATCCACGCCTTCCCTACCACCCACGACGAATTTAATTTTTATCTTCATCTCCGTCCCATAATCCTCAAAACTTGTAATTATCTCTGTCAAATTGAATGCGAAGTTAGGCGAATTCTCGCAAAACCTGCCCTATTAGCATCCCTAGAAATCGGCTTCATTTTTGTATTGTTTTAAAGTAAAAAAAAAAAAAGGACCCCTTAACTATATCTAATTTTTCATGTCAGTGTCTCACTAATGTCATGGTGGGGTAGTGTTCAAATATCTTCGGTATTCGATTTCAGGCCGATCAGATTAATTTAATATCACCAGAAAAAAGAGTATCTGGTAGCATCTTATACTCAGTTCTTTGATGAAAGTACCATTAAACTAACAAATAATAAACTCATGTGAAGCGAGTTCTACATCTTGTTAACTATATAGATATATATATATTTTTTGTTAAAGAAAATTCCATAAAATTTAAGTATTAATTAAACTTACACCAGATATTCCTAAGCTGTGAATCATATTTTTATATGATCCTCCGAAATACTAGTATAATATCAATTTGATTTTTCGGTCTCATTTAACAGTAGCTCGAATTTAATGCAAAGCATGGATCAAATTCTAAACACATGAGATTATTGTAAGAGTAGGTTGAATCTGATATGTTCAAAAACAAGTATAATAATTTTTAATGGCGATGTCTTTTTTAACATGTTAAATTTAAGTTCATATACAATGTATGTGTTGTGGATTTAGTCTCTGTATTGAGTCAATTTTAATCGAATAATATTTTAAAGTTATTCTAAAATGATTAATACGAGGCTTTAAACAAATAAATTATTAAATTTAAATATTTTTATATTATATTATATTATATTATATTATATTATATTATATTTTATATAATATTATATTATATTATATCCGAATGGATCAAAAGTAAACGGTGTAAGCTATTTTGATTTACTACTTTATCTTCTTCTTTTCTTATTTTTTGTATGGTAAAAAACCTAGTTACGTGGATAAATCTTTGTCTCAATATGATAAAACTAAAATATAGTGTAGCTTTTGAATCTGAACTCACAGATAATAAACAGAAGCCAGTTTTTCCAATTAGTTTAGACAAAACAATGGGCTGCAATACTAATGATATTCCAATCATCTTCTTATTGTTTTTGGTAAATAATGACTGTTACAAATTATTTGAGAATTTGCCACGGCTTAATAATAAGTATTGAATATAATAATATAGTTTATTTCACTCTTAATGAAAAAAAAATCTAGTTTTAAATATTAAATATGATATTATTGACGGAAATAAATATAAACTCTGAACATGAATTATAAAATAAACATGAAATATATAAGAAAAAGTTTGTTACAAGTTCATTGACTTGGTCAATGCATGCATTTCTTTTAAATAATGGACCAATAGATATGGCAAACAACTAGACGATTGTGTGATAACGATTGATGAACACTTAGCTCACGGGGGTCTCTCTTAAATTGTTAAAGTATGACCTTTGTGTTGAATAATTCGCAATGAAGTATATATGATGTTAGATTTGCGAAGGATTATGCTAATAACAAACTTGTGTTATACACCCCTTTCTATAGTATTATATGCACACACTTGCTCATGTTGGTCAATTTTTTTTGAATAGAAATCGAATTATAAATTTTATGACAGTTAAAATGTAATATTGTGATGAGATTTTTTTATATACATATTGTGTAAAAAAATATAAAAATATGTATATTTTTTGTTTAAAAATTAAATTTAAATCTATAATCAAAAAGCTTAAAGGAAGAAGAACTAGGAAGGAACCCCATGTTGAAGCAGGTACTTGATGGAAGTGGTTAATTAAATTCTCAATTAAATAATAATTAATTTTTACTAAAAAATATAATAATTAAGATTTAAAATACATATATTTATGTTATCGCTACGTCATTAGGTCAACATTTATGTGCATGACTCATGAAAAGTGAAGAAGTCATGTGTCGACTTTGCTAACACTTGGCAAGTATAAAATTTTAGTGTAAAAGTGCTAAAGAATAATACTAAGGTGAGTCTTACGTGTGCAAATATACATGATCAACAAGTAATACAATAGTAAGCTGAGTATCAGATTCACAAGGATTAACCAAGAACTTATTTGCTTAATGTTTACTTGCTCAAAAGAATTAAAAGTGTGTGAAATATTTTGAGTTTTAGATTAAAAAGATGGCAAAAACAATGTAGTGAAAATGAAAGCAGTCTGGTAACGAAGTGTATAATGTCATGCCTTGGTTTATTGCCGAGCAGATTAAAAAGAGTATTGCCTTTGTCGATGACAATACCCTAAGTTAACCACGATAACACCTCTATATGTCTATAGTAAGTTTTTTCATTAATTAACTTGATTAAGTGTCAATTTTTACTCCTAACGAGTAGACTCACTTTCGAAGTAAGTTCATCTACTTGAACATCTTCTGTCGAAGCTTCTCGCCTTAGTATCTGGCAACTAATCGTTGCCCCTTAAGTCTTTTAAGATATTAAGGTGCAATAAGCACACAATGCCAACTGTCGTATAGCAATAAATTTTTTTTAAAAAATAAGTACTAGTAGATAGAAAATAATGCCAAGACATTCTGATTATTAAAAACTAAATATAAAATAAGCGTTAATCACAAATATCCTCCAACCAATTGTGAAAGCTTAGTTCATGGTTCATGGTTTGGGGTCCATGCACAAAACATCATCATTTCTCAACATTCTTTCAAAATAAAACAAATAAAACTAAGAGAATAGGCAAGAAGGAGATTTGTCGATGCAGCCCTTCGAATGCTCTAAAGCTCTCGGTCTTAACTAGTCAAACCACGTCGCTTCTCGGTTCACCACGGTACGGTCTCTCTTCAATCCGATTTCTCCTCAAGTGGTTGCTTGAACCCTAGGATAAGTATTTGAGTTTGAAATTTGAATGCACAAGGGATAAGACGCGTGATCATCTTATCTAGATTTAAATTCTAGGGCTGACGTGTACAAGGTCCAACGGCTACTTTGACCGATCATCGGACGTCTATCCTTTGCTAACCGAGTTTGGCATTGTTTGGTCCATCTATACCAACTGCTACTCGGCAATTCTCTGCTTCTTCTCCTGCGTTCTTTACCAGCGCTTCTCTGTCATGTTTGCCTGCCTGTGTCCTGCATTAAAACAGCAAAATAACCCTTTACATTGGCAATAGGATAGTTCCGTAACTCCTTATGTAAATGTATAATTTTAACTATTTAAAGGACAAAAAAAGTATTGTAAAATAAACATAAAAACAATACTTTTGAAAAGTTAACACTATGTATTAACAAAAGTCTACGTACATGCGTCCAACAATCCCCACTCCAGTATATTTAAAAAATACGTTGATACAATTTTATGTAATTTATACCTTTTAGTAATAAAGAATAAATTTATCTTTAAAATGAATAAAATAAAAAGTGAACTTCTTAGCAATCACAACCTCGAGAAGTGGTCAAATTTTACTATTTGCCGTAATATATTTAATTTTTTACTCTAATTTAGTCAATTTTATTTTTTTACCTTTTGAATTTTGTAAGGCATAGAGTTAAAAAATACCTTTAAAATTTAACTGAATAGTCACTTTGGTTCTTATTCTTTTTTGAAGTAATTTAACCCTCAACATTTTATTTTGGGTCAAAATGACCCTATGCAGATGAAAATTGTCAGTCAACTGACGGTAAATGACTTGAAATGATGTGACAAACCTATATGACAATGCACGTTGACATGACAGTATCATATAGACAAATGTCTTGACTTGAAAAAATATTACATCAGTCAAAAAATAATTTTATAAAATTATATAAAATATAAAATAAAATTTTTTCTGCTGATTTATCATTCTGTCAAGTCATTTCAAATTGTTTACCGTTAGTTTCTAATAATTTTCATCCACAGAGAGGTTATTTTGACCCAAAATAAAACGTTGAGGGTTGAATTGCTCCAAAAAAAAGAATAAGGACCAAAGTGACTATTCAATCAAACGTTGGGGGTATTTTTTAAATTTATGTCAATTTGTGATGTCAATCCTAACTGGAACGATATAATAATAATATGACTAATTTACATGGACTTAAATCGATTAGATCGGAAAACAAATACTAAATTCAGTGGTAGAAATTAGTAAAAGAGTTGGGGGACAATTTAAAACTTTTTTTAAAAAATAAAGGTTTCAACTAAATATTTAAAATAAAACTTGAAGGTATAATTTACATTTGTTTTCAGAAACAAATTGGGCCTAACTAAAGTTTTTGAAAATTTGAGAGGTTTAGTAAAAGATTTTAAAAATTATGAGAAATAATTTAATACAAATATTCAATTTTCTTTTTTAAAAAAATTAAAAGACTAAATTCTATTTTTTTTAAAATCTTGTGGGCCATAACCCCATCAGTCCCTCTTATCTTATGCCTCTAACTAAATCTACTACTTACCCATGTTATAGGGACTAATAGCAAAATTTTGAAGGCGAGTTTCCTCCCATTTGAGTTAAAAGTATCCACATTTGGAAAAATATAGGACTAAAAAGAATAAATTAAAATTAAAAACGAATTTACGACTTATGACTAATAAAAAACTTAACAATCAACTATTTTACAAGGATTTTGGGACTTTAGATACCCAATGCTTCTCTTTTGGACCCATACAAAGTCAAGAAATCTAATTCTATTTACGGAGAAAAATTGAGGAATATCTTCAGGTAAGCCTTGAGATACCAACCATATTACTAAAATGTCCATTCAATTGATTAACAAAATCATTTTAATATATATAAATAAATTAAAAACTGTAATATTTGATCACCATCAATGAATGTATTATCGGTAAACAAGATTACAATATATCATTAAGAATAACATGAATTTGATTTTAAAATTTGTAAATATTATATAATTATCTTTTTTTGTTGCCCTTTCGGTTTCGACAGAGACGGATGCAAGATTTTGTGTTAGTGACGAACCTATAAAATTCTAGGCGCGAACTTATAAAATTTTACAGGGGCGAAAATAAATTTTCAATAGAAAATACATAGAAAATTTCTAAAAATTTTCTAAATCATATACAAATTTCAAATTTTCAAGGGGCAACCGCCCCCTCAGCCCATCCCTGCGGACTGACCCGCATTGCACACCTAATTTTGGTGAGTGAATCTTCTAGCGAGGATTTTTTGCATACAAAAGTTCTCGAAATCGAAACATGCTTAAGCGATACCAAACTACCTACCACTTAGACCAATCTGTTAACAAATATTACATCATTATTTAAATCACTAATAATATATAAAACTATATACAATTAACACATCAAGAATATTTAGATAAACTGCCAAAGATTTCTCTTGACAACTTGGATATTAGTAGTGTGATACAATAGTTAATTCATTTATTAAGCCTTGATATTAATTACTATTTCTTCAAGAGGTTTGATCTTCATGGGCCATTATAAATATGCGTTCCCTCACAGCTCCTTCTCTTCAACTCTAATTTAACTAAGCTAGCATCCTTCCCTTCCCAGCGGATAACTTCTAGTTCTAGCCTTATCTTAACTTCTTTCTTTTCTTTCCTAGTTTTCTTCACCAACAAATCAACTTTGAATAAACACTTTGATTAATTCCCAAAACTATGGGAGGAAACTCGCCTTGCGCTTCCTGCAAGCTGCTCCGTCGCCGCTGCGCCAAGGACTGCATCTTTGCGCCTTATTTCCCTTCCGATGATCCCTACAAGTTCGCCATCGTTCACAAGGTTTTCGGTGCTAGCAATGTCAGCAAAATGTTGCAGGTTCTTAAAAAAACTCTATTAAACAAATTAAGCCTTGACCTCCCGATTTTTGAGTTTAAATACTTAATAGGTCTCTACATATTTGAAGTTAAGCAACTTTGTACCTGTATTTTTAAGGTTACTAATGGATTGAGATTTTGAAAGCAGGAGCTTCCAGTGCAGCAAAGGGCAGATGCAGTGAGTAGTTTGGTGTATGAGGCAAATGCAAGGGTGAGAGACCCGGTTTATGGATGTGTAGGGGCCATATCTTATTTGCAGAACCAGGTTTCTCAGCTTCAAATGCAGCTAGCTGTGGCTCAAGCTGAAATAGTGTGCGTCCAAATGCAGCAAGATCCCTTTGTGCCAACTAGCCCTCAAATTTTATTAGACCAAGTTGTTGATGACAAATCTTTTCTTCTCCATAATCACTACTTTAATTTTGCTAATTCTTCTTCTACTACTAATGTAAATATTCATGACTCTCTCAAAAGAGAGAGCAGCTATGGAGACATCATTTCTTAATTTAAAAAAAATGGGTTCCCCCTTTTTAGTCTTATTTTGTTATATTTTAAGGTCAAATTATTGTTTTGGTCCCTTTACCATACTCAAATTTGAGATTTAATTCATCTAGTTTAATTTGATATATTTTTAGAATGCCACTGGTTAGAACAAAGAGTTAACACTGTTTGCTATTCTGATTAAAATGCTAATGCAATTTTTTTTCTTAAAAACATCCATTCCAACACAAAAATTCTATGTCATCATAATGTGTTAAAAGGTGTCTATTATGGAAAAAAATATGTTACTAATATTTTAACCATCCATATTTGAACTAACTAATGATATTGTAAAATTAAAGGATCAGATTTTACTAAATTAAAATATATAGATTAAATCCAAATTTAAGCATAGTGCAAGACCAAAACCATAATTTGATTTTTTTTAATTAATATGACAATGATAGACAGATTATAGAGTATGTGCTAAGACAAGGGTAACTTGATAAGGTCAACTCTAGCATGTGAGAAGTAAAATAGAGTTTTTCTCTCAATTGCACAACATTAATTAAGCCCTTTCATTCGTTTAATAAAATAAGTTAGGGAAGGGAGTTTAGTTAACATTTTTAATTGTTGAGGAGCATTTTAATGTTTGTATTCGGAATTTATAGTTATTTCTTTTAATTATATTATTTTAAAATATATATATATGAATTCTCTCTTCGAGAACACTCTTCTTCGATAAATAATTTCAGACAAAATTCTTATTATTTTTGAATTAATTGATAAAACAATCAAACGGTTTTTTCATATATATATTTTGAAAGAGATTTTTTAGACAAACTTAATATATTGTATTTATAATTTTATATCCGAAGTGAGAAATTAAAGATAAAGGGGAGATAGTTGACTAAGGTACGAGTTACGTGAGAAATAATTTAATATTAAATTTCCAACTGATACAATACTTACTCAATTAGTAGAGAAGGTGATCAATTGAACTAGTTAGCCTCTTTTAGAGAGTAAATACATCTGGTCAGTTGGCAAAGCTGTTTATCTTTATTTTCTTATATTTTTTTAAGTTATGGATTATAAACTTATTAGAAGCACGTTCTTTTTTCTCCTGAAATCTTTCCTTCTCTTCTCTTTTAAGTAGAATTAAGATTAAAATTTGTTATAAAAAAGTTAGCCTCTTTTAGAGGACAACTTGGATTGCATTGGCCAGCAAAAGCATGAAGTTATTATGAGAATCTCCAACCATATTTTACATCTTTCTTTGCTTTTCGTCTCGATTGTTTTGTGTTATATATTGTTTTTTTTTTCAATTTCATTAAATATTCTCGAATTGCAGTTATGACCGATTCGGTCCATGAACAATTATAAAATATATTATACGGAAGAAAAAACAGAAAAAGTTTTGTTATGATCTTAAAATCCATGACTTGTGACTATGAAAACGTGATGGGTTCCATTGCTTATAAACTTATAATCTAGCATTCTGCATGCTTCTTCACGTGGGGGTGGAATTAAGGAAAACGAAAGTCCTCTTCAGTCCTCAGTTCGTGGCAGCAACTACACAAATTAACAGGGAAAAAAATAATTTTCTTGTTGCTTTTGTTTGACAAGTCAAAGAGTAGTGTGTTAATACATCTATCTTAGCACGAAACTCATTCTTTTAAGATGGTTGTATTGGCCGTGGATGAGATCAATAACTCCTTAATGTATTAGGAAAAAAAAGGAATTTGTATATGTATTGGTATCTTGTTGAGAGAATTTTCGAATCTTTCCGTAGAAGTTTGTAAAGTGTTTCGTCGAACTTCCAATAATTGGTATTATCTTTTGATTAATTTTTTTTTATTTTGTTGAGAGTCCATTAGGGTTCACAAAACCGGGAATAAGAGACGAGTGTACGCCGAAGGTGAGAGGAGAAATTATCACTTAACTTTGATGGTTAAACTTCATTTTAAGCCACTGATCTTAAAACCATTGAAAATTAAATTATTGTCCCTTCTAAAATTGTATGGTTTAGTTCACTTTTATGACCTATCGGTTTGAAAATTAACCGAACTAAGCATTGGTTTAATTATTTTTTTAAGATCTTGGTTGTTTCATAGCAACTTGTCCCCTCATAATTTAATCCTGACTTCGTCCTTGTTGTGAGTACTTTAAATTTGGAGAGATGCGATCTAAAAGACTCACAAGATATGTGCTAATAAGTCTAATAAAACAATATTAATTATGCTAGTCACTATGCATACAAGGAGTTTTGAACCCATGACCTAAAAGATATAGGTCACCAGAACCTGAATTCGAGGTGCTCCCTGCAAAAATACATGAAACAACTCGATTCAGAAATAATATCGATGTTGGAGGTTCGACTGATTAGTAGACGAACGCCATTTGTCAGGTTTTTCTGGAAGAAGTCGAAAGCTCCCTCTATGCATCTAAATTAAGAGTTCAAACCATGTAAAGCCCATCCCTTACAATAAATGAAGATTAACAAGATCCTCGCAGCAAAGTAATGGTAATTACATTTACATTAGTATAATAATCTTTAGATCATAGATTACAATTTAAGCTGCGGCTCTATATTTGTTTTTCAGCATGAAAATGATGAAAAAAAATCTAGTTAATTATAGATATGATATGTTTAGGACGGTAATTGATATTCATGAACAAGTAGGGTCACATGTTGATAGACAAAATAAATAATAAAAATAAATTAAGGTCATGTGGAGATGATACTTGAAGAGTTTGATGATAGAAAACGACAACCTAAGCTATAAGATGAATATGTTTATAGCTGTAAAATTTGATTGAATTTGTCTTGATACATGAAGCTTCTCTCATCAATTCCATGGGATTTTACAGCTGCAAGGGGACTTAGTCAAATTCTAAGTTGAAAAGAAGATAGAAGAAACTTCATTGGTAAGGACATTAGACGACAATAATTATTTGTCCTGGTTAACTCAAACTGGCCGTGTTGTATACATGATTTTAGTGAGTGAGTCTCTTAACGATAATTTTTTATATATAAAACTTCGAACTTGAAACCTATTTAAACAATATCAAACTGCTTACCACTTAGACAATCCCATTTTGAAAGAACATTTTGATACCTTCTTATGTCTTTGCTTAGGCATGATGGCTTCTTATGGATTAAATAATATTTAATTTAGAAATAGTTTTCAAATCTTAAAACTATTTTTTCCTGGTCTATAATAGTTTTAAGATTCGACAACTATTTATACTTTGGTCCTTGAATTTGAATTTTTTTTTAATGGTGTGATATTTTAAGACTGTGTCATATTATAATATTATTATCCCGAAAATTTTAAGAAATGTATATATTTTGGGTGATGACCAACGATGAAACATTGGGAGGAGTCAAATATAAATAATAATAAATCATGATTCAACATTAACTATAGAGCCATCAATTTAAAATTTTAGATCGAGATTAGAGTCTAATTTACCTAATTTTGAAATTAAAAGGGACCTAAAAGACATTTGAATAAAAAAATGAGGGCCAGGACTTGTTAATATGCATAATTTCAAAATTAATAGGAACCTAAGGAGAATTTGAACCAAAAATTGATAAAGTCGGTATTTAAGCTATGTTTGGTAAACAGCTTTTTGAGCCAAAATTAGAGGTTTGAAGCATTTTTAGAGGTTTGACCAGTTAAATTTGTTAATTTAGATGTTTGGTAAATAAAGGATTATGTTAGGATGATCAATCAACGAAGTGTGTCCAAGAGGGGGTGAATTGACAATTTTAAATTTGAAGGGAAGTAAATGGAAAGATGAAAAATTGACAAGGATTTATAGTGGTTCCACCTTCTAACAAGATCTACATCAACTACCTTAGCTCCCCACTAAGGATTTCAGACAATTCACTAAGAATTCTTCCCCTTTTCTAGGCTAAGAAGGCAACCGTTACAACGATCAAAGCTTTCTACCCAATGCTTGATCAAATTCACTCCTTTTACAAGAAAGAATGGCAAATATTGAAAGTCATCTCAAAGGTAAATAATTTGCCCAATTACAAGTACTCTCAAACCAAAACTTGAATAAAATGAATACATTTGAAGAACACTCAAGTGGTTTACAAATTTTGATTCTAATAGCTCAAAGATGGTTGGATTTTGTGCTTGAATGCTTTAGACTTGTTGACCTCTTGTTGTTGAAGCTTTGGAGACTTAATTTTATACCTCATTGATTTCTAACCGTTTAGGCAGTTGGGATATTGAATAAAGCCGTCGAGTTGCTTTCTTCCCACAATAAATGATGTTTGGTAACCTACCATATCGACATACGAGCAACCGTATCGGTACCTGTCATAAAAAGAAAGAGCCGTTTTACAAAGGGGTATCGATACGCTTGAGGGCATATCAAAACGAGTAATGTATAAAAACATAGGTGTATCGAAACGGCTAGGCCTTATCGGTACGAATTTTGCTCACTGAAATCTGAGAAAAAAGTCCTTGGAAAAATGCATCGGTACGCCTAAGGGGCGTATCGGTACGATGAAACTGAATTTTGAAGTTTGGTGATACCAATGTTGGCAAGCTAACGGTCATAAAATTTATTACAAAGATTTTGAAAATCTTAACACCCCATATCGGTATGCTGAGATCTGTACCGATACTCGTAACCAAGAACACAATCCTAGGTTGAAGGCCGTATCGAAACGGGCACACCCGTATTGGTACGTTTTGGCTATTAAGTTAAAACCAGTTTCCAGTAGCCAAAATTCGTATCGAAACACCTATGGGCGTATCGATACGCCTGGGCGATTTTGGTTGTTTGAGTATCAAAACACTTAGAAAATTTAGGTTGTTTAAGTTTTTGACTTAGAAATAATTTTAGGTTCAAATCCTTGTCATTTTGTGAGACTTTTTGAGTACTTAAAAATTTATCCAACTTTATAAATTGGTCCTTAAACTCTTTGTTATATCAAAATTAAATATAGGTTTTACAATCTCCCATTTTTGATATAATCAAACCAAAGTAAATGTTTAAGTAGGTTTAAAAAAATACTCCCCTTTCTTTAAGACTGAAAGATAAAGTTTTGAAAAGCTTTAAAAAATTTAAGTGCTATTTTACTTCTCCATCTTTTTGTTAGATCAAAATCAATGAGATAAAGCAAGATATAAAGCACTAACTCCAAGGATTAAAGGAAACAACATAGATATTATTAAAGCTCAAAGCATAATATTAAAAGCAAAATTAAAATCCAACTTTAATCCTTAAAAACATAAACCAAAAGCAAATAAAGCATAAAGCATAGGAGTTCATAAAACAAAAGACATAGGTGCATAAAACTTAAATCCTAGTATGATATGTAATGAGATGCAAAAGCCTAAGGAACGTCTTCATCGTCTTCTTCTTCATCATATTCCTCTTCATCTTCATCTAAGGCATTGGTTCCAAGAGATTGTCGCCACTCTCCATGAAAAGCGGTGAGAGATATATCCATCGAAGCTTGGCGATTCTCGATCAAGGTAACTCTCTCCTTCAAGGATGTCATACGAGTATCAAGAGATGTAAAACTAGTATTAAGAGAAGTGAAACCTGAGTTCATATACATATCCAAAGAAGCAAACTTCCCATCAAGATAAGCCATAAGTGCATCAAGGGAAGGTTGAGCCACCAGAGCTTCTGGAACAAGAGGAACTGCTTGAGGAGCCGCCATCAGATCAGGTTGAGCATCTTAAGGGAGATCCACAATACGGATCCATTATCCATTGTAGCATGTGAACTTTGCGCAATGGAGAGAAAGCTCATCAATAGGATCGGTGAGAGGATCGGCGACATCATAAGAGATATCAATCTTGAACTTGTGAAACAAGTAGCTCAAAGTGGTGCTATAGGTGAAGGATGAAACAAGAGTCGTATGGCGATTTTGCACAATGAAGATAATTTTGGCAAACATAATTTGAGCAAGGTTAGGATGCTTACCCTCATGAAAGCAACGAATCCACAAAATCATCGAGTTGGCGTATCATAGAGAATTTACCACCTGTAACACCCCAAAATCCAGTTTAGTCAAAATTGGGTTTCGACAATCGGAAACCCTACACCGAAAAGGTCTAAATATTGCATCGAATTTGACCAAGTGGTCAATTTTATTGATCGCGGGACTCTAATTGAGTTAATTTAATGATTAAGAACCTTATTGAATTTATCAAAAAATTGTTTAGTGACTAAGTTGTGAAAATTGGAAATACGAGGGCAAAAACATTAAGTAATGAAAGTTGAGGGACTAACCTTGCGGTTAGCCTCTCCCGAAGCTTAATCATCCAATACGCGGGGTATTCTAATTAAATTCCTTCACTTGAAGCAAAGCTTTAGCTATTAGAAGCTAAGCTTTAGCTATTAGAAACTAAATTAGAAAAAAGGGGGAAATATGAGAAAGAGCTCACCGTAAACTAAACAAGCACCTCTCTTTGTCTTCAACCTCCAAGCAAGCACCACCATTGGAGCTTGAACTTAAGCTTAAATTTTCTTTAATTCATCGATCCCTTTGAATAGCCACCGGTTGGGTAAGCTAAAACCCCCAATCTATTGTTTAATTCCATGGATAGATTATGCTTAATTTCAAGTTAAAGTTTTGAACATGTAACACCCCTTAACTGGTTTAGAAGAGAAACTGAGCTAAGAGGCATTACAAGCAAACAAAGCATAGTAACCAACATTCAAATAATGAATTCATAAACAACTAGGGTAGGCTACAAAACTATTCATTACTAATTTATTGAGCTAAGCTTCTTTTTATTTTTATATTTTTCATTTCTATTATTAATCTTAACTTAGCTTTTAAAATACTTATAGAACGATGTCATGTTAAGCCAAACAATAAAGACACAGTCATATGAATTTAGGACACTTAGATACCTATGCCTTAGTTACTATAATCATTTATTTTTATCAATTTACAAATCTACCATGCTAGGCCTTTTAATCAAGAAATGAGACACATATTACCTTAATTCAATTTGAGTAAAGAAGATAAATGTCAATCGATCACTTAAGAGGAAGTATGGTTCGAACATGATCTTAATTAAACAAGATATATTGATTAACTATGGACATTCATAGATCAAGGGTCAACTAGCATGTCATGGCTTACTTAAACATATTCAATGATAAACCTTTCGATCCTCTAATATGGCAAGGTTTCTATAACCAAATTTATGGAGTCATAAATGAAAACAAGGGAGATTATAACTATCCTTTACCGTTTCGGGTACTAAAATTTTTCATTTGACACCAAAAATGACCTCAACCTAGCTTTTAGACTTCTATTATATCAAAGACATGTTTAACTAAGTGAATTTAACACATGCTTTTGAAAATAAGGCACGTTAGTGACCTTGTCTTGATTATTACCTTCTTTTGTTATTTCCAAAATAATCATATCCATACAAGGTTCTTTAAATTAAAGAAGAGACTTGGTTTCTTTACTTAGGTTTAAATCGAATTATGGAAGGTAACTAGTATCATTCAAACTCATTGAATTACTATTAACTCACCTAGGCATTTATTCGGCTAGTTAGACATATCCTAATCAAAACTCAATCAAATTAAAACTAACTCTTTACCTATAACATGACAAGCTCACTATAACATCAAAAGGGATCTCAAAACAACTAATAAACCAAGCTAACTAACCCAATGATATTCAAATTAGGCATGTTAAGGATTGCTATATACATACGCATACAAACAAACATCTCAAGATCATGATAAACACTTAGAGCACATACTTTAAATCATGTTCGAAACATATAAGTGCATCGTTCACTCATTCGTGCCTTTGTCATCCTATTAGCAAAACTTTTCAGCCAAGTTTTTAAATAACTAAACAATCACCAAAAATTAGAGAGGCCATTTACAAACATTTACAAGTACATTGAATGCTTATAAGCATTACTACCAAAATAAACATAAAGATCATACTATATGCAAAATACAAGCATGATGCCGCCATCTAGGAGTTCTAATCAAGGATTAATAAACATACACTTAACTACTTGTGAACTTGATTGAGCTCCCCAACAATAACTGCTACAAATTTACCCTGAAACATATCCGAGACAAACTAGTTAAGTATACATAAAGTGAGGTAGTAAAGGATAATAACATGGATCACCATAGCAATGTAATAATACTTTATCAAGCTACCGATTTATTTTAAGCCCATATCAACCTTCTTATTACGTTCTAGTTTCATAACCTTAATTTTGTCATATGCTCAAGTCAACTAATCATTTTATATCATTTGATATTTAATAATTATACTGTGATTGATTTCAAACATGATTTACATACATTTCATACCATAGAGGGGGTTTGATCCTTGCTTATCAATCCTTACTTCTCAAGCAAGTAATCACGCAACCTTATTAATTAATAAAAGTTCATTCCATTACCTTTCATACCAAGATCAATCAAGTCATACAAGGTTTCAAGTACTTGGTTAAGTAATTGGTAATTATACTTACAACACTCGAACATAGCACCATTTATTTTTAAAGAAGTCTAGATATTACAAAGCTAAGTTTTACTTGTCATGCAAGCATCAAAATTGTTTGTTAGCATAGTTATTATTAGCTCGAATATTAACCACTTCTCAAACTTCACCCTGAAACGTAACTGAATGAATAAAGTAACCTTATGCATAGTAAGATAGTAAAATCATAAAACACAGATTATATCAGCAATCAAAATGAATTATCCAAGCTATTTTCCACTTTATATTTAAGCTAAATTTCTTAGGAATTTGAGAGTCACAACTTTAGTTATAAGCATGCAATCAAATCAACCAATGTATAAATATAAGCATCACTTATTCAAGTACTTATACTACATTTACATTATAACAAGATTAAAACACGTTAACTGTAATATCCCAAACATTGGCTTAAGAGAATGATACAATAGATCACCAGTTAAATTGCTATAGAACTAGTATTTATTAGACTAATTAAGTGACTTAGGATCAAATTTGAAATAAAGAAAACTTGAATAGTCTATTAAAAAGGGACTAAACCAAATATTAGGTGAAAATAGGGATTGCATGATAAAGAAACTTTATAAGTGAACTTGTACACATGGCAAACAAAGATAAAGCATGAGGTAGGGGTTTGGCCACATGGAAAGATAATCCCATATTGTCTTCTCCATCTTCTAAATGACCAAAACCCAAATTTGAAAGAAAGTTAAGCTTGTTGCCATGGAGTTTTGAAGATTTGAGTTTAGCTAGTTCCAATCTTGGAGTATTGTTCGATTACATTAAGGGAGAGGGTAAGTTTCCTTTTTTTCCCTCTTGTTTTAGAGCCTAAATTGAGGATCATATGTGAATCTCTCATGTATTCTAAGTATTTAATGATTGAATAGAGAGATATAGATTCATGTTAAGAATTTTTCCTTGAACATTTGAATGTTTCATGCATTGTGAATGAATCATGTGTGTGTTGTTAGTTGGTTGTTTAAGTTTATGAAAAGTTTGAATATATGGGCATTTTCATAGGGTTATAAGATCATTCGAATGATATAAGTAATAAATTTCCATGATTTGTGATCTTTGTAACATATTTTGAATTGGTCATGTTGCTTGATAATGAATTATAGGATGGATGAGAGTGTAGTATCCGATTATACCCTTGTTGGTTGTTTATATAATGCTTGAGTTCGAATTAGGTGTCATTGCTTGCTATTAATTTCATTAGGGACTATTTTGGTACATATATATGTATTCACTTATAAATGGGACTGTTGTGCATATATATATATATATATATATGTGTGTGTGTGTGTGTGTGTGTGTGTATGTGTCTGTGTACATATGAAAATTGGACTGTTTTAGAGTGTATATATATATATATATATATATAAAGGCATGCTGGGCTGTTATAGTACATATATATGTATACATGAGTACGAGACTATTTTGCATAAATATAAATGCATATTGAACTGTTTTAATGCATGTAGATATGTACACAAAGTACTTAGACTGTTATATATATATGAAAGCATATCAGACTGTTTTGTATGAATATATATGTATACACGTGGAGTTGGACTATTTGGTATATAAATAAAGAATTAAGGGACTGTTTTGAAATGATTTAAGGGATGTTTGTGAACTGAAAATGGGGACTGTTTTGCTAGAAAATTTGAGGACTATTTTTTTGTTTTGTGAAACTAAAATAGGGATTGTTTTGTAACAATCAAAGGTTGATTTTTGAATGAAAAATGGTTGTTTTATAATGCTGGAAACATGGGCTATTTTATAAATTTAAGGGGGTTGTTTTGAAATAAAAATAAGGGTCGTCTTGTACCCATAGTGGACTATTTTGAACATGTATTTGTATACCTATGTAATTGAAACTGTTTTGCATATTTAAGAACATTAGTGGACTGTTTTGGGTGAATTTATATGAATACATGAGTATTTGAGTTGTTTTGTAAGTGAATGAGTGTTAGGAATTGTTCTAATATATGATTATATTCTTTGTCATACTTAGACCAAGAAGGAGTTGAAGAAGTAAGGACTAAGGTAGATCAAATTGTAGATAAGCAAATTGTGATTCAGGAGCAAATCTAGCTTGGGCCAAACTGTGAGTGTAGTTTAAAGTCTCGGGATAGGAATGAAACTATCCCGAGCATCCTTAATTGCTTTATTTTATATTGCTTATTCATTAAATTAAGCTATGCCCGTATGCTTAAGCTTGGATTCAAGGTAAGTACCTAAACATTAGGTATTCTATGAAATGCAACACTTGATTTGATTTTATGCTTAGTTTGAAACTTATACGTGCTTATACGCACTTGGTAAGTTAAAGAATAAGATATGTTCATGTGATCATATGATTTTGGAACTTAGCTGAACTATGATTCTGATATGATAAGATTTAAATGAAAAGCCTTGGTTTCGAGTTAGTCATAGGTATAGTTGGCATGCCATAGAGTCCATAGAGCTCGTGTTTAGGGTGGACTACAGTCCTTATATGGCGACAATAGAAGGTAAGTGTTGTGGTCATTTGGCGACAATAAGAGGGATTGACCGGTACTTCGAGTACCTTTTGTTGGCGACAATTGGTTGGGGATTCGTGTACCTAGGCTACTTGATTCTCAAGGCTATGTTAAAGACAAAATAATGAAATTTGTAAGCTACACTAATGAATTAGTTTGATAACTTATGTGACAAGAAACACATGTCTATAAGATACTATGTTTGATAACTTATATGACAAGTAACACATGTCTATGGGATACTATGTTTGATAACTTATGTGACAAGTAACACATGTCTATGAGATGCTATGTTTGATAACTTGTGTGACAAGTAACACATGTCTATGAGATGCTATGTTTGATAACTTATGTGACAAGTAACACATGTCTATGAGATGCTATGTTTGATAACTTATGTAACAAGTAACACGTGTCTATGAGATGCTATGTTTGATAACTTATGTGACAAGTAACACATGTCTATGAGATACTATGTTTGAAATCTTGTGTGACAAGTAACACATGTCTATGAAATACTATGTTTGATAATTTATATGACAAGTAAAACATGTTTATGAAATGCTATGTTTGAAATCTTGTGGCATTATTGACTTACCATTTGATTAAGTTGATATTTACTTGAACTTTGATAGATTTTGGTGAGAGAATAGAAATAGAACATATAATGTTTAATACATGCTTTCGGTTAATTATGCTACCTCACTAAGTGTTTTCTTACTCTATTCTTTCACCTACATTTCAGGGTAAACTTGCTTTCGGTTATCTTAAGAGCTTGGACGAGATCACAAGGGTCAAGAAGTATGTTTTGTAATCTTAGTTTAAGAACTCCTAGATGGTGGCACTTGGATGTTATGTATGCATAAGGCATTTAAGTTACCTCATTTGGTTACATATGTATATAAGTATTATAAGTATTTAGCATGATGTGTAATGGTCCTTAATATGCTCCATGGTTGCTATTTGATTTGAGTTATGGTTGTTATGATTATGTATTTGTTAGTGTACATATACATATGTGCATATAAGATTTAGATCATCATGTTGCCATATGTGAATGAAGGTTTATAAGTATATATTATTGTGTTAGGATCCTATCATGATAAGTTGTTTGATTTGTTGGCTTGATGATTGTTATAATCGAATGTTAGAATGATTATGATCTTGAACATGGCATTGCTATGTGTATGTGTTGGGAAATAAAATTGGATGGATGTAAAGAAATAAGTTAGACATAGGTATAACTAAAATTGATATTAAGTTTCAATGAATCTCATTTGCCTTTAGATTTCCTAAGAAGGGTCGAACCTTGTAGCCTTGTTTATAGTTGAGTCATTCTCTTTCTTTTGGTTCAATTAAGGTATAAAATGAATAAGAATAATTTATGATGTAGTATTGATTTGTTAAATGGCATAGATTGTTTAGATGTCCATAGAATATAAAGATTTCGATTGTTTGTGTAATGAAAGGCTTAAAACCTATTCGTGAATAATAAAGTTAAGTGTCTAAAACCTTATATGACATCTTGATTAAGAGTTTAAGATTTGTAGACAAAAATGAAAAGTTTGTGTTGGTATTGATCATTAGTTACCTTTTGGGTTGGAATAAAAGGGCTTCCTTGTGCTAAGCCAACTCATGTTTGTTTGGTAACGCTTCCTAGTCCGGTTTACTCCTAAACCGGATTAGGGGTGTTACATTAAAATAATTCAATAATGATTTGAAAGAACTTAGATTAATCTTACTTGTCATATAATAAATCTTTTAATCATAACAATTCGATTAATGATTCAATTATATATAATTTCTTTATAACCTTGGTAATCAAGTAGCCTAGGTACTCGAATCCCCAACCAACTGTCGCCCACAAATAACACATACAGTACTGGTCAATTCCTCCTATTGTCACCAAATGACCACAAAACTTCCCTCTTACTTTCTCCAAATAAGGACCATAGTCCAAGGATCGTGGTCCACCCCAAACACAAGCTCTATGGACTCTATGGCATGCAAACTATACCTATGACTGACTCGAAACCAAGGCTTTTCAATTATATTATATCATATCAAAATCAGAGTTGATCTTAGCTCCTTATTCGGATGATCAATAACATGTCTTATCTAGATCAGAGATGAGCATAGCTCCATATTCACTTATTCAAAGAGCATATCTTTGTTTTTCATCTTTCAAGCACATGTATAAACATATATGAATCTTATAATTAGCATACAACCAAATCAAGCGATGTATAACATAAACTACCTAACAATTTGGTACTTACCTCGAATCCAAACTTAATTTTAAGCACAACTCATCATAGTAATAAGTCAAAATAATTAATGCAGTTAAGAATGCTCGGGAAGGTCTCAAGCCTATCCTGAGACTAAAACTACACTCACAATTAATGTATCCAAGCTAGTTTCAATCCTGAAGCACTATCTCGAGCTATTTTCTATCGTTTTTCCTTTTTCTTTCCTTGCTTCCTCAACCAAGGCTTGTTCTAAGAACAAAATAAGACATACATGCATTAGAACTTATCTTATTAATTCAAAGGTTCATTAACTTTACTTCATAACACTATCTCAAGCAGTTTTTAGGGTTAAAAGGAATGCTAGAACCATACCTAAGATGTATTTTCTAATCTGTAATAAACTGCCCACAAATCAGAGGTTACAAGTTAAATTTCACTCCAACATAGTGTCAAAATAGTTTTCTGGACCGCAGTAAAACATCACTTTAAACTGCATTTTTATATTCGAAAATCATCCTAAAAACATTGTCAAAACAATTTTCTGCACAGCAGTAAAACAACACTTTAAAACTGTATTTTTATATTCAAAAATTATACTAAAAACAGTGTCAAAACAGTCCAAATTCTTTGCAATGCATCCCCCAAATTTCCAGTTTACAAAACAACCCATAAAGTTCATCAACTAGCAAGAATGAATTCATTTAGTTCAAGATCTCAGCATAATTGACATAATCCAGCTACAACTTAGAGTTATCTATACATTCCTATACTTTACAAAGCCATGATATATCACTTGCTTCAGTCCAAAGTTTTCAATCCTTCATACATGCATTCGAATACATTGATAAACAAGCTCAATACCTTAAATTATTCTATCGATTCACATGAGAGCTTAGTAATCTAAATTTCTCAATTTTGAAAGATTTCAATTCATATCCTATAATCATTTTCGAACAAGCCTAAAAACACCATGATATATCACTTGCTTCAATCCAAAATTTTCAATCCATTATACATGCATTCGAATACATTGATGAACAAGCTCAATACCTTAAATTATTCTATCGATTAACATGAGAGCTTCATAATCTAAATTTCTTTGTTTTGAAAGATTTCAATTCATATCCTATAATCATTTTCGAACAAGCCTAACAACATCATGCTCATAAAATATTTTTAGATAAATTCTCAAGCTAATGATCACTATAAGGATAAGAAGAAATGAATTTCTTACCCCCTTCACTATGCCATTCAAATAAAGACCCTAGGATTGATCCAAAACCTCAAAAGCTTAATGAATTACTTGTATCTCCAACTCTCTCACTCTCTCTCTAAACTATAAGGGTTCAGTGATATTGGGGAAGAAGATGAGCTTGCTTCTTTCTTCTTTCCCCCATACCGTGATTTTCCCCTATCACATGCCCTCTTTTTTTATGACATGTGTACAAGTCCACCACCAAACTTTCATTTGCATGCAATCCTTCAATTTGCCAAAGTATTCGGTTTAGTCCTTACTTAAATAGTCATCAAATTTTCTCTTTACTTTAATTTAGTTCTAAGATCATATAATAATACTTCTAGCTTTATTTTAAAACGAATTGAACAATTAAGCTAACATTCAAAATCTTAAAATACTTCTAGACCGTAATTCGGGGCATTGTAGAACACATATGGTAAACTTAGGATTTCCAAAGCTCTAATCCATGGGAATTTCATTGCTAATGGCTATTTTAAGTTTGAATAATGATTTTGATAGCATCGTATCAATTTTAACACTTCCTATTATAATAGGCGCTTTAGAAATCAAGATGAGTGTAGTCGGAGTCTTGGGTTTGGCTAGGTGCCTTTCCCGATTTCGTTGACATTGAATTTTTGCATAGGTAACCTTTTTGTTAAAGAATATTGCATCGAACCTCTTTGGAGGCATCATTGGTAAGCATTAGTAAGCTATTGTATTGGACATCGATCATAGCTTTACTGTTATCTATATTATTGTTACCGAATCATAGGAATATAGAAGCATTGGTCATTGAACGTTGATAATAGTCATTGTAGTAGCCTTGGATAATGATATTGCCATTGCCATTGGACATCGATATTGATATTGTTATTGCTATTGAAGCATTGCCATTGATATTGTCATTGTCACCGATATTGCCATTGTTATTGAACCTTGGATTCGGAAGGACATTGGATACAATTGGCATGCCATAAAATTCATGAGCTCATTGGTACGAGTAGACCACGATCCTTGGGTTATGACCTTTATTGTGGCGAGGCGGAGAGATGTTTGTGTTATTGGTCAATTGGCGAGGCGGAGGGACTAGACCATTCATTGATTTGGCGAGGCGTAGGAATTCGTGTATCCACTATCTTGATTTGAACCAAGGAATAATATTGAAATTTGTTATAATTACTATTGAACATGAATCATTGCATTTTTATTGATAATACATGATTTGGAATGCATCTCTTTGTTATCGATATTGCTTATGACTACCTCACTAAGCAAAGTATGCCTAACACATTTCATCTCATGCATTTTAGGTTAAAGGAGCCATCATTGCGAGATCGAGGAAGTTGAAGGTTTTTGGCAAGTCACTACAAGCTTAAAGTAATGTATATTATCCCTACAAACTCCTAAAATGGTGGAAAAGTAGTTAAACTAGTCACTTTTAGCCCTTTTGTGGTGTATGTATTGCTTAAGTTATGTATAAATGTTAAAGGCCCTAAATGTTGTTTTGATATTGGCTAAAAGTGGTAAAACATGCATATTTAGCCTAAAAAGGTAAAAACCTAGTAAATGGATTTATATGGCTATGAAATTTTGGCATGCTAGTAGATTATGGTGTTATAAACTTGCCTGCAAAATTTTATAAGTTTTGGATACTGATTGATGGGTCAAATTGGATAAAAACCAGACTAAATCTATCATTATAGAGCAGTGCGTATCGATACAGGTGATGGTGTATTGATACGGAATTGCATATTTGGACTTTGTCAACATGGCGTATCGATACGGACTTTAATGTATCATTTCTAAAAGTCAACATTGGAATTTGGTTTGTAAAATTGCATCGGTACGGCTTCAAGGTGTACCGATACTGGTCCATCTATACCGGTACAGCTAAGGCTGTAGTGATACGAGTTTTGGTCACTAGAATCTTGTAATTTATAAATTGTGCATGGCATATCGATACGACCCTTCGAGTATCAGTACTGATACAGGTAATTCAGTTAAAAGTCTTGGTAACAGTTCTGAAAAGTTGCATACTAGTCACTGACGATTGTTCAGCCTAATTGAAGGGGTAAATGAATTCTGTTTAGCATAAAAGCTTGCATGCTCGCTACTTATAGGCTGAATTTCATTGTGGTAAGGTTAATTTCCGAAAAGGACCCCTAGTTTATATAAATTATAGATTGGTCCCTAAAACTTGTAAATGTTTAAATTTGGTCTTAAATCCCAAATTAATTAGTCATATCGAACCATTGGACCACTGTGTAGACATGGTAATGTATTGGGACACTGAGATAATCTTTGTATTATTCATAGCTCACTAAATCATTTAACAAACATTGAAATATTGTATCGATCATCATTTTAGACTCTAGTAACATACTCTGACCCGATTCTCGACCAGGCTGGGAAGGGGGTGTTACACCACCAGATGGTCGAAACCACCAAGTGATAAGGAGGTGAAGGATGAGATCATGAGCATCAAGCACAGTCACGGAGTCACTTAGAACATATCCCAAAAAGTCCTTATTATCTATTTCAATATCCTTAAAACCTAAAAAGTTTGCTAAAATAGATGAATCAATTTGAAATTTCTTTCCCATAAGATAGGATTCAATAGAAACAACTTCATATTTATCTTGGTTATAAATACACCAGGCATTTGAGAAAAAAATAAGGACAAGATTTCGGTATAAAATCCCGGGTATATTCAAAAAGGTCATGAACTTCCATTGATGCATTAACTCAAGATATTTAAATTCAAATCATTTGGAAGAAAAAAATGGGATAGAAACCACAAGCTCACGTCGGATTTTAAAATTTTGGTAATGTTTAAAACGATAAATGACATTAGGATATTGAGGTTCATTAAAACAGTTTTGAAAAATATAGGTGAGGTTGGGTTTTGTACCATCATTTTCGGAATTGGTATTGGAAGATTGTCTCAATTCTTTTCTGTCTTTTCTTAGGACCTATGGTAAAAAAACCTAAAATCAAAATCAAACCACAAAAATAATGTATGAATAAACATCACATTCAATCCAATAAACAATCCAATGGTCAAGGTATTGTAAAAACTTATATTGTATATTTTAAAATCATATACAAGTCTAAAAATAATTTTTGGTCAAATAAAAATGGAAAACAGTGTTAAAAATATACGAGTATAATTTTATTTTCAAACAAAAAAAAATTAGTTTTGATAGAATTTTTGTAAAAACTTTGAAAACTATGTTATATACATACTAAATATATAATTTTGAAACAAAATCAGTACATAAATAAGAACAAAAACAAAAATAAAAGAAAGTAGGGTTTATACCTTGAATGAGGATTGAGGATGAATGAGGAGATGATGATGCACAAAACTTGGATGATTTTGCTAGGGTTTGATGAGAAACCCAAAAGCCCTAACAAGATTTGATGATTTGTGTGAAAAACAAAGGGATTTGATGAGTTTCAATAGAGAATTTTCGTATCTAGGGTTTGAAGAGTTTTAATTAAAGTAAGAAAACCCCTTTAATGACTCATTTAAAGACCAGTGGCTACGCGTATTGATACGCCACCTGTGCATATCAAAATAGCATATCGAAACGATTTTTAGCTATACCGATCCTTGACCCTGTACCGGTATAGGTCAAACTGTATCGAAACTATCTCATGATACTCATATCGATATGCTATACCCCGTATCGATACCCATGTACCTGAAATGTCAATTTTGGCAGCAAGGTGCTCAAAATTTTGATTTTACTCGAACCGAAATACATGTAAATAATATGAGAACATCATGTATGAGCTAAAACAGATGCATACTCTCCTAGCAACAACGATAGATGCATATAGGAGCATAAACACATAAAGAATGAAATCAAGCAAATTCAAGCAAATTTTTAACACCAAAAAGGCTTTAAGGTTCAAGAAAGGCTAGTTAAACAACTCTCTCCTAAGAGACCAAAAACAATCTTTGTTTAAAGGTTTTGTGAAGATATCCGCTAATTGGTTCAAGGTGTCTACATATTCTAGAACTACATCATTTTTCAAGACATGATCTCTAATAAAATAATGTCTTATCTCTATGTGCTTAGTTCTAGAATGTTGGATGAGATTCTTAGGTAGACATATCACACTAGCGTTGTCACACTTAAGAGAGATGGTACCTACATCAATTCCATAATCTAAAAGTTGTTGTTTCATCCAAAGGACTTGAGCACAACAACCACGATATGAGTATACTACCTAGAAATTGACAAATATCGGAGGTACTTTTTCTATCTATCTTACAACCTCCATAATTCACATCTGAATAAGCATACAAATTAAAGGAAGAATCTCTAGGATATCAAATGCCTAAACAAGGTGTATCTCTAAGATATCTAAAGATTCTCTTAACGGCTATAAGGTGTGATTCTCTAGGACTAGCTTGAAATCTAGCACACAAGTAAACACTAAACATAATATACGGCCTACTTGCGGTAAGATAAAGCAAATATCCTATCATTGATCTATAAAGATTTAAATCAGCACACTTACCTCCTCAATCTTTGTTAAGCTTTGTAGAAGAACTCATTGGTGTGGCTTGAGGTTTCACATTCTCTAAGACAAATATCTTTAGCATGTCCTTGATGTACTTAGCTTAATTGATGAAGATGTCATCCTTTGTTTTTTGATTTGGAGTCCCAAAAAGAATGAGAGATCCCCCATCATGCTCATTTCAAATTCACCCTGCATTAACTTAGCAAAATCTTGGCAAACCAATTCATTAGTGAGCTATGAATTCATGATAACATGCAAATGCAAAAAAACATCCTAATAGATTTCATTCTAGCTATGGATGCATATGTTTCATCAAAATCGATTCCTTCTTCTTGAGTGTAACCTTGAGCAACAAGTCTAGCCTTGTTTCTCACTATGTTACCACTCTCATCTAGTTTGCTTATAAAAACCCATTTAGTTTCTATGGTAGATTTATTACTAGGCCTATCAACTAATGTCCAAAGTTGACTTCTCTAAAATTGATTTAACTCTTCTTGCATGGCCAATATCCTATAATCATCATTTAATATTTTTTTTGATATTTTTAGGCTCTATGCATGAGGTAAATGCAACATTACAAGCATTTCTAAGAGAATATCGAGTGGTTACCCCTTTGGATGGATCACCCAAAATTTCACCACCTTTGACATAGTTGAACTCCCTTGGGTAGCTCACTTCCTTTTCCTCTAGAGTCATGTCCTTCAATGCTTCTAGAGGTGGATTTTGTGCTTCTTCTTCTTTGGATGGAACTTCATCTACCTTTGATGATTGCCTACCATCATTGGCTTCAAAAATTCCTACATCATCATCATCACAAGAATCCTTAGAAATGACTCTTCTTGCATTGCATGTCTAATATCCAATAATCATCATTTAATGCTTCTTTGATATTTTTAGGCTCTATAAATGAGATAAATGCAACATTACAAGCATTTCTAATAGAAGATTGAGCGGTTACCCCTTTGGATGGATCACCCAAAATTTCACCACCTTTGACATAGTTGAACTCCCTTAGGTAGCTCACTTCATTTTCCTCTATAGCCATGTCCTTCAATGCTTCTAGGGGTGGATCTTGTGCTTCTTCTTCTTTGGATGGAACTTCATCTACATTTGATGATTGCCTATCATCATTGGCTTCAAAATTTTCTACATCATCATCATCACAAGAATCTTTCCTCGGAATGAGGTTATCATCTAAAACCACATGAATAGACTCTTCAACTACCAAAGTTCTTTTATTAAATACTCGATGAGCTTTATAGTTTAAAGAATAACCTAAGAAAATAGTTTCATCAAATTTGACCAAATTGTCTATTCCATTATTTAAAACAAAACATTTACAACCAAATGGATGAAAATAGCTAATTTTAGGCTTTTTGTTCTTAAGAAGTTCATAAGGAGTTTTCTTCAAAATAGGCATAATCATTACTCGATTGACAATATAACATGCGGTATTTGTGGCTTCCTCCCAAAAATAATTTGGCAAATTGTTTTCACAAATCATGGTTCTAGCCATTTCTTCTAAAATACAATTTTCCTCTCAACAAACCCATTTTGTTGAGGAGTGGGAGGAGCGAAAAAATTATGGCTTATACCATTTGAGTTACAAAAATCCTCAAAACCTAAATTTTGAAATTTGGTACCATGGTCGCTTCTAATGTGAGAAATAGAATGACCAATATCGTTTTGAGTTATTTTTGAAAACGTGATGAATTTTTCTAAAGCCTCATCCTTGGTACTTAAAAATAGAACTCAAGTAAATCTAGAGTAATCATCAACTAAAACAAATGCATATGATTTTCCACCCAAGCTCATAGTCTTAATAGGGCCAAAAAGATCCAAATGGATCAATTGTGAGACTCTACTTGTAGAAACATCATTAATAGGTTTAAAAGAAACTCTTTTGTGTTTGCCTTTTGCACAAGCATCACAAATTTTATCATAAGAAAACTTTATTTTAGGCAAACCTCTTACAAGATCGTTTGAAATAAATTTTTCTAAAACACTCATGCTTGCATGCCCTAGTTTTCTATGCCATAACCATGAATCATGTTCATCTTTTGCAACAAAGCATGCATTTAAAATATGAATATCATCTAAATGCACCACGTAAATGTTTCCTATGTGATGACTAATAAGCAAAATTTTGTTAGTTTCAATGTTGATAATTTTGCAACCATTTAAATCAAAAAGCATATTGAAACCTTTATCACAAAGTTGGCTTATGCTCAAAAGATTATGTTTTAGACCGTTGACATACAAAACATTGTCAATAAGGATAGAAGAGTGATTATCAATGGAACAAATTCCATCAATGTGGCCTTTGGAGTTGTCACTAAAAGTCACTACTCCTCCACTCTTTGGTTTTAGCTCCAAGAACCAACTCTTATCACCAATCATGTGTCTCGAGCATCCACTATCAAGGTATCATGAATTTGCACATGTAGCTTTGGCCTTGTAGTAATGCCCTCTTACAAAGAAAGATCAAGTCTTGATTTTTAGTACCCAAATCATTTTGGGTCCATGAGTATTAGCTCCCAAAATCTTGGTTCCCTTAGGAATCCAAGAAGTAATGCACTAGTATTATTAGAAGTGATTAGTTTCTTACGAACCCAAACATTCCTAATCATTTTACCTCTAGAGGGCATTTGGAAGCCTCTTTGTTTGTAGCCACCAAAGTTTCCCTTTACATAGTTGGGTTTTGAAGAACTTGCTTTTTCAAAACTTAGTTTCCCAACTTTGCTTAGAGAAGCTTTGAGATTACCCACCTCCTTGTGGTGATCATCACGAACCTTGGAAAGAAGGTTTTGCAAGTCTTGGTTTTTCTTTTCAAAATCTTTTTGACTTTTTTGCAAATCTAAAACCTTCTTCTCAAGTTCCGAATTAGTTTTAGATAAGGAATCATTTTGGTTTTTCAAATCAGAAATAGTTTTCTTATTTTTCAAAATTGATTCCTTATACTTTCCAACCAATTCGTCATACACCTCTTGCAACTCATCATAATTTTCTTGAAGCTCGTCAAATGATAATTCAAAATCGGATGAGTTAGAGGTTACCTTAGGATCCTCTTTAAGAGCCATGAGGCAAAGGTTGGCAACTTCTTGCTCCTCTTCAACGGATAATTCCCCATCGCTCCAAATAGCAACATTTTCCTTGAGAATCTTCTTCTTCCTGAAGCTCTTCCTTTTGAGTTAGGGGCAATCGGTTCTTATGTGCCCCGGCTTCTTGCACCCAAAGCAAGTAAGTTGATCATTCTCTTCCTCTTTGTTCTTGTTCTTGAAATATCATCTTCGATGGAACTTTTTTCCCCGGTTGGATGTCATGAACCGAGTGAACCGTTTGGCTAGCATAGCCATTTCTTCATCTTTCTCCTCACTATAATTGCTCTCTTCTTGTGAAGCTTTGAGATAAATTCCTATCTTCTTCTTTTCTACTTCCTTCTTCTCGACCTTATTCTCTTCTCTCTTCTTCTTATCTTTTCTTCATTTCTTCATGATCTTATTTATGTGTTAAGAGAGTCCTCATGAGAGCATCGAGCTTTAAGGTCTTTAGGTCCTTTGCCTCGATGATTGTGGTTCTCTTTCCATCCCATGACTCGAGAAAGGAATACATGAGCTTCTGGACAAGCTTGTCCTTTGGAATGACTTCTCTGTAGCCTTTGAGACCGCTGACAATGACGGAGAAATGATCGAACATCTTGGTGACGCTCTCATCGGGCTCTATTTTGAAATTTTTGTAGCTCAAGTTGAAGAGTCCAATCTTGGTCTCCTTAACATCGTTTGTGCCTTCATATGTGGTCTCGAACTTGTCCCATATCTCCTTTGCACTTGTGCAAGAAGACATCTTGAAGTATTTATCCGGTCCAAGCGCACAAAAGAGCATGTGCATAGCTTTGTCGTTGACTTGTAAGCACCTTCGTTCTTCATTTGTCATCTCAAGCTTGGAATTTACATAGGGTCAAGAAATATTTAAACTAAAAATATGGAGACAATTTTAAGATATAATTGAACTAAAAAAAATGGGGAGGAGATAAGACCCTCCCATATCATATGTAGTTTTATTTTTAGTGATGACGTGACACAATCTCAAATTATTGTTTTCAAATATAAGACTGAATGTTACTTTATTTCTATCCTTTTATGTTAGGTTATTATTTTTCGTTGTTAGATTTATTTTACTTTAAAATAACATTCTCACTTTTTTATCTTATCTAAGCCATCGAATTAGAATATTTTTTTGATATGCACTTTGCTTAAATACACAAAAGGCCAAATTGATTGTGATGGGGGACTCAATCATCACTTGAATGTTGAAAAAGATTATGGGGGGCTGCTCTACTTTAATAAATTCCATGTTCACCAACTGCTCTACTTTAATAAATTCCATGTTCACCAACAAACATTTTTCAATAACTTAAATGACCCTGGTGAAAAATGAGAATTTAGATAACTTTCTTGGCCCTTTTCTAACAAACATTTGGTCAGTTGGTCAAACTGCACATCTTTATTCTATCGTATTCTTTTAGGTCATGGGTTCTAGATCTACTAGGAACACTTCCATTTCTTCTCCTAGAGTCCTTCTTCCCCTCTCCTCTGAGTAAGATTAAAATTAGATTTAAGATTTGTCAAAAAAATAACATTAGCACTCACCATTTTTTTACCATTAATATATGGGTAAAACTTTAATACACGGGCTGTGTATGTGTAAAACTAATTTTACACAAGCCTTTGTTTTTACCTTATAAAACACAAATTCTAAATTCCTAACCTTAATACTTTAAAACATAAACCCTAAATCCTAAATTTTAAACATTAACCTTAAATTATAAACCCTACAACTTAAACCCCTAAACTTTTAACCCTAAACTAAACCTCAAACCCCTAAATTTAAAAAACACGTGTAAACGTTTGTCTACACGGATTGTGTATCAAACTTTTTCTCTTAATATATATATATTATGAATTTACCTCCAACTCTACCCCGTCTTTGTATAAATCTAAATTCAAATCCTAAATTTATAAACTTAAATAATAATAATAATAATAATAATAATAATAATAATGATAGAATATAAGGTAAAGTTCGCAAATTATCACTAAACTTTGATCAATTATTCAATTTGGTAATTAAACTTTTAATTGCTTCAATGTTACCATTAAACTTTTAGTTTTGCTCCAATTTAGCCACATACTCGTTAGTAGCCGTTAAAAGGGTGATGTGGCTGTTAAAATATTTTGTATAATAACATATTTAGTCCTTCACGTTTGTACATTTAAATAATTTGGTCCTAATTTAAAAGAAATAATAAACTCAACCCTCATTGTTTATACATTATTTCAATTTGGCTTTGCTTTTAATTAAAAATAATTTAATCTTACACCATAAACTTTAAACCTTAAACCATTAAAATCTTAAACTCGATTACTTCAATTTTACCCGAAACCCGATTGCTTCAATGGAACTGTGTCCAAGGCATGAAAACTATTATCGACGTCGTGAATTCCAAATCGTTGTCGAGATTCCGTTTCAGAAACACTACGAAACTAGATCTTTTGGAGATGATGATGAACCTGAGACAAAAAAAATCCCAATGCCACGACTTCCACGGAACATTATTGCATAGACATTGTGATGACTAGGGGTGATAATAAGCCTGACTAGCTCGCAAGCTATTTGGGTTCGGCTTGGTCAAAGCTCGGCTTGAGTGAGCTCGACTTTGGCTCGGGCTCGGCTCGAGACCTTAACAAAACCGAGCCAAGCCGACTTAAACTAGCCTCAAAAAGCTCGTAAACAGGTTCGGAATAATTATATATATATTATATATTTACATATGCACTAAAAATAATATGTTTTGAAAAAGAAAAATAATAAAATAAATTTGGGGAAAATCCAGTGATGCATGTTTGTGGTTTCATTTTCCTTAGTTGGTTGTTGTTTGATTTTGTATTTTCTTTGATTATGTGTTTGTATTGTAAGAATATTTCTTGGTTATTTGGATTAATGTAATTTTAGGACGCTATTTTCCCCTTTTCCGACATTGAATTTCGTTTTAATATTAGTTATGAAAGATGTTTTTAACGAGGCCTCATCTTTTATAAAATAAATAATATTATAGCAAAATTGTTCATTTCGAGCCGAGTCGAGCTCAATAGTATTGTTTTCGAACCGAGCCGAGCCTGGGCGGGTTCGAGCTCGGCTCGGCTAGTTATCACCCCTAGTGATGGCGGGGGCTGCCGAATTGGGAAGGTTATCGATAGAGATTTCAAGGTATTTGGAGCAGATGGACTTAGGGTTATAGATGCTTGTACCTTTAGCTTCTCTCTTGGGACCAATCCTCATGCTACAATTATGATGCTCGGAAGGTAATTCTAATTTCCCATTTTTTCAACAAATACATATCTCATCATTTTTTTTCCTTACACTGACATGATGGCATTTTGTCAGTCACTTTTTTATGCAGAAGCATGGGACGAAGGATTCTGCAACGTAGGAGAAGCTGATCCAATCTTGTTTAATACTACAAGTTTTCATGAGAGTTTGTATTTAGGGGAAAATCAGTGGAATAATGAAAAATAAGTCGAGCAAACATTAATTAAGTGTGCGTTAGACTCTATTTTCTCTGCCATTTACTGTGCTTAATGAAAAGGAGATGAAAAACTCGGCAGCTTCCATACAATTGGAAGTTTGGTAACATTGAAGAATTTTGTTTTGGGTTTAGGGGTAGTTTTGAGTTTAAGGTTTATGGGGTAAGGTTGAATTATTTTTAATTAAAAATAGGGTCAAATTGAAATAACGTGTAAATAATAAGAGTTAAATTTATTATTTCTTTCGAATTAAGACTAAATTGTTTGAATGTGCAACGTGAAGAAGTAAATGCTTTATTATACAAATATTTTAACAGTCACACCACATTTTTTTAACAGTTGTTAACGGGTCAATGACCAAATTGGAGCAAAACCAAAAGTTTAATGGTAATATTGAAGCAAATGAAAGTTTAATTACCAAAATGAATAATTGACTAAAGTTTAGTGACTATTTATAAACTTTACCCTAAAATATATTTTCAATCTAAAAATGAAGGTAATGATTATTGGTCAAAGGAATTAATGTGGGTGGGTAAGAAAGAAGATTAGTTGTTGAGGTAAGAATCAAAAGGAAAGGAGAGATTTCACATTTTATAGGGTCTTCCCTGCAATTGGGTTTACATTCAACAATTTTCTTTTCCCAGCTATGTCACAATATATAAATCATTTGTAGGAAGATATTATTTACAAGCAATATCCAGACCATATTATTCACCCTTGTTGCCTGCTATTACATTCAACAGTTTTCTTTTCCCTTGTTGTACCCGCATGAAATTCACCCCACTCTGCTCTAATACATTTACTAAAATATTTTTTAAAAATTATAATTATTTTTGTATACTATATTTAGATTTTTTTAAAAATAATTTAGGAATAGATAGAACGAGTATTTTGTCAAAAAATTTAAGATCAAAATCATAATATATTAAATTATGTTAAAATCAAGATCACACTATACTTTTATTTTGTCGGATCGAAGTCGGAATGTACCGTTACCATCTCTAATCCAACCTCCATGTAGATGATAATAATTTTTAAAATTTTACATCCATGATGGAATGGGAGGAATGCTGAAACAAAACGTTCCGATTGTAAAGTGGCAGTGGACTTGACAACCTTTGTCCCTATAACGAACAACTGTGTCTTGTTGACCCAGGACCAAACCCAGATTATAACATGAAACGGCCCAACTATATTTAACTGAAGGGATTTTGAACAAAAAAAAAACTGAAGGGATGGTGGGGGTAAACTTTTGGGATGAAAATTATGTGCCCAAACCATGTACTTTTGGTGCCCCACTCTAAAAAACTAGATTTAGGGTTTAAAGTTAAGGGTTATTGTTAGAGTATAGAGAATTAGGGGTATAGTATACTTTTAGGGTATAGGGTTTAGGATATAAAATTTAGGCTTAGAGTTTAAAATTTATTTTTTAGTATTTTTAGCGTGGGGAATATAAAGAGGCTAATTAGGGGCAGACGATTTTTGTCCAAACTTTTGGTCACTTGTATTTTCGATGAGTACAGTTTTGGTCACTGATTTTTAAATTCGACCGATAAAGTCACTTACGTTTTTCATCTGTAAACTTTTGGTCATTGAAACTTTTATTGCCGTTAAGCGTTAACGGCCTGCTGATCTGGCAGTAGAAAAAATAAGGCAAAACTATTGCAATGGTCACTTACGTTTAGTCAGCGTACACTTTTGGTCACCAATTTTAAAAATTGAACGTTTTGGTCACTTACGTTTTCGTTGTGTAAACTTCTGGTCACTCGAACGTTTGTTTCCATTACCCTGATGACGTGCACGTTAATAAAAAAATGTTTGTTTTTAATTTCATCCTTAAATTTTTAAAAGTTTATTTTTTCACCTAAGAAAAACCTTAATCCCTTTCAAGCCATCAACTTCAACCACCACCGTCAGTTCGACCTAGCCTCCGACGAACCTACATCCTATTTTTCGGCTCTTCTTTCAATCTTTTAGGTGCTCTTGCCATCGCTCATATTGAAATGACTTAAGCTTGATAAGCCAGCTCTTGTGTTATCCGATTTTCTTTTATTAGTAAGCTTTGGGGCAGTTGAAATCATGACATTCAATTAAACTTCAATCAAATCACAGATTCGGAATTCCACTCCTTGGTAACTAACTATAAATATACGAATGAATACCTTTGGGGCAGTTGAAATCATGACACTCAATTAAACACTACTATTGAAAACCATTTTGTGCTTTTTATGGATATTTTTAGTGTTTCGTTTGTGCACTTAAAGCTGGGCTCCTAGCCTACTAGTGATAAAGTTTGGCAGGGTGGCCACAGCCCACAACTAGACTAGTTAAATGAAAGGGGTCAAATTATAATTAAGCAATTAACTTAAAAGTATAAATTCCCTCTTATAAGTTATTAGCAGCGAAGAAGTTTCACAACTGGGCTGCTTGTCTTTTTCGATCCGACTTTGTATTCCTTTCGCTCTTTAAGTGTTTATTGGATCCTTTCTTAAAAAAAGACTCATTGACGATAATTAGCTTAAACATTACACAAAATCGGAGGAAATTCAGGAACCAAAGAAATTAGAAATCTAATAAATATTTTTTTTGAGCTAGTAAAATGATAATGGGAAATGAATCTCGGAGATTGCTTCTTCTCGGAATTTTTCTCTTCACAATTCAACTCCGAGTTAGCTCAGCCTTCGGGATCTGCGGACACACCTTCGTTGACCGCTAAAAGCTCTACAACTTTAGCCTGGCTTCTCCTCTGCCTAGTTTCCCTCATGGCGTCCTCAGCTAGGGCTGGCAATGAGTCGAATTTGGGTGGGTTGGAGCTTCACCCACCCCATCATCCGTATCTCAAATCGTCACCCAACCCACCCACCACCCGCTTGATCATTGACCCAAATCTGCCTCACTCATCAACCGCGGATGAGGCGGGTGGATCAGATCATAAATAAGTTTTATTATTAAAAAATTATAGTTAAAAATACATGTAAATTCTTACAATATTTAATATTTAATACATTAAAGTCAACTATTATTAAAGTTCTAATTTTCTGAATAAATCTTACATACAACAGAATCTACATAAACAAAATTCTCATTTTCCAAGAGTAAACAAAAGCTTAAAAAATCTAAGGTTCAAAATATTTTTTTAAAATTAATATTATATCGTTGGATAGGGCAGGTGACGGACCGGATAGTGGGTTGAAAAATTTTCACCCGAACTCATCACCCGATCTATCCGCCACCCACTTCAAACGAATCAAACCCACGTTTCATCGAGTTTTCGTCCATTTAGTTAGATCGGATGGGTCGGATGAACCACCATCCATAAGTAATTGTCGGCCCTATCCTCAGCAAAGACGGGTAACTCACTAAACTCACTCTCTTGTTTCCCTTGATCTAAGTGTCTCTCATCTCTATTAAATTACTTTTTAAATTGAATTTCGTTGAAATTGATGTCTTATATATATAGAGAGAGAGATGTATATTGCTCATTTTTAGAGAATGAGGTTGTTGAAAATTTAGGTAGTTCCTTTTTTTATGTGTATACTATAACTATAGTAATTTAGAGTATTTCATTTTAGGATAAACTACATAAATGACCACTATACTTTAATTTTAGTCTCGATTTGACCACTATACTTTCTTTTGAAGTAATTAGACCACTTAACTATTTAAATGGACTCAATATGACCACATGTCGTTAAAAATCAAACGACATAGCTGATGTGGATGTTATTGACTAACGGTGAATCAGAGGTGTAAATAAAAATAATATTAGTGCCACGTTGGATAAATAAAAAAAGCCAAAAATAATTTACACTTAATCATTCGTGCTTTACTTTCTCCCCTGAAATCTCTCTGAAAACTTCCAATGGGAGCAAGAATTTCTAGGAGCATTTGGAACATTTCGTTTCTGAGCAGAAAAGCCGTTTTCAAGTAGTGTTCGATCGATTACGTATTAATCAATATTCGATTGATTGGTCTGAGTTTATCGACAAAAAATATTTGTCTAAGTCACTTCGTTTCTTTTTGTCCAAGTTGCTTCTCTTTTTTGTCCAAGTTGCTTCTCTTTTTGTCTAACTCACTTCCTTTTTTCTTTGTGAATTTTGGGAATATCCCCATTCATAGGTCTGAGATCCACATCTATGAATTGAAAGGTTCAAATGATCAACTTTGCAATCAGAATTGGGCGATTCATTCAAAGGAGGCTAAGAAATTATTGAAGAGAGACACGCGATGAGTGGATTTCTTCGTGAAAAGGGGAAGCCCAGTCCAAAATGTGGTAAGTAGATTTATTATTTTTGTTCTGAGATTAGGGTTATTATTTCAAATTAGAGTTTATATTTGGGGTTACTAATTGGGATTACGATAAAGTACAAAAAAAATAGTTCTTGGTTTGCACTGAAAGTTTATTGTTGATTTTCACTAAAGTATGATTCTTTTTCAACAATAAAATAGTCAAACTTTTGATTGGTTTGCACATGCTTTGTTTGTTAAAATATGAAACTGAAAATTACTTGTGGGTCTTTATTTGGTTGTTGCAGGGGACCTCCTAGACCACTATTACTTGTGGGGTCTTTGTAAGGGTCTTTATTTGGTTGTTGTAAGGGTCTTTATAAATACAAAGAGAGTGGACATAATATTAGAACACGCAAGGAAAAGGTTGGTGTCAATCTGAGAAGAACTGGACAAACATCTAGTTCTGCTGCAAGAAAAACTCTCAGAATTCTAAAACTGCCAGTAAGTTCCATTACTGAATCAAATAAACTAGCACTCTTACAATTTATTTGGTTGTTTGGTTAATGAACATGCAAGGGAAACACTATGACTTTTTTTTTTTTTTTGCAGATTAGAAGACCTGGAACCACCCAAACAACAAGTCTAGTTGGAACCAATCAAGCTTCAAGGCCACCTCTAACTCCAAAGTCAGATCCAACTCAACCTTCACAAGTTCATACTGTTAGATGGATGCCCACCCCTACAATGCGTATGAGTCAGGAGAGTTATGTCATTCACTCATCTCCAAGTCCAACTCCAACACCAACACCAACACCAACTCAACCTTCACAGGTCAATACTGTTAGATGGATGCCCACACCAAGAGTACCTATGAGTCAAGAGAGTTGTGGTAGTCATTCATCTCCAAGGATTGATCGTTGATTTTGTTGGCACTAGAATCCTTTTGTGAACTCGGTTATGTTTTGCATACATTTGACCAAAGTATAAATGGACATGTTGTGATAAGAAATATCACAATTTTTTTGTTTGTCTTGCTTTAGTGGGTCAATATATTTTGTTTCAGATATGTATTGGTCAAACATGTGATGTATGGATTACTTTAAAAATTTAATGGCATTATAAAACTATGTTCTTTTGTTTATTTTATTGTGTTTTAAGTTCACTTGATGCATTATCTTTTGTTACAATAACAGATTTTTTCATTACAATAACAAAGATTGCATGACATTTCAAAAACTGAAAGCTACATTACAATAATTGAAAACTAATTTATTCATACTTACACCGATATAAGTATGGTCTTTCCCACACAAATTTTATTTTTATGTTGCCTGAACTATCAACTCTAACTTATACCGGTATAAGTTAGTTCTTTTATTTACTAAACTATCAACACTTACTTACACCAATGTAAGTTTGTTCTTTCATTTACTCAACTATCAACACTTATTTATATCAGTGTATGTTAGTCCTTTCATTTGCTAGATAACATGTTTTTATGTAAGAATGTATAAATAACATCTTGACAACAGATTTTTCATTAAAGTTAAATCATTCCCAAAAATCATTTCGCAATTTACATGTAGAACAATGAAAATTATCTAGCTTGACATATGTATAAACAAACAAACAAAATCATAAACGGCATACGAAAATTGGTCAAATGTGATTCCGCAGGTAGAACAATAAAAATTATCCAACTCCAATCTGCTAACACCATTGTCCTCGTTCAAAATAGACTCCAATCTGTTAACACCATTTTCCGTGAACCAAATGAAGTGAAAACACATTACAATAACTGAAAACTACATTACCATATTGTAGAGGGTTAATGCAAAACACATTCTAAGATTCTACTACACTTTACTGTATTGAAATCTTATAAAAAACCTAAATCCCCAAAACCTCCATCATAACCTAATTTTAGCAACCTAAATCTTAGGGTTAAGAAAAAGCTTATTCAAGTACTAGGAGAAGATTTTCCCCAAAATAAAACCCACCGAAACCGTAGCACCAAGAAGCAAACTTCCAACAATTTTTTCCTTCTTTCTTTCTAGCTCTATTTCATCAACTTTTGTAAGAAGACCAACAATAACCCATTTTGACCTATCAGTCATTGGTGGATCATACCAGGAAAAAAACTTGCAACCCCTAATCCCATTTCGATAATTTCCACAACCTCAAAACCTCCTACCTAAATTTTCATAAGTCCAACCTATTGTTAGCTTCGAACGAACCTCACAATAGCACAGACAATCCATCTCTGCATCCATTTTCTACTACAAGTACCATGAAAATTTTTCTTCTCGGTAGAATGGGTGAGAAAGAATGCTCGTGAATTATTGAAATGTGATTAGGTTTTTTTTAATCCGTAAAATTTATAACGTGTTTTTTCACATTGTTTAGGTGGCATGATGATGTGGACGGATATATATCCAACGTGGAAAAATATCCTATGAAATAGAATTTTAAAAAGCCACATCAGCTACGCCATTTGGTTTCTAACGGCGGGTGGTCACATTGAGTCTATTTTAATAGTTGCGTGGTCTAATTGTTTCAAAAAATTATAGTGGTAAAAATCGAGACTAAAACCAAAGTATAGTGGTCATTTATGTAGTTTACCCTTCATTTTAATTGTCTGGTGCAACTTGGTATAATTAGCTTACCAAGGAGTGGAATTCCGAATCTGCGATTTGATTGAAGTTTGGTATTCCTTTTATAGTGTTTGCCTGAGTTGCATCCAGTCATAGTTGATTAGGTACTTGTTTGATTAGTTTAATTTATACCTGTTTGGAGTGTGGAAATTTATTGTTTTGCATTGCACATTATCCATGTTTGATTGGGAGCTTGCAGATCTCAACTGGGTCAGCTTCCATTTTTGTTGAAACATGTTTTGTTTAACTGTTTTAGGTTTTATAATGTGGCAGTGAATGTGGCTGTGCTCTGGTTTCAGGTTGGCTCCACCAGATTACACTTTATTACTTTCTTTAAGTTTTATTTTGAAGTATGAACTTTATATGCGGATTCTGATGTGGTTAATTAACACTGAAGTGTGCTTTAAATACCTGTTGGTTGTTTTCTCTCGACAACTTGTAACCAATGAGCAGAAGCTATTGTCTTTCAAGCAAGTATATGATGTTTTCCCTTATTTCTTATTGGCTTTCTTTTCATTGACTCAATGGAGCAGCTTTGTGGTGGAATGATTTTTAACCACGATCCATCTCGCTGTGGAATGGAATGTAGTGCACTAGTGGCTAAAAGTGCTGGAGCTAAACATTTTTGCTGATTTTCTTGAGTTTAGTTAGTGTTTCCTTTGTTTACTAGTTCTAACCGAGCACTATTCTTTGACATGATAAATTTTTAACATCATAATTACTGGTTCTTGACAAGTAATCAACCAATCATTATCAAATGTACTCACATTTTTATTATTGAGTTTTGTTAACAAATGTATTCTCATTTATTGTTCAATTTCTGTGCTTTGGTTTTCTCAATTAGTTTCTAATTGTTTATTAATACTTTAGCCTGTTAGAGTCCGACAAAAAAATATTAAGTATATGTGTCATTTTGAACTCAACAAGTGTCTTAGTGGATGAAGTTCATTTTAAGAGACACGGGTTCAAATCTCTATGTCTACATGGTGTATGTGCATTGTCAAAGGTTAAGAATATCTATGAACAAATATTATCTTGTAATAAAAAAAATCAAATTCAAATTGAACCTCTGGTTTACTATTGAACAGGTTTCAAGCACGAATGTTAGCGTCCTTGGTAAGTCGAACATACCTTTTTTTACTAGGCGTCTTTCTAGTATGACCCAGACCTTAGTAAATAAGACTAACACTCTAACTTTGCCTCTCAAAGTGACGATGCTTTCTATGGTTAAGTGTTGGATGCTTCACATTTAACAAACATAGTTTTTAGTGGCAGTTTCCCTTTGTGCGTTTGATTGCTTTCTCTTTCCATGGTGCCATGTTATGAGGAGAAACTCGATTTTGCTCTTTTTTTTTATATAAATGCAATTGGGTGGTTGTGAGTTGTGACTGTTCTACTACCTTATACATGACAGACAAGCTGAAAATCCTTTTAAAGGTGTCATTGTAGAATGTCAAGCAGTGGGAAAGAGCACAATTGTTCACTTTCTGTCTCAATGCTTTGTGATTCAACTGGAGCTCAAGTAAGAGCATTTTCCACAATGTTTATGCTAATAAATATTATCAGATAAAAAATCCGTGCAGTTGCAAAATACCTATATTATGATATATTTGAGCTTAGGGTTCTAGCTTTATGTTTGCGCTGAGGATTCTAGCTTTTAACTGTTAAAGTGGCTTCCATTCATCCAACTGATCGGCTGTCTCAATGTTGTGGTTTTGAATTCAGATTAGAATACTTGATTCATTAGTAATTATAGTATGGTTTTTTTTGTTCACGCTCAAATTCCCGTAACCTGTCTGGTCAAACAAAACTTTTTGTAGCACGGTGAGGCAGAATAGGTGTTCGACCCGTTTCATAATGTTTACAGAAGAACTGAATATAGTTTCCATTTGAGAAATATGAGGATGCTTACTTTTTCTTGAGAGAATTATTATCAGAGTACAAAGTTCCATGTCAATTATGATATGTTGGCAACTTTTTTGTTTCCTCAAATTTGACAAGTGGGTTAGTTGTCATCTTGATGTTTCAAAGTTTGTTTTGTTAATTTGATAGGCCACAACGCTGCGACACCCTTCTGCTTGTGCAACAATCATATCCATTCATGGGAAAGGGTTTGGTTGGTTCGTTACCTTGCTGATCGTGTAAGGGTTTTTACATCTTCAACAATAATGGTATTAATAGTAATAAGAATAACCTATAACAGTCTCTAGATTGACTGTTGTTTTTGTCTCTTTGGAGCCTATATGCTTGCTGGTACTGTTTATCGATATTTTTTCCTTGGAGTTCATGGTATAGAAGTAAGTCTTCTCTGAAGTTATCAGCTTTCTTTTCTCTCTTTCTATGTGAAAGTTGGGACTTTGGCTGCCTCGGTTGACTGACCATTCTCCCAACTTTTTTTATGTCCTTGCGCTGCTTTCTTCAGGCAATTCCGAACTTGGATTTCTGGGTCAGCTTACCGCATAGAACACAGGTCCCTTCTTGTTAGTCGGTAATAAAATGAGCCACAACCTACTAGTCTTACAATCATATATGTTATCGTTCTTGCATATGTATGCATCTTCTTTGGTGTGGCAGTTTAGGGGACCTTCATCCGGTCAAGGAAGCTCCGATTCTCAAGTCAATTTTAGTCTGTAAACTGGTTTTGATTTTGTTCCATTTTAGTCTGTAAACTGAACCTTTGCCAAGTAAGTGCAAAACTGCGAATCCTCTCTCCCACTTTATCTCTCTGATTTCATTTGATTTTTTTTCCCATCAAAGTTGACAAATTTTGTGTCAAAGGTGTAGTTACCCAAGAACACCTAATCAATAGTAGAAACTTCATTCACTCGGTGACTTTGCTAGACAACTAAATAGCTAGAGGATCTTCATAATAAACTTGCTTGAATTATGAAACCTGATTCAAGGATTGTTACATGGAGAAAAAATCTTGGTGTTTTGTTCAAAATTGTTTTTTATTCGTAGGATATGCATCTAAACAACTCAAGTATGACTTGCAAACTTGGTTAAACGGTTATTTGGTAATTGCTTAATGCTCGAAACCTTGCATTTTTTTTCTTGTCTGGATGATATAGGTATCTCCGAGATGACTTGGTTCAGGGATTGGGATTTTTTTTTATTTCTCAATGACAGAAAATACTAAAACATTCTGCTGTGAGTAATTATCCTAATTGATATAAAGAGAGGGATATGATCCTCTCACACCATAAAAGTTTTATATTTTTTCTGAACCCTTTGATAAGATTAAATAAATGATTGAGATTAACGGTAATAAATAAGAAGATTTTTTTTAAAAAAAATAAAGAAATAATCTGATCATCAATTTCACTTCATCCAGAAAAGGTGAAACAAAATGAGTTTTACATGGTCCTAACTCATATATGTATATATATAATGAAAATGATTCCTAATATTACTGCTAGAAATAGCCCTAGAAATTGGTTGTTAAGTCTCTTATCTGGAGTTTTGCGAAGAAATCAGATTTTGAGCTTAGAATTTCAGACTTTTTTTAATAATTTCTATCTAGAGGAGGGAGAGGGAATTTGCTCTTAATAGGTTCGAATCCACAACCTAAGGGAAGAAAGAGTGTTAACTGAGAGTTTTAACCACTTGCTCTAGGGATTGTTAACAAAATTTTAGACTTGTTAATTATCAGTTTTTAATGGTAGTTGCATGAATTACTTTTTTTGACAAATGACCACTGAATTTGTATTAAAAAACTATGGAAGATATTACAAATACAACACAACTATGCATCTAGAATGGAGAGTAATGGGGACTAGTCCATCAAAACCTCGTACAAAAACCCAATAGTGCAAAGAAAAGTAAATACTTTCATAGAGATAGCATACCGTCAAAATTCAGAAGCATTCCTGAATCTCCGGGATGAAAAAGAGTGGTGCATGAACCAAACTATCAGACAGATTGCTTCGCTACCCAGGTTTGATTACATCGGCAAACAACCATCAACTGAGTGGAGATCTATCTTTCTATGACCACCGACAGAATCATAATTAGAAATTAGCGCCGTGAAAATCTCTGTAGGGGCATCAAACGGCCGCTAAGGTATGTTGAAATTATGTCAAAATGACATATGAGACGAACTACAAAAAATAAAGAAAAAGCATGCCACAAGGGCAGAGGGAACATGTGCCACAAAGGAAGAGATTCTTATTAAAAGTATGAAAAAAATAAGAAAATAATAATAATAAACTCGGTGGTCTACGACCAATACTAAGATTAATTATTGACTACCGGCCAAAGAATCAAAAGAATCAAGAAGCTGCGGCGCTAAGGAGTAGATGAAAAAAATAGGGTAAAATTTTAGTTGCATGAATCACTTTATTTCTAACTAATTTTTATACTTTAAATACTACATGGAATTACAAATGTTCAACATTTAGCTACCAAAACATTAAGTCAAATTCTTCTATTTTTCCTATTCTATGCTTAAGTTGTAGGTTTAGTTTTTGTACTTTACTTTTATCAGTTTGAGTCTATGTGCTTGATAAATTTTGAAATTTCGGTGGATGTGGAATCTAATAACATATATTCTACAATTTATTTTTTTTATCATGCGTAAGTTGTAGATTTAAATTTTATTCTCTGATTTGATAACTTTAGTCTATTTTAGGCACAAATAACGTATAAACAAGTATTAAAGTCCTAGTTTATCACTAAAGCTTATAGGAGTAGCCTAGAGTTGTTTAACATAATTTTAAGGCTTAAAAGACTATTTGCCCCTTAAATTATGCACTTTTTCCCTAACTGCCTCTAAAGTATTTTTCGGGACATTTTGCCTCCTTAGCTAAAAAGCATGACCTCATATACCCCCTCCGTTAAAAAAATTCTCATGGGCCAATTAGAACGCGCCAGTGTCATTTTATTAACAAAATAAGATGACTTAAATAAAAAGGATGAATTGCACATTAGGTATGCCTGATGTTAAAGCCCGACCCACCAACTTCTCTCTCCCTTTCTCTAATTATCTAGAGAACTCTAAAGCTAAAGTACCATATAATAATAATAATAATAATAATAATAATAATAATAATAATAATAATAATAATAATAATGTAAAAATATTGCAGTTCACCGACATAGTGAAGCCTATAAATAGGCGTGTATTTTGTAAGTGAAATGTGAAAGTTGTGTGTAAAAAATTGAGGGAAAAGTGAGGTGTAGAGTGAGTGACGTGAGAGTGCAAGTTGAGTGGTGAGAGTGTATAAGTGAGTGTTGAGAGATACTAAGATATGTGTTTGTATTGTAATATATTTTTGTATTAATAGAATGCTTTATTTTTTGTAATAGTAAATTCCCGGTTGAGCCTTAGTTTATGTATTTCTTAGTACACTTGAATTTGTTACTATATGGCCGGCTATACCGCCTAAATGATATATAGTCGGCATTGCCGCCTAAATAGTATATGGTCGGTTCTATCGCCTAAAGAGTGTATGGTCGGCACTGCCGCCTAAGATATTGTGCACTAAGAAATTAGAAAATAGAAAGGCTAACCGACTCAGGAATTGGTGTAGCACTAGTGGTCAGTCTTAGGTCCTCCATAGTGGGTGTGTTGAGTTCGTCGGGTTTCCAACAATTGGCATTAGAGCGGTTGGTCCGGGACCGTTACCAGTGGAGAAAGCTTCAGTAAGCGTTGGACGCTTACATTAGTCGGCGTTGCATCGAGGTGCTAAAGGGAGACTCTGACAAAATACAGTCAGGGACTGTAAAGCTTTTGGTTTGAAACCAAGCTTAGTCGACGTTGGGCGTCAGTCAACATGACAGACTTTGGAAGCACAAGCAACGAGATTAGGAAGCTCAATGACCACAACTACGGTTATTGGGAGATATGCATAGAATCCTACTTACAAGGTCAGGATTTGTGGGACATAGTTGCAGGCACCGCCACAACTCCTCCACCGAGGGAGAATGCCGAAGCCTTGAGAAATGGAAGATCAAGGCTGGGAAGGCTTTATATATATTGAGGACCTATTGGAGCATATTCGTGATGACAAGACACCAAAGGCAGGCTGGGAAACATTGGCGGAGTTATTTTTAAAGAATAATGAAGCACGCCTCTAACTCTTGAAAAATGAGCTCGCGGGCATCTCACAAGGAAACCTATTTGTTGCTTAGTATTTCGCCAAGGTGAAATCTATTTGTCGTAAGATATCTCAACTTGCACTAGAGGAGAAGATGAGCGAGGCAAGGATGAAGATAATTATCATCCATGGCCTTAGACCCTAAGTACAATGCATTTATTGTCGCCGTGAGGGGATGGCCTACTCAACCATCCTTAGTGGATCTAGAGAACCTGTTGGCTAATCAGGAGGCATTAGCCAAATAGATGAGTGAAGTAATTATCAAAGACGAAGATGAGGCACTCTTCACCAGCAAAAAGAAAGGAACGCCGCGAAGACAAGACGTGGCAAAGGAAATGAGAACACAAGGAGATAAGTTTCACTCGAGAGTTAGAAGTAACACTTCAAAGGGAGTTCGACATGGAAAAGAAGACTATCACCAACAGTACGAAGAGAACGATACGAGACAAAATGGTGAATGCTTCAATTGTGGAAGGAAAGGCCACTTTGCTCGAGATTGCAGATTACCCAAGAGAAAGACTTTCCAAGAAAACATGGCCACCACAAAAGAAGAGGAGAGTGAGGTCATGTTGGATGCTTCCATCAGCGAGGAAGAATGGGATGCAGAAGTTAGATTTTTTGTTGAAGAATATTTAACAGAAGAAATAGAGGAATCATCTCTTGTAGAACCACATACTTAAAGATGAACTACAATGATGAAGAAGAGTTTGAAGAAGACATGGAGAAACCAGCTCTTGCAACAACCATGAGTTAAAAATTGATTACGAGGAGAATTGGATTGTCGACTCTGGGTGCTCCAATGATGAGAGATGTTAGACATGTTGTGATCCAACCAATTGCAAGTGCTACACTTTAAGGAATTTGGTGTTTGATGAATCTTCTTCTTGGTGGTCACCTCAAAATATTGAGCTTCCAGAACCTCATGACCTAGAAGAACTTTCAGACGATAATAAAGAAAGTGAAAAACAAGTATTAGATCCAAGTAAAGAAATAGAAAGCTTGCCCTCGAAAGATAAAAGTCTATGGAAGACATTTGTACATCAACCTACATCTGATGAGCTATTTCCAAGCCAAATGAAAGTCGACGAGCTTCGTGAAGAAATGTTGGGAGCCTTAAATGGGGCTACAGGAAAATGTTCACAACAATGTGAGACTTCTTCTAGAGAAATCCTTATCCTTAAATAAGAGAACAAAGCTCTAAGAGAAGAGCTTAAGGTGATACATGGGGATTTGGATAATATGAAGGATGAGATGATGCTTCTTAGGAAGACACTAGCTCAAAAAGGGGGAGCTACCTTATTCGTCCCAATTCCATCTTCTTCGATGGTAGAAGTTTTTAAACTCAAGTTTTATAAAGGGGTTAGAAACACGAAAGGTGTAGATAACTTCCTATAGAGCTTGAAACAATACATCCAAGCCACAAGCGTCCTAAAAGATACTAGGAAGATCGACCATGCATCACTTTATTTGGAAGATACTGTACTACTATGGTTATGGCGTAAGCATGGTAAAATGAAGAAGGGAGTTTGCACAATTGCTACTGGGGAGGAATTCAAAAAGGAGCTAAAAATTCAATTATATCCTAAGAATGTGGGGAAAGAGGCAGGAGCAAAAGAATTCTTTGAAGTGCTATTGAAGATTCCTGACTATCTCAACAAGAGGGAAAGAGATGATAAAGGAGAAAGTGAACAATCTTCTCAGCAACAAGTAGAGACAAGTATGAATTCTCTTCGTATCCTCAATTCCATAAAGACCAATGTTGAGATGCCCAATTCTGAAAATGAAGGGATTGTTATTTCAAGCAAGTGAAGACTAGAGGACTAGTACGTGTCTTAGTCAACAATGGGGCAACAAACAACTTCATCAAGAAGGTCCTTAAAAAATTGATCAAGATGGCGTCGATGGAAACAAATGAGCATGTTGCAGACATATTCACACGGAGTATTAGTAAACCAAAGTTTGAGAAGTACTCGGTATGATTTGCAAATCATCTATGTAGAGAGAAATCATTGAGGAGGAATGTTAAAGCCCAGCCCACCAGCTTCTCTCTCCCTTACTCTAATTATCTAGAGAACACTAAAGCTAAAGTACCATATAATAATAATAATGTAAAAATCTTGCAGTTCACCGACATAGTGAAGCCTATAAATAGGTGTGTATTTTGTAAGTGAAATGTGAAAGTTGTGTGTGAAAAATTGAGGGAAAAGTGAGGTGTAGAGTGAGTGACGTGAGACTGCAAGTTGAGTGGTGAGAGTGTATAAGTGAGTCTTGAGATACTAAGGTATGTGCTTGTATTGTAATATATTTGTGTATTAATAGAATGCTTTATTTTTTGTAATAGTAAATTCTTGGTTGAGCCTTAGTTTATGTATTTCTTAGTGCACTTGAATTGGTTACTATATGGTCGGTTATGCCGCCTAAATGATATATGGTCAGCACTGCTGCCTGAATAGTTTATGGTCAGTTTTACCGCCTAAATAGTATATGGTCGGCACTGCCGCCTAAGATATTGTGCACTAAGAAATTAGAAAATAGAAAGGCTAACCGACTCAAGGAGTTGGTGTAGCACTAGTGGTCAATCTTAAGTCCTCAATAGTGGGTGTGTTGGGTCCGTCAGGTTTCCAACACCTAATTTTATTTTTTGTTCATTTTAGTCCCTTATTTGCTTCTGCTACATTTAAATTCTCCTTATTTTGCTTTCGACTCCGATCGTATTCCGTTTCGCCATCGTTGTTGTGTTCTTCATCAGCTCCATCCTATTTGCTTCTTTTCGCATTGGATCCATCGTTTTCAGCAACAATACGAAATTCTAGGACTATAAGAACTTCACAACTTAAACAAAATCCCCTAATTTGCATAACTGAATTGCAACATCACCTTGGCATTAATAGGAGTTTCTTTTGATTTTCTTAGTTGAGTAATATATCAAATATTAGAATTATAACAAATGTAAATTGTGATTGGCCAGGCTCGGCCAGGCTTGGAAACAATGTTATTAGGCTCGGCTCAGAAATAATACTATTGAACTCGGCTCGGGCTCGAAGCTTGTCGGGCTCGGCTCGAAATGGACAATTTCACTATAATTTTTTATAAAAGATTGGGTCTCGTTAAAAGCCTCTTTCATAACCAATACTGAAATGAAATTCAATATCGGAAAGGGGAAAAGAAGGCCCAAAAATTAGATTAATCCAAATAACCAAGAATTATTCTTACAACACAAACTCATAATCAAAGAAAATACAAAATCAAACAACAACCAACTAAGAAAAATTTCCAATTTATTTTAGTTAATTTGTTTTTAGTGAATTTTTCGTAATTTATTTTATTGTTTTTCTTTTGCTAAACAAATAACTTTTAGTGCATATGTAGCATATAATATATATATATATATTCCGAGCTTTTTAAGTCGAGCTTAGATCGACTCAGCTTAGCTTGTTAAAATCTTAAGCTGAGTTTGAACCTGAGCTGAATTTTGATCGAGCCGAACCTGAGTAGCTGGTGCCCAACACCACTGTATCCGCTATAATTCAAATGAGATTTACAATTTCATAATCGAAATAAAAAGCGGTCATGCATGCACTTAATTATGAAACAAATATATATATATATTAATTCATGTTCATTAATTTTTGAATTATTGATATTTAAAAAAAACGAGTATAAAAAACTCACAATGATTAATAATTACAAGAAATGCAGATTCAAATCTTTAAAAATAAAATAAATCGTTACAAAAGTTTTAGTGAACATAAATTATTCTATAATAATTTTAAACAAAACAACACGATACAAAATTTAAAGAAATCTATTTAAATTTGTATTTAATCTTAAAATATGATAAAATTTAACAAAACATTTGATAAAAATAAACATGTATAAATAATTTAATAACGGTTAATCTAACGGTTAACCGTTTATCAAAATTTGTAACTGTAATAATAACTGTTAATCATTATTTTTAACAGTTTATTAACCGAAACCATTTACTCTTCAACGGTTACGGTTAACGATTATGGTTAATTGTGCACACCCTTACCACGTGAGTGATGGGGATAGTATTAGTCTTGTGAGTTGCGGGGCAGAGACGATTTTAAAATTTGTATACGCAGCGGGTTGCAGGGCAGAGATGAGTGTGGTAAGAATACCCTTCACACCCTCCCCTTTCCAATTGACATCCCTAATATAAGATGAGACAATATAAATATTATTGATCAATCGATCGATTCATGGATAATTTTTCTTTATAAATGCATAAATGGCTTTTGGGGAACAAAACTACCATCATAATTAAATCTCAACATTTATATAAAATAAGCAAATAAATTATAAAGTAATAGACTTTTTTTAAAAAAATATAAAGTAATAGACTTGAATTTGAAGATTAGGAAGTCAATACATCTTGTCCAAGAATTTAATATCTCATTGGCACAATTAACTTTATAGTTTTAGAAATCATTTGCCTTTGTTTGGGAATCAAATTAAACATGGTCATGATGGTTGTTGCATTGGATCATATGCACCAACATTTTAAAATTTAACTAACATTTATGAAACATAATCTATATTAATTTCTTTAGGGTTTATTTTTCTACGATTTTTAGAATATTTAAATTATGATGGATACATTATGTAATTTTATAGAACGATTGTAAATTAAATTGTGACACATGAGCAAAAAAAATTAAAAAGTAAATTTAATTGACTTTATTTTTAGGGTATGTTTAGACACCATAGCGTAATTGTAGGGAAATAGAATTACTAGAGTATAATTGTTATGAAATTTAATTATTTATACATGTTTGACAAACTCATTGTAATTACATCTTAATTCAACATATTATGTATGGTTGTACAAATTATAATTTCACAGTTATATAAGTTTAAATTCTAATTATTATTAATCAGTATAAAAAAATTAACCTTAAAATATATTATATTACATATTAAAAACTATATTCAAAATAACACCACTTAACCAATAACGTAAACGATTTAATTAAAAATTGAATGAATTAAAACTGAATTTTAAATGAGTTTCTCTCCTCCAGGCTCCAACAGTCCAACTACACCATAAAAAGTATAAGGTAGGGTAATGAAGAAAGAAACAAAATGGGTGGCGTTTGTTTAGGTAAACAACGTGGAAACCTTAAAAGCCCACTTGCATTGCAACTTGTAAACCCCCTCGTCCCTTCCTCAACAACATATATAATAAATACACACAGATAGGGACGGCAACGGGAAGGCGCGGGGAGGGGAGGGGAGGGGAGGGGAGGGGAGGATTTTTGGCTGCCCCGATATATTAATCTCAAAATCCGACTCTGTTCCGCCCCGTAAATAAAATAATAATTTATTTGTCTCGTCTCGACTTATAAACTTTAAACCTGACCTGACCTGAAAATGTAAAAAAATATATTAAATTTTATCGAAAATAAATGTTAAGATTCGATCGAACGACCATTATATTTACAAAATATAAATTTCACATACTTTAAACTATATAAAAAATAAAATAAAACCAATTAAATTACTCATATGAAGAAAAAATATATATTTAAAAAAATAAACTCGACCATTGACTTTTAGAATCAGATATGTTAAAATTCGAACAATATCTAACAAAAATTTACGATAAACACAAACTAAAAAAAATAGCTTGAAACTCCTAAAAGTATTTATATATAGTGATATTTTTATAAATATAATAAAAATAAATAAAAATAAAAAAATACCGAGGCAGGGCAGGGCGGAGAATTTTCATATCATACCCGAACCCGCCTCGACACGACTTTATATTATTAAATACCCGTCTCAACCCGATCCTCGAAAATTATAAGAAAAAACCTGATCGGGTCGGGGCATACTGGGTCGGGTCGGAGACATGTAATTTTACCATCCCTAATATATATATATATATATAATATGGGGATTTTTTTAACAAAAAGGCCAAGGCTAACATCAACTTGCATTAATTTTTTCCATCAAGTTGGAGATTATAAAAAAAAAGTCTAATTATTTAATCTGCAATTTGCAAATCAGCTGTTGTTGATTTTCTCTCTCTCAACAACCATATGCACCGTTTACTTTCTTTTTTTTTTTTTTTGGATAGTTATGTATTTTTTCTGTTTTTATAGGTATTCATTTAAGCGGGATAATTTTTTTATGTACTACTGGTCTATATTCGAAGTAGATAGTATCCGCAAGTTTTAAATTTGTTCCATATTATTAAAAAATAGGATTGTTGAAGAATACGATAAAATATTAAGGGTTTAAATTTGATATACAAACTGTGTAAAATAAATTTTACACAATTTACTTATTTATACTATAAATCAAAATTAAACTTAAACCTTAAAAACTAAACCCTAAACTCTAAACCCTAAATCCTACATTCCAAATACTAACTTTAAATTCTAAACCTTATAACCCAAACTCCTAAACTCTAAGCCCTAAACTAAACTCTTAATCCCTAAAATTAAAAGGCTTATGTAAACTAAAATTTACACGACTTGTGTATTAAAATTTTTCTCATATATTACTTAACCTAAGTTATTTATTACCTTACGAGTGGAGAGTTAACGACATTGCATTGATTATTCACCTCTTTTTCTTGTAAACATGTTGAATGACGTGAATAATAATATTTTGCTGGTTGTCGAAGTTGCCCATCTATATTCTTTTATTTTTTTATGTCATAAATTCTATACTCATTAAAAGTACTATATTCCTTTTCTAAAGTCTATCTTTCCTTTCTCTTCCCTTTAATAGAATTAAAATTAAGATTATAATTAAGATTTATTAAAAAAAACGTATAAGTTTTCAGCCATTTGAGCCAAAGATTGAAGGTTGCAACGTACAATTGTATCAACAAAAATGCACGTCTCCTCTCTAGTATTACCAGGCGGTACATCAACAACGAATGATTCAACGGCAACCGTCCCTTTACCATTCGGAGAAGCGTGTAAGGTTGTAACCGACCTGAAGTTTCTCAACCGATTATCGCCTCCTACAACGCTAAAGCTAAGCACGTGGCGTTCATCGTCTAGGATCTCCAGCCTCTCCGTGCTGGAACCTGCCGGGAGACCGGATACCACGTGCACTTCACGAAGACTACCCACGTTTCCGTCACCCACGATTACATGGCAGCTCTTGAGGAAATGTTTGTAAGCCTGAGGGTTATCAAAGCGACGAACGAAAGACCAAACCGTATCCACGGGGGCTTCGATGGCTTGAACCACCGCGGAACAACACTGGTTCGGTCTCAGGGTGTGGACATGGTACGACGAGACCGTGTCCGGCAGCGAGACATCGTGAGGAAGAGGGAAAGACCTTGTTAGTGTGGTGTTGGGTAAGGGCTGAGCTTCCTGTTTGCGGTGGTAGCCGCCGCTAAGGGTGGTGGTGGAGCGGTGGAGCTGCAAGGAGGAAGAAGACATCTTTTTGTGGGTTAGCTAAGGAGGGGATGAATATTGTGGGTTTTGGTTGGATGTATTGTAAATATAAAAAAGGAGAATTCCACTTTAGATTTAGAATACATCTTTTTTTCTTCTCAATTTCCATATGCAAATGCAACTGCTTACGCTGTACACTGCAAGTTGATGGCCAAGTTGCAGATCTTTTGGACTTAGTTGAGGTAGATTATCCTATTATTTTATGGTTAAATTCACTCAATTTTTTCATTTTTATTTTAATCATTAAATTTTAAAAAAATTTAGTTTCATCACTCAACTTTTTGAAGATTGAATTTTTCTGATCACTACACTATTATTTTTCTAACGCTGTGATGACATAGATTTTTTATTAATTTTTGAGTTGCCACATAGATGCCAACTAATATTTTGTTCATTGATTTAAATTCATCATTGGTAACCCATTTTCAAATCCTTGTAAAAAAACTTAGAAAGGAAAATTACTCAAAACAGTACAGTACGAAATAAATTAGAAGACTTTATTCATCTACTAGAAATAAACCCAACCAAGCCAGTGTTAGAATTTCATTAAATCAATTAAAAATGATTTAGCAAAATCAAACCAATAAAATAGAAAGTAGCGTTTGGGTTTTTCTGTTCCAAGAAAAAAAAAAGACACATCTCCAGCTTTGATGGCGTCACGGTGGTAAATTTTAGGACTTACTAGCTGCCGTCGACAGTGGCTGCAATTTAGGCAAATGCAGAGTAGATGAAAGGGTAGAGCGAGCATAAGATGGAAAAGATAAAAACGAAGAGGGAGGGGGGAATCTATAGAAAACGACATCGTTTTAAAGTGAATTTAACTTTTTTTAAAATGACTTCGCTTTGATATCGTCCGTCATATCATAATTGTGTTAATTATTTAACAGTTGAGTAACTAAAACATGAATAAATTAAAAGTTGAGTGATGATATTAAAAGCTTTTAAAGTTTAATAACTAAAATAGGAGTGAGAAAAAGTTGAGTGGTATAATTCGAAATTTACCCTTATTTTATACAAACTTTGAAATTGCCACTTTCTTTGTTATACATGCGTCAGAGAAGAAATTTAATACAATTCCACCTTACTTATTTCCACGAATTTGAAAAAAATAATTTAAAATAGTCTTTCCAATATTCCTACAATAGATATCTCTTCAACATAGTTAATATAATTGTAGAAATCCTAAAAAATATTACTCCTCGAAGTAATTTTCTCTTATATAATTTTGCTCTCATAATTTTAAGGGTTAAATTATGAAAAATTCTGCCACGTTCGACGAGTACCGATGAGCACCACTAATGGTGAGCACCGATGAGCACCATTAATTTAATTTATAAAGATTAAAAATTTAAAAAGTCATCGTATAATTATAAATTATTTAAAAATCAAAATGTAAATTAATAAAAATATATTATTTTATTTTTAATTTTTTTTAAATATAGATCAAAATACTTATCTACCATTAAATTACAAAACCTTAATTTTTTTCATTTGAAATTTAAGTTGTCGCCGTTGTTGCCTCCTACATGGCCGCCGTTCCTTGTAGCGATGTTTTTTTCTCGCTAAAAAAAGGTGTTTGTGGTTTTTATTTTGTTTGGAAAATATTTTCTTCCGCGTGGGATTTTAGAAAACCCGTGTTTTATTTAAAAATGGAGTCGCCACCGGCCACTCAAGGTGGACCGGACACCGTAGAAAACCAGAGATTTTGAAATATCGGGTTCGGGAGTCGGTTACGGATGGGGAAGGATTAGCACCCCCACACCGCCCAAAATTGCTACTTTAATAATTACCGCTTTATTAATATTAAACTTTCCGGATTAAAGTGACGATTAGATTGAAATTCGGTTATAAATGCGAGTAGATTTTAAAGGCCCCATTATTCGAGAGTAAACGCCTAACCACTATCACTACGCCTGATATTGGCCCCGTTTACGCTCGAATAAAAGGGCACCGCATTGACAAAATATATGTCTGTTATGCAAACTTAAAAAACATAACAAATATAAATAAATACATTGTGATAAAAAATATAAATAAATACTAACATAATAAAATACTAATATAACATAAATAAAATACTAATCTAAAACATACATACATAACTATTAATTTAACACATAAATAAAAACAAATCTAACATAAATAAATTTCTAATCTAAAACATACATACATAAATATTAATCTAACTCATAAATAAAAACAGATCTAACATAAATAAAATACTAATCTAAAACATACATACATAAATATTAATCTAACTCATGAATAAAAATAAATCTAATATAAATAAAATATTAATATAAAACATAAAATTAAACCATACTAATCTAAACCATAGATAAACATACAAATTAAAAACACAATTTTAAATTAACTACTACTTCATTAAATCATAAAAATTACAACATAAATAAAAAGGAAAGAAAATATACCTAACTAGGCGTTCGAATGACGAACCCCGACTGAACCCCACCGAGATCTACCACGACCTCTCCAAAAATATTAACTAGACCGGACCCAAAATAGGACTCCGATCGAACCGGTTAGGACCGAGGGGACTGCCCCTTGGCCCTGGGCTAGCCGAGAGCACTGCTCTCTTATTTGGCTAGCCACCACTGCCGATTCAATTCTTCATTTCCAATTCCAATTGCCCCCCACCCCATACCTTTATATAGGCAATTGGGTGGTTGAAGGGGGTGACGTGGACCACCCAAAAACCACATAAATTCCCTTTTTTTAATTATTTTTTTTATTTTTTTTATTAATTTTATATTAATAATATTACTATTACAACAATACTAAAAATACTAAAACCCGGACAAAAATGAGTGATTACAGTTGCCCCTCTTTACTTGTTCTTGTGAAACGAGAATAAAGCAAAGATCAAAAGCACTCATTTTTGTCTTATCTGGCTGAACTTCTCTCCTTTTGACGCGTGTTTTCCTTCTTTGGTAGATCTTCTTTCTCTTCGGCGTAGGTCTTTTTTCTTGTCTTGATTGATCTACCTTGTCACTTTAGGGAAGCAAAACCTTCAAAATGGGGGTTGTTTGTTGGGGAAGCCAAACCGAGTTCCACTTGCTACATTATTGATAATAAGCTAATACCTAATGAGAGTTTGACCCAGCTGCAACACCGACGAAGAGACAGGGTCTACAAAATTCGATCCAGCTGCAACACTGACGAGGAGGCAAGACCGATATGTGAAAGTTCTGATGTCTGATCCAGCTACAACTCTGACGAAGAGGCAAGATCAGAAAACTGACAAATTTTTTCTCTTTTTTTCTCTTTTTTTGTTTTTTTTTTTCGCTTTTTTTTTTTTTTTCATTTTTTTTTCTTCTTTTTTTCTTTTTTTCTTTTTGATTTTTTTCTTACAACATTGATAAAACTTGAAAGTTGGTGAATTTTGACCAAGCTACAACAACACCGACGAAGAGGCATGGTCTAAAGTTAGTAATGTTGATCCGGCTACAACACCGACGAAGAGGCGGATCAAGAGTTAGTGAATTTGGTCTAGCTACAACACCGAAGCGAAGAGGCAAGACTGGAAGTTAGTGAATTAGGTTCAGCTACAACACCGAGCGAAGAGGCAAGGTCGAAGATTTGATCCGATTCACGACACACCGACGAAGAGGCAGGATCGGATAGTTGTTCTTTTTTTGTGATCAAGCTACGACTCTGACGAAGAGGCATGATCAGAATTTGGTTGAAAGCTCATTTTTTTCATTTTTTGTTTTTTTTCATTTTCATTTTCTCTTTCTTTTTCTTTTTTATTTTCATTTTTCTTTTTGCTTTTTTTTTCTTGCTTTTTTCCTTTTTTTTATTTGTTTTCTAGCTATAACATTAATAAAGAAAACTTGAAAATCAGTAAAGTTGGATCTATCAACGGAGAAACATAAACATTAACTAGAACCCTACTACACCATCAGCGGATAAGTAGGACAACAGCAACTGGGACCTAGCCACTCCATCAGCGGAGGACTAGATCGGATAATGACGACCTGGAACCGGCTACACCATCAGCGGAGAGCAGGATCTGAGGGTGACGGGAGCTTGGACCCGACCACTCCATCAGCGGAGGACCGGATTGGACAATGACGACCCGGAACCGGGTACACCATCAACAAAGAGCAGGATCTGAGGGCGACGAAAGCTTAGACCCGGTCACTCCATCAGCGGAGGACTGGATTGGACAATGACGACCTGGAACCGGCTACACCATCATCGGAGAGCAGAATCTGAGGGCGACGGGAGCTTGGACCCGGCCACTCCATCAGCGGAGGACTGGATTGGATAATGACGTCCTGGAACTGGCTACACCATCAGCGGAGAGCAGGATCTGAGGGCGACGGGAGCTTGGACCCGACCACTCTATCAGCGGAGGATTGGATTGGATAATGATAACTTGGAACCGGCTACACCATCAGCGGAGAGCAGGATCTGAGGACGACTACAGCTTGGACTTGGCCACTCCATCAGCGGAGAATTGGATTGGATAATGACGACCTGGAACCGACTACTCCATCAGCGGAGAGCAGGATCTGAGGACGACGATAGCTTGGACCCGGCCACTCCATCAGCGGAGAACCGGATTGGACAATGACGACCTGGAACCGGCTACACCATCAGCGGAGAGCAGGATCTGAGGGCGACGGGAGCTTGGACCCGGCCACTCCATCAGCGGAGAGACTAGACTGGGCAATGAAAGTTGATAAATTGTCTTTTGAATTTTCATTCATTTTTTCGATTTTTGATTTTTTTTCGACTTTTGATTTTTTTCTAATTTTTTCAACTCTATTTTTTTGATAATTTTTTTCTTTTTTCTTGAACTATACAAAAAAGTAAGACTAGAGAAAAAAAATAGGTCTGGTTGCACCGTCAGCAGAGAAACAAGACCTGAATAGAAATTCGATCTACTTGGGGAAAGGTTCGGATCTGTTGCACCATCAACGGAGATATGAGATCTTCAGGATGTCTATATTGTTACACCATCAGTGGTAAAGCAGAATCTGGAAATTGTTGGCCTATCAACAATGACGAAGGCAAGATCTAGAAAAGTCTACTTCTGCTGCTCTACTTGCGGAGAGGTATGACCTAAAAATGAAAAAACATTAATCAGTAAATGTTCACAAAATTTGTCACTGTTACCTTTTATTGATGTTTCAGCATCCTCTTTGTGTGTTTTTGGCCTCCTCTATGACTAAGGTTGACCGTCGTGTTGTTGCCCCATTTTGAGGATTTCGGGTTCTCCTTCGAACCTGTTTGTAAGCAAAAATGCATACATGATTTTTATGCCTAAATGCATGTGTCTATCTTAAATGCATGGTGATTTTGGTGTATGCACTTAATCTAAATGTATAACGTTTGCAAAATTGGTTTAATGCAAGATGAATGCAACTACATGCATGAATGTGACATGATTTTTTCGATCCTCAAAGGGATGCCCCTGATTCCTCACTGGTCCCGTCAGGATCTTGGTTTTTTTGTATGTGATGGTGCCTCAACCTCAACTTAGGTTCGATCAGTCATCTGGGTGCATGCCCTAATATTTTATTAATTCCTATACCATCGTCTGAAATTGCTCTTGAATTTGACACTTTGAGTGTGGATTCTGTTGCCCCCTAGGTTGGGTTTATAAATTGTGTTGGTTCATGGCAGCTCGTTACTATTATTATTTTGGATTATGTGCATTTTTGCAGACTGTGGTCAAAGATGCAAGAGTTTGACTCGACAATGAAGGCTGGACCTTGGCAAAGAATGCCCCTGGACTGAGGCCTTGTTAGAGGCATAATGTTTGTAAAAGATGTGTGGGTGCTTTTGGACATGCCCCAAGACCAAACTTTTGTAAGGTGCCAGATCGACCATCTTCGTTGTATTTAATGGGGCAACCCGATGATTAGTTTTATTATTCTGAAAATGAATGCATGCAAAATGTGTCCTAAATCGATGCAATGCAAAATTAAGATTGTGATGATATTATGCAATGATGCAGGTGAAATCAATGCGATGAGAATAAAATGCAACGAGTTAGCACCAAATAAAATGATTAAATAAAACAAATGAAAAATAGAGTAATAAAAAAATTGTACATAAACAAGAAATAAGGCACCAGAGCCTAAATAGGGTGATCACTAATTGGGCAGAGTTTCACATGGCTCTAAAGGGTTGGCTCCTACGGCTCACTATATGCAGTTTTGGTGCTAAGAGGTACCCGAATTGTCCTTGTTGTCCTCTACTAAGAGTAGCAAGGCCCCCGGTCATCACCCATTATAGGCTCATTTCAATCGGGTTCAATTCAGGGGACCCATTCGCTTATACCCATACGAAAGAACGATATCCTTACGAAAGTATAAGGTACTCGAGCCCCGAAGGTACTTGCTAGGCCCATACGGGAGAACGATATCTCCACGAAAGCATTAGCGTTTTCCCCCCCACTTAAAAAAACGGGTTTATATGCCATATTTTAAATGCGTTAAAACAAACGCGTCATTATAACCGAATGTTAGTTTAATAGTCACTTTAATCCGGAATTTCCAATATTAATAGAGCGGTAATTATTTGAAAAAGCTTGACTCTCATTTGTTTTTGAAAAACAAAAATGTCCACAGCGGAGTCGACATCTGCAGCGATGTTTTTTTCTCGCTAAAAAAAGGTGTTTGTTGTTTTTATTTTGTTTGGAAAATATTTTCTTCCGCGTGAGATTTTAGAAAACCCGTGTTTTATTTTAAAAATAAAGTCGCCACCGGCCACTCAAGGTGGACCGGACACCGTAGAAAACCAGAGATTTTGAAATATCGGGTTCGGGAGTCGGTTACGGATGGGGAAGGATTAGCACCCCCACACCTCCCAAAATTGGTACTTTAATAATTACCGCTTTATTAATATTAAACTTTTCGGATTAAAGTGACGATTAGATTGAAATTCGGTTATAAATGCGAGTAGATTTTAAAGGCCCCATTATTCGAGAGTAAACGTCCAACCACTATCACTACGCCTGATATTGGCCCCGTTTACGCTCGAATAAAAGAGCACCGCATTGACAAAATATATGTCCGTTATGAAACTTAAAAAACATGACAAATATAAATAAATACATTGAGATAAAAAATATAAATAAATACTAACATAATAAAATACTAATATAACATAAATAAAATACTAATCTAAAACATACATACATAACTATTAATTTAACACAAATAAAAACAAATCTAACATAAATAAAATACTAATCTAAAACATACATACATAAATATTAATCTAACTCATAAATAAAAACAGATCTAACATAAATAAAATACTAATCTAAAACATACATACATAAATATTAATCTAACTCATGAATAAAAATAAATATAACATAAATAAAATATCAATATAAAACATAAATTTAAAACATACTAATCTAAAACATAGATAAACATACAAATTAAAAACACAATTTTAAATTAACTACTACTTCATTAAATCATAAAAATTACAACATAAATAAAAAGGAAAGAAAATATACCTAACTAGGCGTTCGAATGACGAACCCCGACTGAACCCCACCGAGATCTACTACGACCTCTCCAAAAATATTAACTAGATCGGACCCAAAATAGGACTCCGATCGAACCGGTTAGGACCGAGGGGACTGCCCCTTGGCCCTGGGCTAGCCGAGAGCACTGCTCTCTTATTTGGCTAGCCACCACTGCCGATTCAATTCTTCATTTTCAATTCCAATTACCCCACCCCCATGCCTTTATATAGGCAATTAGGTGGTTGAAGGGGGTGACGTAGGCCACCCAAAAACCACATAAATTTCTTTTTTTTTAAATTATTATTTTTTATTTTTTATTTTATTTTTTATTAATTTTATATTAATAATATTACTATTACAACAATACTAAAAATACTAAAACCCGGACAAAAATGAGTGATTACATTCCTCACCAATGAACAGCATTTAATAGCGTGAATTAATTCATAGATTTAATCACCATTGCAATTCATGTCCGCTAAATAGCCTCCTGTTGGACATGGATTTTAAGCGAATATTGGTTAACGAACAGCGGCAGGGATCTAATCCATTGCAATTCATTCACTGAATGTTGGTGATTAAATCCATTTATTGGAATTCATTCGCTGAATGTTGGTGATTAAATCCATTTATTGGAATTCATTCACCGGCAGCGATGGCAAGGCTTAAATTTTAAATGAACAAAAATTAAGGTTTTGTAATTTAGGAGTAAATAGGTATTTTGTAATATATTTTTTCATTAGAATTACAAGCTCGTGGTCACTGGCCAGAGTGTTCCGATCTTAGCCCCTTACAAAAACCACTTGAGAAATTTTAGCCAACCGAATGGTTCCGACCACACCATTCGAGCTTTCCTCAACCATGCTGAGCATTTGCAGTGCCTGGTCCAAAGTCAGCTCTTTCGAATGATTTTGTCTTATAAGTACGTGCATCAATCCATTTGCCGCTGAAGAAGCCCATCACACCGACGGACGACGGTAGTTTACGGATTTCCAATACCAACATCCAAGCCATTGCGAAGTGAACAATGGGGCTTATAGTCGACTGAGGGTTGCACAGCCGTATTAGTTTAACTATACATTCTCTTACAGCAACATAGCGGTGATCTTCCTCGTGGAGCCGACGACTGCGAGACATTGGCTTCACGACATCCGAATGTTAGAATCGTTGTGTTTGTGTTGAGGATTGACTTGATGGGGAATCATAATACATTGGAGGTTCAAATAGAGAGGTGGGGGGGAGAACACCCTTTTTAGAGACTTCACTTAAATGAACGTCAACAATGGTTGTGTTGCTTGCCGTGAGGCGGTGGCACATGACATCGAGGATGTAATAAAAGCACTTTGGTCTTTATCAAATTCTTATGACCTTGTTGTGGGAAAGCGTCATACGACCCCCAAACTACAAGCATTGTTGGGTTGAGCACAGTATCTCGAATTTGGGGTTATCGGCGACGCATTGACTGCATCAGAATTGATGAAGATTTTTAAGTATGATACATGCACATATAATAATTTAATTGATGTTTATGATATTTAAGATTCATCTATAATTTTTTAACTTTTAAGTTTAAGATTTGAAGTAGCCAACACAATTTGGAGCAGATAGTTAAATACTCATGTTGTCATGGGTTCTAGTCCTAGCCATTCCCTAGCTAGAAATTGTTCAAAAAAAAGTTTAATATTTGAAGTATAAATAGTGAATTTTTTAGCATATGTATTTAACCTTAAATACCTAAATATTAAACTTAGATTCTAACTTCAAACCCTAAATTCAAAGCACTAAAACTTAAATTCTTAACCCCTAAAATAAGCATACTTGTATAAAATAAAATTTACATTGACAGTGTATTAAATATTATGCCTTAAAATAATTATTTATATATAAAAGTTGGATAATAAGAATATATACTTTTGTAATAAATAATAAAAATAAAAGCCCAAAATATAATTTATGAGATTACATATATGATTATATAGGAAATAATTGCAATTTATTTTATGAGGAAGGGAGAAATTTATTAACTCAAGTCAAACATTACATAGGCAACAAAAGCCCCCAACAATGACCTAGAACATAAGAATGGCAATAGAGGCCCAAAGCAAACCATAGGTCCATGGGAAACATAAGCTCCAGGAAAGGCAGAAGATAACTCTAATTGAAAAGCAAGTCAAACAAAGGGCTCTTGGTGGTCGGGGATACTGACGGGTGTTCTAAGCTATCGAATTCACAATGATAGCATTGGAATAGTTTGTAATAATATTTGTTGGTGGTCTTAATAATTGAGTTTGAAAATTTCAGTAGGTGTTTAGTTATAATTTTAGTATTATTAGCGTCCAAAATCTGAATTATTCATGTCAATGTGGTTATACCCAAATTGACTAATCATTCTCTTTTGGTTCTAACAACATCATGGAAAAATACAAACAATGTATATAATCCGAAAAACTTCAAATTTATCTGTAAGGAAAAGAATACAACCAAAACCAACATAATATGGCGCTTTTATCTATCCAAAGGAAATAATGAAAACAGAACTAGTCCCCAATTGCTGGAGAAAATTACACTGATTTTTTTTTTTTGCTAAGAAAATAATGATTACGTATATTATTGGTCTCATGAATTTCAATTATTGTTGTGTTTCTCCTGTGATGAATGCTCTAACATATTGGCAAATCCGGCGGCGGTGCTTGGAGTGTCTGTAATTCTCCGATTCCGTTCTCAACAAGGAAAGCCATGGCTAAGCCCCATGTGATGTGAACATCCAGATGACAGTGCATTATCCACACACCTGGATTATCAGCCACGAATCGAATGACTGACCATCCATTCACTGGCACTGCAGCCGTATTCCGGAGAGGTGGATCAACCAGATTGAATTTGGAAGTATCGGTTTTTGGATTGAAGTTTCCGAAACCTTCTGCGATGATGTAGAAATCGTAACCGTGGAGATGAATCGGGTGGTTCTCGGGTGTGACAATGCTTGTGTCTTGTAACACTATTTGTACCCTTGATCCATACTTCAGTTTGTAGAGTCTGGTTCCTGGAACCGGTTGGTAGAGTGATCGGCTAACATTTCCGGTGTAGTCGAATTGCAACGGTGGGGTTCCGGGGAAATCAGTGGTGAATACTCCTGGAATGCCTTGTTGGTGTGCTTGTAACAGAGAGAAGTTTTGTGGGAGCACGAACGAGACATTGTTCATGCTGGCGGTGAAACGGGTGCCGTTTGGTCCTTGACAACGACTCGAAGGGAAATCCGGTGGGCAGTTGTTGAGCCCGAGACCAACTGTGATGAAGAGATTGTCGTCGATAACAGTTGGGACTTGGGCTTTTCGGAGACTTCTAAAGCTTTGGCTGAAGGCAGTGACCGTGTTGGTATCATTGTAGGCAGGCAGAACAGGCATGATTGGTTTGGGTCCATTGATGCCTTTTTTGGCAGGGCAAGGTGCAGATTTGTAATCAAGGATTGCAGTGGTGGTTGTGTTGTCGAAGGGTGCGTTTTGAGCGCTTTGGTAGGCACGAGCCGCCATGTAGTATCGAGCCGGTGGCTGGTCACCTTTGATCAGAACATCGGTGGTTTGGCCCGGGCCTACCATGATGACTGAAGTGGTGAAGGGTTTCGTGTAAGAAGCATCGGCACCGACAACAGTGAGTTTATGGCTGGCAACGGTGAAGAAAAGCGGTTGGTTCAGAGCAGCATTGATCACTCTGAGGAGGTTGGTCTCGCCAGCATCGATTGGAACTATCGTAGTATCTGAAAACGAAAAAAAAATAAAGTTGAGGAGGTCAAGGTCCTGCAAATGCAATATCATATAGAATCCAAGTTTAGAATTGAATCATATATAGCAAACCTTGGGAGGAGCATTTGTAGAGATCACCAGGTTGACCATTGATTGTATAGGCATCGGAGTTATTAGGAGCCGCCCCTGTCCGTGTTGCTTCTCTCACAACATCAATGGGGTTTGCATTCCACCATTCACCGAGTACGATTGTCGTTTCGCGCTTCGGCTTAGGGAAAGGGTAGGCTTCGCCTTCCCTAGGACGGATGATGAGAGCTCCGTAAACAGTGGCTCTAAGCCATGAGCTATGAGCATGCCACCACAAAGTTCCTTCTTGTCCTTGAATAGTGAACCTGTAGGTGTAACTCCCTCCTGGTCTAATTGGACACTGAGTTACGAATTCCGGCCCATCGGCCCATCCGGTCCTTATTTGCCGAACACCATGCCTGTATGCAAAATGAAAGCAGTTATGATAAATGATAATGCATGCATGCATGCATGAATGTACTCGTTAATTACCAGTGAATGGTGGCATTATATCGGGCTTTGTTGACGACTTCGATTTCGAGGGTATCACCATTCCGAACCTCGAGAGTGGGTCCGGGAAGCATGCCATTCACGGTGATGCTGTTCTGAGTCTTGCACAGCCTCTTCACTGGCGTTTCTTGGATCTGTTCCATTCATACTAAACTATCATGCACCTTTTTTTTTTTCACTAGAAGCAGAAACAACAACAATTAAGGAGGGAAGAAAGTAAATGAAAAGAAAACATACGAGAAATTTATGTCTTTGAACTTCTGGATGCGCTAAGGACAATAGTGCAGAACAAATGACAAGGAAAACGATGGAAAAGCAGCGATTCTTGAAAATCTCCATAGCTAAAAAGCTTTTGCCTTATGTTTCAATGACAAATTTAGAGAATGTGTGTGTGTTTGAGAGACAGAGAGAGATGAGTTTATATAGGGAAGATTAGTGAGAAGAGTTGTTTGAAGTTGGAGGGGTTTAGGTTTTTGATTCAGCAAAATGGTCGAATTTGCAGGCAAAAAAAAACCTTGGTTCAACCCTGTTGGAGTTGTTGCACCCACTAATCTATTAAATGTGAATTAATTTCCTTCATATTCTTTGCTTGTTTCACAAGGATTTTCATGCTGATTTTCAAGCAAATCTATCGTTATTATTAAATTTTGTGATTTAAGATTTACATTACATTTCACAAGTTCAAATATTTATGATAAAATTATTGAAAAGAACAGTTACAATTTCGAAATATAAATCATAAATTAAATATAAAGAATAAAAATAATTGAAATTTTAAAAAAAATTCATTTAGTCTAAGGCTGAATGAAGATGATAGGTCTCATGGTAAAAAAAATCATTAATTTTCTTGCCAAACAAAGAAAATGATGTGAGATATTAGACTTTTGTGTACAAGTTAAAAGCAGTTTCTTATAAAGTAGACTTGCCCTATAGAAATTACTTCTTTTCTTTTTGGGAATTCATTTGCTCGTTTAATTAGAAGGACAAAAGGAATTATTAATTAACATGTGAAACCAAAACTATTCTTCTTGAAAAGCAACGTAATAAAACTACCCAAAACTTGAAAATTAAGCTTCATTATAAACATGATTTTTTTGACAAATCTTAATTTTAATATTAATTTTATTTACAGAAGAAGAGAAGAAAAATTTTAGAGAAAAGAAATAAGTGCTCCTAGTGAGTCTTAAACCTTTGATAATGTCCACACACTTTGCAGACAAAGCGATTAAATCTGAGTCTCTTAAGATGAACATCATCCGATTTTTCACTAAAACCACTTGTTTGGTTTTTTTTTTTTTGACTTCTACTAATACTCATTAGGTTAAGTGGGGAAAAAAACTCGATAAAAATAAAACAAAGTTTGATGCTCATACTTTGGGATGAAAAATAACTTTAAGAAATGAGAATCAAATTTAATTTGAAAATATATAGTGACTTAGTGAGGGGTGGAGTTAAAATATCAATATGAGAGGAGCAAAATATTTAAAAAAAATTAAGGAATTAAATTATAATTATCTCATTTTTTAAATTTATTATATAAATTAAGGTTATATTTTGATACACAATTTGTGTAAAAAATTACACAACTTTTCATATTTAAATTAACTCTTCATATTTAAACTGAAAAATCTAAAACTTAAATTCATAACCCTAAAATCTAAACCCTATACCTTAAACCTTAAACTCTAAATTCTAATCATAAATCCTAAATTCTACACCCTACAACCTAAACCCCTAAACTCTAAACCCCAACCTAAAACTTTGTATCAAATTATTTTTCATAAATTAAATATAAATATTTTTGGATGGTGTCTATAGCCCTGAAAAGGGTTGAAACATTTTCTTTGGAAAAGTGACCTAAAAGATTTGAAATGTTAAAAGTATGGATTTTAAATCTATTAAAATGATTAATCCTTTAAAAATGCCTTAATGAGTAATGACCCTCCATTAATACCATTTACTTCTTCTTTTTTACCATTACAAAGGAGCTAGATTTGCAATTTGCATATCATCAAGGCTATAATGTAACCAATAGTGTAGTTTTCATGGCCAAAGCTGATAGATACTTTAATAAATACCCTGAAACTACTATAAAACACCCCCTTTTCATTACATTATTAATACTAGGGATAATTTGAACATACATCTTCCAGCTATGACTTCAAAGTATCAGTCAGGTTATTCCTTCGGTATAACATCATTTTAAGAGTTAACCGGTTAAATGTTACGATCTCAATAAGATACTATTAAGTAATAAGTATATTTAAAATAAATATATAAAGATCCCATATGCTTTTGCATTGTACGAGTTTGAATTTATTTGTTTGTATCGAGAATATTAATTATTGCTCTATTGTACCAAAAAATTTATGTATAAATTTTAAATGTATATACCTATTGCATAAGTAGTTTGAATCTAATGTGTTACAATATTAGACAATATCATTAAAAAATTCAAAGGCTTTTTCCTCTTAAATCTTTTTCAAGGCCTATTCAAGTTAACATTTAACGTACAAAATGATGGCTAGAGTGATACAATAATGATACATTGAAGGTTTTATTAGAGCATTTATAAATTTGGGGACGGATTTAGAATATGAGCCATAATTTAGGGACTTTAAACCTTAGTAATTATTACATTATGATATCAAATCATGATTATTATTTTTTTGAGTAAAATAAAATCTTGATTTTGATTGAGTCTAACTAGTATTTTCTTAACAACTTGGCTGGTGGGACGTGGAATCTTGAACCGGTCGTTTTCGAGTTCTATTAAATGTTGAATTAGGTAAGTTGTCAATAAAAAAAAACAGGAAAATGATTTTTGGAGGGAAGATGTTTCATGTGCCGTATGAATGATGAACTAAAAGAAGTCCAAATTATCTTCATTTTCATTGCTTACGTGTTTGATTCAAATTCTGCTCATAACATAGAACTTACCAGGATCGTTTTCATAGTTCCAATGTCCAAAGACTAAGTTTATTCATTTTTTTTTTGTTTTATCTTGTTTTTACCGAAATAAGCAAATATAAAATCTGACAATTTTTTGGGGGAAAGAAGGGAAGGATTTTCCCATAGGATTCAATCCTTGGATTTCATGCCAACAGACTTGAAACTCTTACCATTAAACCAGTGGTTTTGCTTGAACAAGTACATTGATGTATGCTATAAATTAGTTAAGAGGAAGCACAGGGCGAGCTAGAAATTTATTTAAGGGGTGTTATTTTTTTAACGATATTTAAGAGGGACTAATTATTTATAAAGATGTGTCAATTATATATATTTTAAATTTTTTATATGTAAATTATATTAAAAAAATATAATTTTTCAAAAATTTGGGCGTCAACAAACACCCCACCTATGCACGTTGAAAGCACTAAGCTATTGGGTATATGTTAGAAGTATTAAAAAAAGGAGAACCTTGAAAAACAAGAAAAAAATGATTTATCCTTTGAGGACAAAACCGCTGTTTTGTTTGGGGTTTAAGAATAGATTGGTGAACAACAAATGTTGAAGGAACAATTAACAAAGTTGGTAAACGTTTGTTGCTGACTTTTCATCATCGTTATTACAGAATCAAGAGAAAATTAAAAAGAAAAAAAAGAAAGTAAAGTCGTTACGATTAATGAAAAATTGATGGATGAGCTGAATCTAATCTTGCTTGCCAAATCTTCCTGCTTCCTTCCTTTTAAGTGGTAGTTACCGGTGGGTTTGAATCCATCATTTTCAGACGTATTGTGTAAGAAAATGTTAGACAAAAACACAACAATTCAAGACAATATCGTCAATTGCAATTAAAACATACTCATATTTACACACAAAATCATTATTATCTCAAGAAACCTTGTAAGAATGAAAGAATTATACTATACTGCCTAACAGAACATAAACCGTCTCCTAAGGCTAAAACCAAAACCGTTGTTCTCACTCGCTTGTGGAAGGAACTTCTGGCCTAATCTCTTCTAGCTGCTGAAGAACCTGCTGAACTTCTGGTCGTGCGGATGGTGATGGACCAACGCAATGTAAAGCCAATTTCAAAGTGTTTAGCAACTCATCACTGATGGAAGATGCATCCCTCATCAACTCTAGATCGAAGACTTCATTCGTCCACTCTTCTTTCACTATAGAGGCAACCCATTGTGGCTGTACACATCAGTTTTTGTGTTAGCTTTCTTCAGCTTCGAAAGCTCTGTTGCGATTGTGTTTGCATTTGCAGCAGCTGTCATTAGACGGGAGATCCCGTAATCTGCTATTTTAGCTATTGTATTGTCAAGTAAGACGTTGCTTGATGTAAGGTTCCCGTGAATAATGTTCTCTTGAGTGTGAAGGTACAACAAACCTCGAGTAACATCCTTTGCTATTCTCATCCTTGTTGGCCAATCAATAGGTGTTTCAGGCCCTTGAGCTGCAGCAAGAATGTACAACGCATATTAGCCTGACAAGAAACTGCATTATTTTAGTAATTCAAAATTTACTTACCATGAAGGATAGTTGAAAGACTTCCTTTTGGCATGTAATCGAAAACAAGAAGCTTCTCTCCTTTAGGTCCCAATAAGCCCTCAATGCTAGAAGGTTCGGATTTTCCCAAGCACAGTAACCTCATTTTCGAATTCTCTCTGGCTTTTGGTGATCTTTTCTCTAAGTCTCTTCACTGCTACCTGCCCCCCATCCTCTAATGTGGCCTTATGCCCGTCGAAATGGACTAGTTTCCCGCCACCCTCCCCTGCTTCGATTTCGTCACCAGCACCACGAGCAGCAGCTGACTGTCTTCTGCTTTCGGCATTGCCCTTTTTCTGATCAAACAACATATAAAAATGCAACAGAGAACAAGCAGAACTATAAGAAGTGCTCCAGCTGCAATTAGGATTATATCTTTGGTACTCTGCTTCCTATGGTTACGTCTCGATTCCTTGGATGGTGAAGAAGGGAAATTTTGAGAAGGTGCTGGAGAAGGACATGGAGACGACCCGGTATATCCACATAGCTGAATGTTTCCAACAAAGGAGCTTGAATTGAACTTTTGAGATAGAGGAGCAGGTACAGGACCAGATAGATTGTTATATGAAACATTTAAAGAACAAAGACCTTTGACATCCGCAAGAGATAATGGGAATTGGACCACTAAGTTTATTCTTTTTTCAAAACAAAAACAGAAAGGTTATGTAAACTGACAAGTGATTCTGGGATTTGGTTTTCAAGACTATTGCTTTCCACGTTTAACACAAAAAGAGGACAGATTGGAGGGAGTAGCAATGAAGCTTCCATTAATTGCATTATAAGAAAGGTCTAGATTCCTAAGCATAGAAAGCTTTCCTATATCATTTGGTATGGTTCCATTGATCAGATTATGACTAAGAGAAACCTCTTGAAGCTCACTTAGCTTTCCTAGAGAAGCAGGTATGGTTCCAGAGAGGAGATTATGGTAAGTGTTAAGTACTGCAGTTGATAAAAGTTTGTACCCCAAGAATCTGGGATGGAACCAGAAAGGTTATTGTGTATAGGGCGAGGAAAGTAAGAGAAGTAGAGCGAGTGAGACTAACTGGGATCGATCCTGAAAACGAATTGAAGCTAAGGTTGAGCCTATAAAGCTTAGTGGAGTTTGCAAGACTCTCAGGGATTGTCCCCGTGAGCGAATTTTTACTAAGGTCGAGGGTTTGAAGCAAAGGATGTGAACCTAATGTAGCAGGAATAGAACCCGAAAGCCTATTATTGAAAAGCTGAACACCTCTAAGATCAGGGAGAATGCCTAATGTACCAGGGATGGAGCCACCAATGAGATTATCATGGAGGCTAAGCTTTCGAAGAGCTTGAAGCTGGCCGATTTTGTCAGTGATTCTGCCACCTAATCCTTTCCATGGAAGTTGGATAACAATGACTTGCCCTCGAGCACACTTGATCCCAACCCAACCACCAGAACAAGCACCATAGCCGCTATCATTCCAGTTTTTTAAGAACCCTTTCGGATCAATCAACTCTTGCTTGAACGATTGAAGTGCTTGGAAATCCGCTGCTGTGACAATGACACCATCCCAGGCCTGACTTGAAACTGGTGGAATGAACAAGAAGAAGCAGAGGAACAATTGCAGAAGCCAGAAAAAGTGGGAAAACAGAGAAATATCCTTCCATCTGCAGCAACAATCTACATCTCTGCAAACAAAAAAAACCAAAATTTTGTTTAACTATAGCCATTAGGAAGAAGAAGGAAGGAAAGTAGAGAAGTGATATATATTTGTAGATTGGTATTTGTTTTCCGTCGATTGCTTTCTTTCACCGAAGAGGAAGAGAGGCCAAGAGGTGGGGTTTTGTTAACTGTGAAAGAGCACATGAATATGTTCAATAAAAAAAACAATGGATCAGGGCATAAGGGAAGCAGATGCATAACTCACACAATGCCTAACGGCTAGTTTTTCACTAAATTTCTCCCTATTTCTCAATGTTTGTTGGTGTAAGTTTTGACTAACTTTCATAATGGTCATCCATGGATCCAATATGAGCTCTCCTCTGTAATTGCCGCTCTCTCCAACGGCTATTTTTTCAAATATGGGTAAACACCAACTACGGGTGATTATTATATTATTATGGGTTCAAAGTTTGGGGTTTAGGGTTTATGAGTTAGAGTTAGTGGTTCATGGTTAAGGGTTAGTGTTTAGGGGTCAGAGTCCAGTGGTTAGGTCAAGAGGTCGAGGGTTAGTGGTGATGGGTTATAGGTTTAGGGTTTATAGGTTAAAGGGATATATGGTTAGGGTTCATAGTTTATGTGTTTAGGGTTTGGGTTCATAGTTCATGTTTTAGGTTTACGTTGAAGGTATTGTTTGGGGTTTAGGGCTCGATGTTTGGGGTTTGAGTTTATGGTTTAGGTTTGGGGTTTAAGGCTTAGGGTTGGAGTTGCGGTTTAGGGTTTAAAATTTAAGGATTGGGCTTCATGTTTTGGTGTTTGGGGTATGAGATTTAGGTTTCAAGGTTTAGGTTTATGATTAAGGGTTAAGGGTTCAAGCTTGGGGTCTAGGGTTCACGAATTTTATTCGAGGTGGACCCGTTTCTTTTCAATTGTTACAATAATGGGTTGTTGTTTAATTATTAACTATATATATGTGCATGTGGCTATTGTTAAAATCTAAAAGAATATATATATATATATACATTACTATTAACATGTGTCATTTTTATATGTTTAGTATATGCACGTTTATTATCTATCTAGACATGAATGTATGTGGTATATGAATATATGTATATGTGTATGTTTATATATATATATATATTATGTAATGCATGATTATATACATACTGTGTGTGGGTTGCTTGTATGTATGTATTAATTAACTTCATTAATATTTAAATGTGAATGTGAGTATGTATTGCATGTATTATTGTATTATTAGGCTATTAGGTGTATAATGTGTATGTAATATGTAATAATGTTTGAGTGTTTGTTTATATATATGTGTATGTATATTATATATGTATGTTATATTATTATTATTACCATTATTATTATTGTCTTGAAACAAATCTGAAAATACAAAAGATTAATAACATATATGCCCAATTATAAATAAACCAATATATTTACAGTCCATTTTACATTTGGAAAAGCCCAAAAAATATATATACTACATATATTACATAAGGCATGCTATGCCCATTTAAATCAAAAACCCTAACCCCTAAATATCCTCTTGTGCAGCCACACATATCCACGGCCAGATCTGTTCCAGATCTGACGGTCCAGATCACACCAATAGAGGAAACCCTAGCTGCTCCCTTGATGGTATGGCGCCACACCACCCACAACCATCAGATCCAGGGTGTATCGAACGGCCTTGACGGCTCCTCACATGCGTGTGATCCACGCATGTCGCCCGTGCCTCTCTAGTCTCAATCTCCCCATCCAAGCATGCATGCAACCAAAAGCAAAAATGTCAGTAAGCTTGAAGTGGCAAAAAACAAAGGAGAAAGCAAAGTAAAATCAGAGCAATAGCAACCCAAATAAGCATCATCAGTAGTATAATCCATTAATTGCTGGCAGATGTAAACAAGTCAGAGAATCCATTAATTGTTGCTTGCAAATGTAAACAAAAGGGAGATATAAACAATGTAATCCATCTACTGTAGGAAGACACGGTAGATCAATAAAAAAGGAGAGATTTCAGAATTAAAGAAAACATTTTTCTCAGTTCTATATTTTTTATTTGGATCTAAAAAATAGAGAAAAGAAAAAGGAGTTTACCGTTTCGGTCTTTGGGCGTTTTTCGGCGACTGAAAGCTCCGGTGATGAATCCCAACGGTAAAGATGTTCCAAATGACGAGAGGAACAACATATCTCGAATCCAGCTACATCTAACGGTTGGTTGCTTAGATCGACGGCGGAGAAGTTCGACAGTCTTAAGGTGGTTACCCATCACAGCCTTCGGTGTTTTTCGGCGATCGGAAGCTGCAAAGGCGGATCCCGACGGTGAGCTAACTCCCCTTGACGTGGGGAACAACATATCCCGGTTCCGTCGCGATCCAACGACAGACAACGGCGAATCGCCCTTTCGAAGTCGTACGGGTTCAACCCGATTTAAAGACACTCCGGTCATTCTCGACGAAATCTAGGCCTGTAGCAAGAAAGAGGATGACGAGTGGAGCCTGTTGATGGTGACGACGACCAGTGAAACTCGCCGGAGCGGCGGCGAGCGGCGGTTTGAGCTTTGGCGGCGGGTTCATAAGGGACGAGAGAAAGCTGGGAGTTATAACCTGGTTTTTTGAAGAAGCTATATTTTCTTTTTCCTTTTTTGGGTAAGTCTTAGGTTATAACAGCTCCTATTGTTTTAAAAAGGGGAAATAACCTCATAAGTACCTCCGCCCCGATTAAATTACGCCCATAAGGGCTTCACCCTTTCGAAATTCCTTCTTCGGCCCCTGGACCTTTTAAAAAGCTTCCAATCCGGTCCTTATTTTAAACAAGTTTGCTTGTTCTCTTAATCTGACCCTCTAATTTGTTCCTTTTCTTAATTTAGTCCTTTCCAGTGTTTACCCCCCTTTATTACATGTTTACTTTAACTATCTCATTTTAATGTCCTTTCACTTCAATCCCTGTTTTATGTTTGTTTACGTTATAATGTGGCCTTGGTTCCTATCATGTCGTATTAGTATAGAATATGTCTTTTTTACATGGTTAATGCATATTTTTCTTTGTAATACAACATAGTATAATACAAAAGTTTTTCATATAAAGTATATTGTATTAACACATAATATATGATCTTTACATATATGTAGTATGTAGTTTTATAAAACATATGATATATATTTCTAGGAAGTACATAACATATAGTTTTACAATGTATTTAATATAATTAATAAATATAGTTCTCTTCATAACATATAATATAAGAAAAATATGGCTTCAATATAAAGTTTTATATAATATATAGTATAAAGGTAATATATAGTTTTACATAATATTAAGTATGTATAATATATGGTTTTAAAATATATAAATAGAATATATATATATAATGTATATATATGTAATCTTTATGATATATAGCATGTTTTCCATGTAATATGTGTTTAAATGTGGTAATTTGGGATCTTGTTCTTTTTGCCTTTACTTGTGTTTATTATATTGTCGTGTATGCTTAGTTAATTCGTGGTTAAATTGTCTTGCATTCGGAATATTAATCGTGATGTGGTGTCATTTTATTCGAGAACGAACGAGGCCAGTACTAGTCGTAGTGGTGGTGGTTCAAGCGTTCCTTCTCGAATATTAGGGTCCTTAAAATATACTTGTTTGTATAGCCAAACTTCAATTAAATCGTCACTCTAAATTTGCAATTTTCAACATTAAATAGGCGGTAAAACTTTTTGTACCAATTTTGGGCGTCGTGGGGTGTTAATCCTTCCCCACGCGTAATCGACTCCCGAACTCATTTGAATCTCTGGTTTTATTTTCGGTGTCCAGTCTACCTAACCCAAGTGACCTGTGACGACTCCAGTTTATTTATTTCCAAAACGCGATTTTTAGAAAATTCCCCTTTTAATAAAACGTTTTCAATAAAAGTGAGAAACCCCGAACATCTTTAAACTTTAAAAATGTCGCTACAGCGGGGCTTAGGTTTTAGGGCTCGGGTGCGGGGGTTGAAGCGCGAGGGTCGAGGTATAAGGCTTGATGTTCAGGGTTTATGGATTGGATTTTAGTGTTTGAGGTTTATATTTCAAGGTTTGAGTTTTGGGTTTCATGTTAAGGGTTTAAGGCTTAAGGTTTAGGGTTTGTGTTGGGCTTGTATATGTCAACTGAATCGTTAAAAGGGAGAGTAAATTGGCTTTGAGGGAAGCAATGAAAAAATAAATACTTCTACAATGATTTATAGTGGTTCGACTTCTCAACCAAGTCTACCTCCATTAAGGATTTTCTACAAACTTACTAATTTGTCTTTCCTATTAAGGCTCAAAGAGGTAACCTTATACAACCAAGACTTATAACCCTAAATCTTGCTTATCTCTCTCAAAGAGAATTACAAAAGAGCAAACAAATGAAAAACATCACAAGGCAAGTTGTTTGCAAATTCCAACTCTCACCCAAAATACTAAACACTTGACCAAATGTGATAATTTGGCTCATTAGTGTTTTCTACAATAAAAGTGACAATTTATGCACAAATACAATTTCTCTATACAAAGAATGTTGGCAATATGTTTCTTGTTGTTCCATGGCTGCTTGAAGGTCCCTTTTAAGTCTTCAAAAGAGATCTTGGCCGTTACTAGCCGTTGAGGAATTAATTTTCATCATTAAAATGATGTTATGATCCTTGGGTATCGGTACGCGACTTCGAGTATCGGTACATGCCTTAAAATAGAAAGAGTCGTTACAACATTTTAGTAAGGGGTACTGATACTTGGGTATCGGTACACGGTTTGCTTATTGGAAAATTAAAACTCTGGGGGAAATAAATGGTGTATCAGTACGAGCTTGGCCATATTAGTACGAGCTCTTCGGTGTCGGTACGAGGACATCCATACTGGTACTCCCAACCAATTTTTGACACTAGCTATTTTGAAAATATTTGAACATGTCTGTTAGGCTATTTGTTTTAATATAATAATTGAAAAATAGTTTTGAACTAAATTGAAAAGATTTCAAAATTGATTTTAAGTCCAAACAACTTGAAAATATGATTGATGAATTTTATAAGGTTTTGGAATGATTTAAATGTCTTTAAAGTAGCCAAACCTGAGTTTTTCAAGTAATCGTACCGATACGACCCGTATCGATACACCTTAAGGGTTTCAGCTACAGGTTTTGTTTCTGCCAAAACCTATATCGATACAGGCATGGGTCGTATCGATACGGAATAGGAGCATTTCGATACGGAGTAGCGTTTCAATATGCCCAGCTTTAAATGCTCAATAGCTTTTTGAAAAAACTCCAACGGCTAGTTCCCTGCAACATGACGAACACCCGTACTGATACAATACATAGGCATACCGATACGCGCCCAGGCATATCGATACGCAAATTTGCATCAGACTCCAACGGCTAGTTCTGAAGAAGGGTGTACCGATACGGCTACTCGCGTACCGATACTGACAGCTTCAGAATTGCAATTATTACGGGAAATAAATGCCCCAACGGCTCCAATTCAATCACAACGGTCTCCAACGACTAGAAGCTTAATTAGAAGTATAAAAGGGACCTCCAAGCATCTTTAGAAGACTAATGATCCACAAGTCAACAACATTATGATCAAGATTTGTCTTAGTGCTTAATTTCCCATTCTTTGTATAGACTGCACTTGTTGAGCTAAAATGTCAATGTATGCTCAAGTGTATTAGGATTTGGGTGAGAGCTTAAGAGTGCAAACAATCACCTTTTAGAGGGATTTCTAGTTTGCTAAGTTTTCTCTTGTTAGAGAGTGTTCCCAAAGCTCGGTTTGTGAGCTTTGGATGCTATCTGGTAGTGGATAGGTGAAATAGGTGAAATCCTTAGTAGGAAGCTATATGGTAGTGGATGTAGGCTTTAGTTAGAAAATCGAACCACTCTAAATCCTTGTCCATATTTTCTATCTTTTTGCTTCCACATCTAACACCCAAAATACATCTTCTCCACCACTTAGCAAGGACAAACAGTTGAGGATATCGAGCCCAACAATGTCAAAAACACTTTAAAACTATTTCAAACATATTTTTCAAGTTGATGAACTTTTGAAATATTTTTGCAAATAGTCTAAGTCCAAAACATTTTTCATTTAAGTTATATCAAAATCAACATCTCAACAATCTCCCATTTTTGATATAACGAAACCACTTAAAATATTTTTTGAAAATTTTCCCCCTTAGAAAAATAATTTTAGAAAAATTTTCCCTCTTCCCTTTTTGAAATCTCCCCTATTTCTCTTTTGAAATTGAACTTTTCAAACATATCTTATCTTCCCCTTTAGAATATAACAAAACCACTTAAAAATGTTTTTGAAATTTCTCCCCCTTAGAGAAAGAGTACTTTTAGAAAATATTTAAGCTCCTATTTTTCTTTTCAAAATTGAATTTTTCAAACATATCTCTCACATTTTTGTTATACAAAAAATAATTCAAACAAACGTTTGATACCAATTGTTAGTACAAAATAACAATGGAGATGAGACTTAAAATTTTGGAAAATGAAAGAATTAAAATTAGCTCCCCTTAATCAAGCATCAATAAAATTGTTAGTCCAACGATTCAAGAGAAATGAAATTGAATTTCAAATAAATAAATAGAATAGAACAAGAAATTCAATTTAAACATGTCATATATCAAAATATATTAATAGGCACACAAAGCATGACAACAAGACAAAATTGTCCCCTCTTTACTATGCGTACAGGTACGGTGTCGACCTATCAAGAAAAAAATCATTAAGATTTCGTAATTTCTGGTTTGCTTTTAATTTTCGGTCTACCTATTAAAAAATGACCGATGGTGGTTCCGTTATCATACTCTTCAATTTATTTTCTTTTCACCATTTGGTCAAAAGAAAAATTATTAAATTATGAGTAAACTACACATGTACCATTCAAGTTATCGATTTTAATGTCTCAAAGTCTAATGTTAAAATAGTATCAGTTTTTACTTCAGTGATATAATTGATACTATACTTAAAGTTTAGTCGTATATAGTATAGTTACCCGTAAATTATTTCTAATTGCAAATAGGATCAAACTGATATAATGTGTAAATAATGAAGACTAAAATTATTAAATTTTTTTGAATTATGACTAAATTAATTTAAAGTATAAATATGAATAATTAAATATATTATTATGTAAAATTTCTTAAATGTCACATCATCTCCTCAAGGTTTTGGTGACTATTTTATAATAAAACTTACAATTTAATGATTATTTTATAATATTTGAAAGTTGAATAATTGAAATAAATATTTTCAAATAATTTAGTACTAATACTTTACCTTTGTTTTTTTTAGCCTGAAGCCAACTTGTATTTATCTTGTTTCTTCTCTACTTCCATTTTTCATTTCAGTCTGCTATTCAAATCCCTCCTTTCCTTTTCAATATTCCCATTTTCCAAATTCTAGTCAATCTAATTATAAAGTTCCTAATCGGACGATTTTACTGTTCATTTCAATTTTGATTGGTCCTGTGTTTTCTTTTGTATTTCCGGTTAGTATTCGGGCGGGTTTTTCTGTTCGATTAGGGTTTCGTCTTTGAAAAAAAGAAGGTACGTTGGAAAGAAATGAGCAATCAAAAGAAAAGGAATTTTCAGATAGAAGCGTTCAAGCACCGGGTCGTGGTGGACCCGAAATACGCAGAGAAGACCTGGAGCGTTCTCGAACATGCAATCCATGAGATTTACAATCATAATGCTAGTGATCTCAGTTTTGAAGAGCTTTACAGGTTTTTCTTCTTCTTTTATAATGAATTTATGAGACTTTATCGCTTTGAATTATATTCATAAACTTTATAGAGAAGTTGCGGCTGCAAATCTAATTTGGGTTGTGTCTAGATGATTTGAAACTACGAAGACTTTCTTATATGTTAAACTGCGTTGTATATGGATTTTCGGCACTATATTAAGGTCAAGAAGTTGCTGAACATACTTTGTAAACTTGTCTACGGAGGTAATGAGCTGGGAGAGATTTAATTGAATTGTTCTTAGACCGATTTAGTAAACCTACATGTGGCTTACAACTGGATGATTGTAGGTTAATGTTTTTGTACACATATTACTTATTTGATGGTTAAGGTAGACTGTATTTGTTCTGGTCTGATTGGCAGTAAATATCAGCGTGTGTTCAATGTTAGACTTTGTGTGAGTTATGAAAAGTTAATAAGTGTTTATCTATATGGTTCTTAATCTTATCGCTTTGAATTAGGTTCATAAAAGTATTCATCAGCTGAGATGGTTTTTCACATGCAATTCAGGAATGCATAGAACATGGTTTTGCATAAATTTGGTGAGAAGCTGTACTCTGGGCTGGTTACAACTATGACTGCTCACCTCAAAGAAATATCAAAATCTATAGAAGCTGCTCAAGGTGGCTTGTTCCTTGAAGAGCTGAACAGGAAATGGAATGACCACAACAAGGCATTGCAAATGATTCGTGACATATTGATGTACATGGACAGGACTTACATTCCAAATACCCATAAAACCCCTGTTCACGAGCTGGGACTTAACTTGTGGAGGGATAATGTATACATTCCAGCAAGATACAGTCAAGGCTTTTGAGCATGCTTCTTGAACTAGTACACAGAGAGCGAACTGGTGAAGTTATAGACCGGGGGCTCATGAGGAATATAATCAAGATGCTTATGGATTTAGGTTCATCTGTTTACCGGGAGGACTTTGAGAAGCCATTTCTTGAAGTCTCCGCTGAGTTTTATATGGGTGAATCTCAGAAATTTATTGAGTGTTGTCACTGTGGGGACTATCTGAAGAAAGCTGAGATAAGTCTGAATGAAGAAATTGAGAGGGTTACCCATTACTTGGATGTCAAGAGTGAAATCAAGATAACTAATGTGGTGGAGAAGATGATTGCTAACCACATGATGAGACTAGTCCACATGGGGAACTCTGGCTTGGTAAATATGCTTCTTGATGACAAGTATGAAGACTTGGGGAGAATGTACAATTTATTTAGAAGAGTTCCTAATGGTCTCTCAACTATACGAGATGTGATGACTTCTCACCTCAGAGAAATAGGTAAACAACTGGTTACTGATGTCGAAAAGTTAAAAGATCCCGTGGAATTTGTCAAGCGTCTCTTGGATGAAAAGGAAAAATATGATAATATCATTAGCCAAGCATTTTACAATGACAAGACGTTCCAGAATGCTCTGAACTCCTCTGTCGAATATTTCATTAACTTGAATAACCGTTCTCCTGAATTCATTTCCTTGTTTGTGGATGACAAGCTTCGTAAAGGTTTGAAAGGAGTCAGTGAGGAGGAAGTGGAGATAATGCTTGACAAAGTTATGATGCTGTTTCGCTATCTACAGGAGAAGGATGTATTTGAAAAGTACTACAAACAGCACTTAGCTAAGCGGCTTCTCTCTGGCAAAACTGTATCTGATGATGCAGAAAGAAGTCTGATAGTCAAGCTTAAGACAGAATGTGGGTATCAATTCACCTCAAAATTAGAAGGCATGTTTACTGACATGAAGACCTCCCAGGATACAATGCAAGGATTTTATGCAAGCCATCCTGAGCTAATGGATGGTCCTACCTTAGTTGTTCAGGTTCTAACAACAGGGTCTTGGCCTACTCAGCCCAGTATTGCTTGCAACCTGCCTGCTGAACTGTCGACACTCTGTGAGAAGTTTCGGTCATATTATCTTGGAACACATACTGGTCGGAGGTTGTCCTGGCAAACTAACATGGGGACAGCAGATATAAAAGCAACTTTTGAGAAGGGTCAGAAGCATGAGTTGAATGTTTCAACTTACCAAATGTGTGTACTGATGCTCTTTAACAATGCTGATAGGCTTAGCTACAAGGAGATTGAACAAGCCACTGGGATTCCTGCTTCAGACTTGAAAAGGTGTTTGCAATCAATGGCATGTGTGAAGGGAAAGAATGTTCTTAGGAAAGAACCTATGAGTAAAGACATTGGCGAGGAAGATGCACTTTTTGTCAATGATAAGTTCACCAGCAAATTCTACAAAGTGAAGATAGGAACTGTGGTTGCACAAAAGGAAACAGAACCTGAAAAGCAGGAGACGCGACAAAGAGTGGAGGAGGACTGGAAGCCGCAGATTGAAGCTGCAATAGTTAGGATCATGAAATCGAGGAGGGTGCTGGATCACAACAATATAATAGCTGAGGTTACAAAGCAGTTGCAGTCGCGGTTCCTAGCCAACCCAACAGGGATCAAGAAACGGATTGAGTCTCTCATTGAGCGGGATTTCTTGGAAAGGGACAACAACGATAGGAAAGTGTATCGGTATCTAGCCTAAAGACAGTCGTGAATAGATTTGACAAATGAAAGTGTACCCCTAGTTGGCAAGCCAGAATTTGTTTTACTTGCTATATCAATTTGTTTCTGGTGTTTCTATTTCTTACTCTATTTATTTTCCAATAAAAATAAACGGATGGAGTGTAGATGAAATAGTTTAAGGGCTAAAAGCAAACAAAAAAAATATAGTTGAAGGTTTGAACAAAATTTCAAACGAATATATTTGATTACACTTTCGAAAAAATTCAAATAAAATTTGAATGATAAAATAGTATTCAGCAACTCGATTAACTATAATCTTTTTCATTTGACTGGATCGAATACTCCCATATCCGAAAACTCTATAACTCAGCAGGAACTGAAATCTTAACCAGCAAACACCTCAAAGCAAAAGAAGTAAAGAAGGCATATCATAACAGGAAATAACTTCATTAACATGCATCTAAACTGTAGAAACCTCAAACCAGGAAGTCACCGGCTATCTAACATGACCGGTATGTTCATGTGAGGTAAACTTTTTGTAAACACAAAATTGTTGACCGGTAAACTTTTTTTGACTCAAACCAGGAAGTCATCGGCAATCTAACATGACCGGTATGTTCACGTGAGGTAAACTTTTTGTAGTGGCTGGTTGGGTCATAGGTAAACTTTTTTTGCTGTGATTACAACGTAAACACAAAATTGTTGACCGGTAAAGTGAACAAGAATCGAAGACGGTGGTCTGGTGGTGGTCGTCAGTTTGAGTCCAAGCGAAATCTTTCTGGTGTGGTGTTGTGTTCTTAGAATAGAAGATCATGGGTTTTCTTTGTTGCATGTCCTTTTATACTACCCAGACATGTGTCACAACAGGATCTTCGTGACACTGTAATTGAACTGACTATGACTTGACGTCATAGGTTTGCTTTATCATCGGTGGCGGTCACGTATGCCAACACGTGGTCGCTAAACATCGTTCGCCTGAGTAAGTTCGTAATTGGTTGGTCTATCGTGGATTGCTTCTACTTGTTCGCTTATACGAGGGTTCACAGGAGTAGGTCGTCATCGTTCGTCTGCTATATATATTTACAGGCTGTGGCTCCTCGACACGTGGCAGTGAATGTTCGCAGATACTAAAAAGATATTTGGTATGCATACCCCCATAGTATTTTACATACACAGAGGCAGATCTACATGGCTCTTTAGGGGAGCAATTCCACCCCTATTTTTGGGGAAAATTGTGTTTTAGTATCAAATCTCTTCTATTTTTTTAAAATTTAGTGTGTAGATGAGAAAAAAAATGAAAAGGTGTATCCTTATTTGAGAAAAAAATATTTTGAACCTTTATTTTTGAATTTTTGGATCCGCCATTGTCTCCAAGTTGTATTCTTAATAAAACTTTAAGGGATAACTACATATTTAGTACCCTACATATTCTCGTGTTACTGTTTTAGTACCTATTTTTTTTAGCAAAATGGTACCTAACGTTACGTTTTGTTTCTATTTTGGCATAAAGTCAAAAATAGCCTCCAACATTTGACCTTTTGGTCACTTTAGCACATATTCTTTTTTGTGCAAACAGCCACCTAACGTTTCATTTCCGTGCAATTTTCACCCTCGTTGAATGGAAACCGTCAGTCAATTAATGATTAACTCTCTTCGATGGCATGGCCACATGTACGGAGATGCTGATGTGGCATCAAAACCATTTTAAAAAAATAATTATTTTTATATTTATTTTTAACTAATCAGATGATAACACATGCATCATTTGGTTGGTCCAAAATTAAAGGAAAGAAATAAAATTTGAGATATGATGGGAATTGAACCAAGCCAGTGACTAGAAGGCATCACACATAACCACTAAACTAAACTACAAACTTGTTGACTCTTTACCAAATATTTTATTTACTACATCTAAACAAAACAAATCTAATCTCACACTGAACCCTATAATTTAAACTCCATTTTTATTTCCGTTAATACTTTAGAATCTGTAAAAAATCCTCCTCTAATTATATGAAAAAAAAGTTGTATAAACGATGCACAGATTCATTATCTGAGTGGACCTATTAGAGTTGAAGACAAGGACGGCATACCTACCATGTCGGGTGATCTTCTCGCGGTGGAAATAAGCAATATGGGTCCTTTGTCGGGCGACGAATGGGGTTACACGACGACTTTTGACAGGGAAATGGTGAAGGGTTTTTGACAGACCATTTTCCACGTGCAACTAAAGCTATCTGGTATTTTGAAGGAATTTATGCATACTCTCCTCATATACCAGGTTAATTTTCAATCGTTTCCCAATGGTTATATGTTTTTCAAACACTTTACTTCATGTCTATTGTGAATTGTCTTTTACAAATTGCAGGGGTGAGATTTCCAGGATTGACTCATCCGGGAATAATCGGGACGACACCGTCGATGTAGCTTCTGAATAAATGTAATGAAAGGGAAAGAGAAATGGGAGAAAATGGACATAAGTTTTTAAAACTATGTGAAGTTTTGCATACACACCATCGGCAAACCTTCCATCCAGCAAAGACTGCCATTTAGGGAAGGTATGCGCAATCTCGAACCATATAATGATATATGATGGCATGTAATCGAAAAAAGGATGTTCGTAGATAAAAAAAGGGACTGCTGAATGGGAAAAGATCGCTGAAGAGGGTGAGATTATAGATTCTAAAGGTATTGACGGAAATGAAAATGGAGTTTAAATTACAGAGTTCAGTGTGAGATTAGATTTGTTTTGTTTGGATGTGATAAATAAAATATTTGGTAAAAAAATCAACAAGTTAGTGGTTAGCTTAGTGGTTAGGTGTTATGCTTTCCAACCATCAAGCCTAGTTTTGATTCTAACTAGAGTCAAATCCTAAATTTTAAAAAATAATATAAAAAATAATTATTTTTTTAAAAAAATTATTGATTCCACGTCAACAAAGTGTCACATCAGTATCTTCGTACATGTGACCATGCCACATTATCGAAGAGAGTTGTCCGTTAATTAGTTGACGGTTTCTATCCAACGAGGATGGAAATTGCACGGAAATGAAACATCAGATTGTAACCCCCTCGACCCGGCCTAAATGCCAGACCGAACCGAGTGAACTACATTGGGTTTGCCGAAACAAACCTGAAAAGATTAACTAGACTTAGGTACATTTTTTATCTTCTCTAGATGCACATTATGTCCTATGGTGTGCATGCTAGCAGTGGGTAAAATCTCAACTGAATCATGCATCGAAATGACATCCAATTGCGCATATTTACAATTTAGGGACCAAATTGCAAATGTAGAAAGTTATGAGGACTTAGTTAAAATTTGAGTTACCAATCATTAATTAATCAGATTACATGTTTTCTTTCCAAATTTCAGCTCAAAACAATTACTCAAAAATATACGATTGCATTTACGATTATCAAAGATCAAAATATAATGTTTCAAAACATTTTTTAACTTTGCAGAAATATCCTCACAGAAGGTTTCGAAACCTTACTCTTTAAGGTTTCGAAACTTCATTCCAGTAGCAAAAGTTGACCTCCTGGTTTCGAAACCTTGGGGCCGGTTTCGATACCAGCTTTAAAAGGTTTCGAAACCTGTTCAAAATCTGTTCATCTGATTTCGAAACTTACATGTAGATTTGTAGATAATACATATTCGAGACACTTTAGACCCTTCTTAAATAAAACCAAATTAGCCTCAAACACTCTAACTCACAAAACAACATACTTGAAACATCATACAAACATCACACCCACTAAAGACATTCCAAAGATCACTAAGATATGGAAGCATAGACAGCATGCCAACAAAGGTAATCAACAAGGTAAACTTATAGGCATGATTCCTAGTCAACGTGCAAAATGTAAATTCACATCAAAATCGAGCATATAAACCCTCATACAACTTCACAATAACATTATAAACTTGCACATAACGTGAGTTTAGCAAATAACCCTCCCAAACAGCAATGAACCATATTGCCTTTATTACTAGTAGTCTAGTTCGAAAATCATACTTTCAAATATCTCAAGTCCTTGGATTCCCCTTCGTTTGCTTGCTGTCTCCAACCTTTAATTATATGCATCGATAGACAAAGAGAGCGTAAGTACACTAGCTTAGTGAGGAGTGCTCAAAACAAAACACCATCAATGCATTTAAAGCCGGTTTCCAACTCACAATGAATTCATCATTTAAAACATCATTCAAAACATCATGCCTTATAAACCATGCACTTAACATTTCCAAAAATATGCATATTAAACCGTATGCAACATGTATCATGGATCAATAGCAAAATCCCATTTGCAATCCCTCAATTTAAGCTTTCCTATGCATAACAACCCATATGCAAGGCTTAAAGAGTAAACATGTATTCATCATCATGATACATTATCAATTATATTGACTTTCAAGTGATCATAAATCAAGTTTCACTTTACAAAACATACATCGGATACATGGATTCAACAAGTGTCCTCTCAACACTTCATACAATCTCAACCGGAATTAAGGTACGATCACAACCGGATACCATCACAACTCAATCATCGGTTAGATGTATAATCCACTAACGGGAGTTTTCGGTACCATATAACCCCTCGACTGTTAGGGTACTTGTGGTGGAGTATTAGATACACATAAACCCCTCAACACTCGAGGCGACTCATTATTGTGCACTATCAATCCTATGGCCGACCAACTATATCCGATAACATTTTATACCACATCACTTGCCAATATAATTCATTTTTAACCATGTATCTCACTATTTTTATATGCAACACTCAAAAACCATTTCCAATACATTAAACCATGCATTTACCAGTATTCCTCATACTTACATGGACCATTTTTCCAATGCATCCATCATCAATATATGATCAAAAATTAATATAAAACATACTCAAAACATGCTTAAATAGTAGGTACCATGTAATTCAAAAACAAATGCATAAAACCAATTTTGCCAAAACATGATCGAGGGAGAAATCTCATCATACTTACTTCCGAGTTTAAACCAACATTTCAAGCTTAATTTAAACTCCCAAAAATAACCTTTGAACCATTTCAAAGCTGAATTCCATGTTCTCACTCACCGACTATGCAAAACTTTGTCCAGCTATGCGAACTACTCCTCCAAAGCTTCTGAAACGGTGCCACAAGCTTGAGGATCAACTTCCCCTAATTTAACCACACGAAAACATAGTATTCAAAGTATCTAAATGCATTCAAAGGCTCAGCAACATTAATCCACAACAACTCCAACCAAAACCCCTTCCACAACAACCGAAATCAAGATCAAACGCCTTCCAAACTTAACCCAGCCAAAGCCTAAAGGTTTAATCTATCAATTATCTTCAATTAACATCCAAAAACAACCTAACATCATCTTTATACCTTCGGCGTTCATAAAACATCCATAACTCACCAAAAACACAACACTAACAACCTAGGAAATTAGAGATTCACTTAGTTTCCGGATTCCAATGTTAAAACCAACTTATTAACATTATAAAACATCAAAATTATGATTAGAACCAATCAAGAACTTAGCAAAACAGATCCAAAACGAAAATCACTTAATCTCATCAATTAAACCTTGATTTAACCAATTTTTCATAATTAAATCATTAAAACTCATTAGAAAACATTAAACACGGATCAAATACTTAGAAATTTCAGTAAAGAACCATTCATTAGAGGAGAAGAACGAACCTTACCTCTAATGAGTGAATTTCCTCTCAATTGAATGTTTTACTCTTGAAAAACATTCAATTAAAACAATAAAATTTTGGAAAACAAGATTGAATAATCCATTAGAAATCAAGAATATTACCTCAAATCTTTGATGCAAAAGAGAGTGTTTGGCTGAAGAAACTTTGAGAGAAAAGTTTTAGAGAAAAAAGTTACGTCAAAAGTGGTTTTAGGAAAATAACTACGTTTCCTTAATTAAATCCCCTTTAATTCACTAATTAAAACTCATTTAAAATAATCCAAATTGAGAGAAAAATTTGATTAAAACATTTGGTAAATTACTCTTTAAAGATTGTAATATTTGACCCTTTTTCAAAATAGTCACTAGAATCAGTTTTTCACTCTTTACATTTTGGTCACTAGCCAAAATGTCCAATTTCCAAATTCCATTTTTCAAAATTGACTTCACCAAAAATATCCATATATTAAATAATGATTTTAGGATATTTTTCCCATATGTTTTCTCACACAAAATATTTATTCCAATTTTTATCCTGAATCCGACTTGAATCTCTAATCTTAGTCCACCGGACCGTCTAATCAACCTAGAAATTCCTAGGCCCAAAACTGGGGCATTACAAGGTGGTTGTTTGCACAAAAAAATAATATGTGCTAAAGTGACCAAAAGGTCAAACGCGATTATTTTTGACTTTATGCCTTCTATTTTGGTACCCTACCGTAAAAATTAACGGCATACTGACAATGAGAGAGAAAATCACATGTGGCATTTGCCACGCCATTTTCTCTCATAGTCATCATGCAACGTCGACTAAAATCATAAAAAAACACACACACATGGCATGCTGGCTACGAGAGAGAAAATGATGTAGCAGCATGCCACATTTGATTTTTCTCTCCTTGTTAGCAACTTAGCATACCACATGTGATTTTCTCTCTCCTAGTTAGTATGTTGTTACTTTTTTAACAGTGTGATATCAAAATAGAAACAAAACGTAACATTAGGTACTATTTTACCCAAAACAATAGGTGGGGGTACTAAAACAATAATGCGAGAATATGTGAAGTATTAAATATGTAGTTATCACAAACTTTAATGATTGTATTGTAGTTTTAAAAATTCAGTGACTAAAATGCAAGTACCTTAAAAGTTCAGGGTTTATCCTAAAAATCATAGAATTTAAACCTTATCCCTTGTAAGGAGATAGGTCGGACCTCACAAAAATAAAGAGGATATTTTCGTCTTGCTGCCTTGGTAGTAGCTTAGCTTCTGAACCAAGATTTTGTGAATGGCAACCTTGTTTAGCTCTCCACCATTTCTATCTCACCCTTTAACAAAAACTCCCCACTTCTCCTCATCATCTCAAACACTTTCACCGAACTGGTGTAGGCCTAAATTAAGCACAACCTCCATCAAATTCAAGTGGGAGAACAAAAACCCCCAAATCCTGCCACCACAGATTGGTGTAGGCCTTGCATGGGCAGCCTTCCTTGCTCCTGAACGAATTAAAACTCGCATTCAAGTTTCTCAACAAGAAGCAAATACGAGGTGTCCAACTCTCAACTCTCCTCTCTATTTTTCGCCTTTGAAATAACTTGATTTTTTTTTTGTTCATACCGAAAGAAGACGGGTTAACTACTCTGTAGCAAATCCTGTTGGACTAAATCAGCCACTTCCAAGGGGGTTTCCAAAAAATTAATTCGCCAAGAGGATGGCCACGGCTCAAAGAAGATAGCTTATCCACAACCCTACTCCGTCCCGTCGAACATGCCGAACCACCGTGGACCATTGCCGGTTTAGAAGCTCAAAGATTGACTCGACTAATAATGATCCAGTCAAAGCAGGAGAGGATCGATCAAGAATTATTATTAGTACGGTTCAACACAAAAATAAATCTATACAAGTTTTAAAGGATAATGAAATTGACATATTTTAGAATAATATCTTATTATTACTGTTTTGATAACTAATATCTTAGGTTTATCAAGATAATAACGTTTATCAAAGACTAGAATTAAATGACTTTGCATGTTTGGATTTTTTTAAAGATGTGTATTGTGTGTATATAAATATAAAACTCCAACTATTATTTCTTTGTAAGAGATAAAATCAGGGACAGTTAAAATTGAACATTGAGAGGGCCAACATATTGAATTTTAAAAATAAGAGGATTTATTAAGCATTTAAACTCAAACTTAAGGGGACACAAAGTTCAATTTGTCTAATATTTAAATTTATAAAGACTTAAATTATTATTATTATTAAATCAAAAATTTAAGGGGCGCATGCCTATCCTTCTTTACTTCAATATCTATTTGATTAAATATTTAATTAGCTCTTATATTTTTAATTTGAATACTTGTTTTTATAAATACCAAATTATTATTTAACTAAAACTTATCACATATTTATTATTTATAACAGGGACCTAGCCCCTAGCCTTAAGGGTACTCTGCCCTTTGATAAAATAAAATAATATAAAATTATCTCTATCTATAGTAGAAATAGACTCAAAATTGTCTAACTAGTATGTTACATTGAAAAACCTTGTTGCTCTCTTGTGATCTTGTGTTAAGAGGGTTGAAATGCTCTTTTGATAAATTGGCTAAAACCGATAACAGTAGTGGACAAATTGCACGATGATTTTAGAGTGATTCGGCTTCTAAACTAAGCCTGCATCCACTACCTTAGCACACCACTAAGGATTTCCCAATTCACTATGAATTCGTCCCCTTTTCAAGGCTTAGGAGGAAACTTTTACAACCCTATCTTTTAACGGCTAAGATAGAAACACTCTAGTTTTTGTCTAAGGCTAAACTAGAACCTCTCCTTTTACAAGGGATTTGTGTAAACTCTAAAACCTCACCTATGTGGGTGTTTACAAGAATTTAAGCTCACAAGAGTACAAAGGATTTACAATTAAGCACTCTCTTAAACACTATATACAAGAGAAATGAAAGAATAAGACTTGAAGCTAATTTCTCTTGATCATGTTGCTTACTAACCATCTTCAAGTGTTCCAAGGCTTGTATTTATGTTTGAAATGAGTTCCTAGCCGCTGGTGACCGTTGGGGCTTTTATTTCCCGCAATAAATGTAGTTCTGGAGCTGACTGTATCGATACGCGGGTAGCCGTATCAGTACGTGATCTTCAGAAACTAGATGTTGAGCTCTTTCCAGCTTGTGTGTATCGATACACTAAGGAGTATATCGGTACGACCTGCAATTCAAATAGTCGTTGAGAAATAGCCGTTGGGGGTAGTTGAAATAGGGATCGGTACGCTACAAAGCGTATCGGTACGAACCCTTTTCGTATCGGTACGGCCAAGCCTGTACCAGTACGAGTTTTGGCTACTAAAAAATTACTGTAGTTGAAACCCTTAAGTGTATCGATACGAGGCATACCGTATCGGTACGGGTTTGCAGAAAACTCAGGTTTTGCTACTTTAAAATCGTTTCAAAGCATTCCAAAACCTTTTGAAAACTCCTCAAACATAATTTTAAGTTGTTTGGACTTAAAAACATTTTTGAATTCTTTTTAATTTAGTCCAAAACTATTTTTCAATTATTATATCAAAACAAATATCCTAAAAGACATTGTTGAAATTTTTAAAATTTTCTATCAATTAAAAATTAGAGTGGACATAAAAAAATGGTTTTCCTCCCAAAGATTTTTCATATTTTTTTATTTGAAAATACTATAAAAATACTATAATTTAAGAATAACTAGAAAAAGATGATATTAAAACTAGAATTAAAAAAAACTAGTTTGTCTAATATTTTTTTAAAAATAAGTTTATATTCACCACACTATTACTTGTCTTTACGAGGATCTAAATTAAATGTATAAAAAAATTATTTTAAAATTATCAATTTAATTTTTTTTGACAACGACAACTAAATTTTATTAAAAAATCATGAAAGATATTACATATATGACACATCCAGAAGAGAAAATAATGAGAACTAGTCTACCAAAATCTCATACAAAAACCCAAAGGTACAAAGAAAAATAAATATTTCCATAGAGATTAGCATACTGTCAAAATTCAGAAGCCTTCTTAAATCTCATTGTCTCTAATCAAACGAGACGCTTTACGGGGTGAAAAAGTAATGGTGAGCGAACCAAACTCTCTAGCAGATTGCTCCGCTACCCAAGTCTAATTACATTGGCAAACAACCATCAACCGAGTGGGGATCTATCTTTTTATGACTGACGACAGAATCATAATAAAAAACTAGCGCCATGAAGATCTATGTACGAGCACCAAACGACCGCTAAGATATGCTGAAGTCATGCCATAACGACAAATAAAACGAACAACAAAAAACAAAAAAAAAGCGTGCCAAAAAGGCAGAAGGAACGCGTGCCACAAGAGTATGGATTCTTATTAATATATAAAAAAAAAACAAGAAACTAATGAACCCCGGTGGTTCACAACCAATACTAAGACTAGTTGTCGACCACCGGTTAAAGGAACAAATGAAAAAATGAGTCTGCAACGCTAGGATTGGGGCAAAGAAAAATTAGGTTTTAACAAGTATCAACTTAATTTAATATAATATAATAAATTAGGTTCTAACTGGCCTCATTTGCACATGGAATGCTGGCCTACGGAAGGTGATAGTCAAAGTTGATTGTCATGACGCTATCCTGCTAACTCATAATCGAGATTGTAGACAAGGCTACTCCTCAATTTTGTTGCACATTGATGTGTGGATTCGCAAGGATTGAGTTATTGAAATACAACATCTGAAGCGAAGTGGTAATAAGGTCGTGGATACACTGGCTAAGGGTGTTACTCCAGGGAATTTGGAAACTAAGATTTTTCATGACTTGCCGTCTGCAGTTCTGGATCTATTGCAGGAGGATACATCAACCTAGTTGTGCTTTATGGTTTTTTCCTATCGTTTGAAATGTATTCGTAATTATGGTTAACAAGTTGGTCTCGTAAGACTCTTATGTACTTATTGTCATGTGTACTATTTTCCTCCGATTAGAGTTAGGGAGTTTTAATGAAGATCGTGGTAATAATATCTTTTTTTAAAAAAATTAAAAATATATTAACAACTTTTCAATCTTAGGGGTCATAGTGTTGAAGTATAAGCAGTCTTTGCTAGTAGGATTAGTTATTTTACAACTCTTTGGTAGCTTTTCCTAACCGTTTCTCCACCCCAGCTCTAACGATTTTATAACCAATGGTGCAATTTACAAGTTATCCTAGACACAAACATACCTGCACTCATCAGTAATTTACCAAAGACTTGTAGACAATTAATCCTACTAGCAAAGGCTGATGATATGGAGAACATTTGAAACAAGTACTGTGGGTTGAGAGTTGGTCCGAGGTGGCGATTGATCTAAAAGGAAAAATACAAGGCAGCCATCAAGTATTTGTTGATGGACACCGGACAAAACGGAGCGGATTTCGGATTGGGTATACAGATTCCTTCGTCGGCAACCTTCGAGTACATTGTTGAGGTTGATCAAGTCTCTATTGCACATGCATGATCTTGTTTGAGGAGTACAATATATTTCATCTTCTCTGAGGAACAAATATGTCCTCAAACTCTCCTCTATAATTATGGATACAAATTCTTTGCCCTTTCTATACACTAACACTAAAAAATTAAATTCTAAGCCGTAATCCTAAATTCTAAATCCTATAGCCTACACCCAAAAATACACCCTACTCCAAATTTTCTAAATCCTAACTATAAACCCTAACCTTAAAACTCAAACCCTAAACCTAATTTTTAGTGTGATGGCATAAATAAGGGCACCAAAGAGAGGATTTCTATCCTATAATTATACCTCGGCACTAAAGCATGCAAGAATTAGAATTAATATAAGTTATTTGTGTTTGTGGATTGGGAAAGAATTAGAATTATAATCAAACTCTCCTCTTTTTTATTTAATATTAAATTTAAATAAAAACTGTATTATCAATAATAAATATTAAACTAAATTATAAATTTAAAAATAATAGAATCAATTTAGAATCAAATTATAAAATTTAGAAGCAACTATGTATAAATTTTATTGTTAAAAATACTTAGAGGGAGTGTTAAAAGAAGAAAGAAATTGAATGAAAAAAATAAGGATGGAAAAGAAAAAAAGAGAGAGATTATAATATGAAATTTAATTTTTATATTAAATTTAATAATTTTATTTATTTATTATTTTATATTAAAATTTAAATAACATAATATTATCAATAATAAAGAAATATTAAATTAAATTATAAAATTTAAAAACAAATGGAACATAAAAAGATTTCTTTGAGACTAAACTGAACAAAAAACGTAGTGTACTCGGCAAATTAAGTAGAGCAATGAACGTCGTCTCCTCCTCAGTGATGGTGTAAATAGAACACAAATGATGTATCTAATAACAGTGATGGTCTGGCGTCATGTGAGAGCGTTATCCAAATTTGCAATAGTATTTGGTCAATTGAATTATCTAAATCACTCGACATTTGTTCAGTTGTGGGTGTGTATAAAGGTTTAATTCAAACATGAAGAATAGACGAGAAAAAGATAATTTTTAAGGTAGTTCGTCAACCGCAAATGAGAAAACGGTCAAGTTCGTCATTCACACTCTTAAATCGAATATTAAAAAAGCTTCCACAAGAAAACGAACCTGAAACTTTGTACTTAAATATAAAATATTAAACCCCTGAGCTAACCAAGAGTTAACTTATTTTTTACCAACCATTTTATTTACTTTATTTATTGTTAAACTAAATATCATGCTAAAGTTATTTTCTCTCTTTATTTGAGAATAAAATTAAATATTTATATTTTTCATAAAATTAATATTAAATTATTATAAAAATTATTTTTTATATAAAAATTTAGATTTTAAATTTTATAGATACTAACTTTGTAGAATATAAAATATTTATTTAATTTGTACATACTTTAAAATTTATATACTATCATTATAAATTTAATTTTTATAATGATTAATATTAATTTTATGAAAATATTTATTTGAATATTTAATTCTATTCTCAAATAAATAGAAGAAATAAATTTAGTTTGATATATAGTTTAAAAGTAAATAAAAATGTTGGTGAAGTTTAATTAATCTCTTGGTTAGTTTAGTAATTTAGTATTCTATATTTTAGTAGATTGTCCCAGGTTCGAATCCTTGTGAAAGCTTTCTTAATTTCTGGTGTGAATATTGTATAAATTAAATATACCAACTCGTAGAAATATATCAAGTAAAGTTGGTTGGCTTGGTGGTTTATATCTTGCTCTTACATTCATATGGCCTTGGGATCAAGTCCTTCAAAGAAATGGAAAATCAGCTTAACTGTTAATTTCTGATTAGGAGAGAGAAAAGAAAAAAATAATAAAAAATATCACGTCAGCTTAACTGTTAATTTTAAACGAAAAATGTACTAATTTAAAAACGAAACATAACGTTAGGTGTCATTTTGCCAAAAAAAATAATTGAGATGTTAAAACAAAAACGCGATAATAAATTAGGTACTAAATATATAGTTATCTCTAAAAAAACCTAAGAGACCGACATGTCATTTGTGAAATCACAAAGATTTGACTTAACTAAAACAATACTAAAGTGACATAATCTTATTAGTTGACAATTTTTTTAACGAATTTTAATATTTATGGAACAATTTGGATGACGGAACAAACTTTAGGGGCTGTAATAAAAAAAAACATAAATTACCTCTATTAATTCATTTTCAAATCAAACTCAGCTACAACGAGCATGAGAATTAAAGATAAGTTTGTCACTTTATTTTAAGTCATTTATCGTTAGTTAATTAATAATTTTTATTTACAGAAGAGCTATTTTGCACCGAATAAAACGTTAGTTAATTTAATTTAAAAAATAAGGACCAAAATAACTATTTGTTTAAATGTTAAAGACATTTTTAATTTTATGTCCAAAAAAATCCACGAAAAAATTTAGAAGAAAATATGTTTAAGGACTAACAATAAAGATGAAGGGAAGACCAAAGATTTTTTCCATGACAGTGATATAATAAATGGCTTATCAACCAGCCGCATATCTACTAGGATTGTAAGGTGAACATCTGACTACCTTAATTTTTTTTTTTTATGTTCATACATTTATTTTTATTTTTTTAATATTTAGAATTTGTGTATACTCTGAAATTTTAAGATTTTACATATTCTTACTCTAAAACATATTTTTGAATCCACCACTACTTATCACACCTCTTTCAAGGTACCAAACATGTTAGAAATCAACCGATGAACTCGACTAATGCACGATAAAAATGCTCATTAAAAGAAAAGTGATATTTAATCATTTATTTTTTTGACAATCCTAATTATAATCCTAATTCTACTTAGAGGGAAGAGAAATGGATGACTCTAGGGGAAGGAAGATGATGCTTGAGTATAGATCCTATGACTTAAGGGAGTATAAGGAAACAAAGATGAGCTGTTTGGCCAATGGACCGAATGTGTTTGGTCAAAATGATATTTAACACTTATTCCACCTAAGTTAAAGCTCTTGATATTTATTTATTTATTTGATAAGAAAAGGATATTACTATATGCTTAATAAAAACCCCTAAATCTAAGAGAGGAAAAAAAATTAAAGAATACATACGATAATAATTACAAAAAAAATCTACGAGATAACCTCATCAAACGTAACATGAACGACAAAACAAAATTAGAACTAATTTGTCATCAGAGAGCAGCTAATATCCTCCAGCAAGAAGGAAAGAACTTCCGAGGGTGGAGTGGCAAAGTAGATCAGCTGAAAAATCGCAGTAAAAGCAATTTTGGCCATTTCATCCGCAACCTTATTTCCCTGGCGACGAATGTCAGTTATAACACCTCTTTCAAGGGTACCAAACATGTCAGAAATCAAGCGTTGAACCCGAATAATGCACGTAAAAATGCTCAAGTTTTGAAAATTGTTGTTGGGACATGTTTCATAGATTTAGTTCTTCCTTGTTTCCTAGAAGCTCAGATGAGTGGTAATATGACCCTTTTCAGCAGGAATGCTCTTATATCATCCTGCAAAATATGTTTTCAAATGCTAGTTAAAATATTGAATCTCCAATGACGTATGAGTTGGTTTAGCACCTTTATGACCGCGATTGCGGATTTTTAGCACTTGAAATCAACTGATAAACGTATGATGAAAAAAACAGGACACATTATTAAACATAGTTGGCTAGCTCAAGTCGCATGTGGCATGCATCAAGTTTAACCAGACTGGGATTCAACATCAAAGCCCTGATAGAGAAAATCAAAATTGAACACTAGGCTGAGAATTTAGCCAAGATTTTGTGTAGATGGTTTCAGTCTGAAAAAGGTATAGTGTCCCATATCTGTCCTTTAGTTTAGCTTTCATAAGGGAAAATAACGTCCATAAATGAATATTTCAAGTCTCTTTGATATCAGATTAGTTTTCATGACATAGGACGGAGAACGCTGAATTTAGCTCTGAAAGTTCACCTAATTTCCACTTTGATTTTGTTTTTTTTTTACTTTGTTCACGTAACATCCCCACCATGCCTGGTCGGGAGCCGGGTCGAAGAATGTTACCGGTGAACAAAACGATAATCAGAGGGATAAAACTTCAGTAATTACTTGTCACTTACTCAAGGTTACACTTTCCAAACATTACCCAATATCGATATTAGTTCAACTATACCATTTGAAACAATGTCTAATTAATGGGGACTAGTTTCTAACCTTTACAAGTTTTAGGGACTAAATTGTGAATCTGATAATTTAGGAGTTCTTTAATGCAATTAACTATATAATAATTAAATTCAAAATTATAATAGTGATCTTGTAAATTTTCATATTATTTCGATATCATTTACCCATCCAATTAGGTTGTACAATAATTATTGACCATTCTGTAAACCCTTTAAAACTGTGTTCAATGTCTTTTAACAGAATTAACTACTTCCATATTGATACCCCTTGGGTCCGTATCGATACGGATATGCGCAGACCCAATTTTGACTTTAAGTGGTTAAGACCCTGTATCGATACCACTGAGACCGTATCGATACGGGTTGACTCGTTTTGATATGGCCTAAAACCGTACCGATACATTTAAATGCCCAAACCTTACTGTCACAGTCCGTATCGATACACATCAAACCTGTATCGATATGCCAAGGTTAACTTATGCTTTTCCAGACCAATTTTGTGCAATGTCGTATCGATACGGCTTGACCTGTATCGATACGCCCTGCACTGTAATGTCATTTTTTATCTGGTTTTAAGTCCATTTGACCTAACAATCAATGTCCAAATGCAATGAAATTTTACCAACAATATTTCAATACTGAAATCTACCTCCATGCCAAGTTTTAGGGTTATTCGAATCCATTTACTAGATTTTCACCTTTTAGGGGCATTTAAGTATATTTGCTGCTTTTAACCAAAACATTACATGACCAAAATGAGCATTTTAACCCTTTTAACATAGTGGTCCATATATAAATGCAAAATGGGATTAAATCAACTTGTCTAGACCCTATGCCACTATTCTAGGAGTTCAAGGACTAGATTAACATTACATAGAAGATTATGACTTGCTCCAAAAACGTTCCTTGCTCCAATCCTTGATCCAACTAAGCTTTAACCTGGAAATGCATAGAAATGAGATGCGTTAGGCTTACTTAGCCTAGCTAGGTAGTTATAAGAAATGGTATGAACATCAATGAAAGTCATGACATAGATAACAATGAAAATGCATCTCAAGACATGTCACGACAATACTTGCAATACTTATTCACATATTTTCCTTGGATCGACATGTAATATGGATACGCGAATTCCCATCCAACACCTCCAACAATGAATGGTCAATAACCTCCAACATCGCCAATAAGACCAACACAATCACATCCTGCCAACATCGCCAATGAGAGCCTTAGCTCAATGACTGTAGTCCACTCCTTACCAATGAGCTTATGAATTCTATGGCATGCCAATTGTATCCCATGTCCATTTGTATCCAAGGATTTCAATACTTACCAATTCCAATGACAATAGCAATAACAATAACAGTAGCAATATCAATACGATAACAATAACAATAATCACATGACATATTCATTAAAGCCTCTTTCAATACTTAATTATATCAATGATCATATGAAGATTCGATAATCGACTTGGTGATGTAATAAGCTACCAAAGCTTACCGATAGCACCTCTCATGAGGTTTCAATGCAAACACACCTTGGTCAATGATGATGATGTAATAATTCAATATCAACAAATTCGAGAAAGACACCTAGCCAATCCCTTGACTCCGACTACACTCACCGATGATTCCGAGGCTTTCAAGGCTCCCGGATGACAACTCCTTTGCTCTTGGGCTTGGTGGAATTGGGAGGATTTGGAGATTCTTCATCTTGAATCTCTTGAGCTACAATGAAACAAAGATTTACAAGGATTTCAATACCGATAATAGATTCATAGCAACTCAATAGCTATGAAAAACAATAACAATTAAGCTATAATATCCCTAGAGGATTTCTACGGCTTATCTCAATCCTTGGGTTCAAGATTAAACATGATTTAGCCATGGATTCGATAAACCGATTGAGAAAAACTACTTACCCAATCGATTGCTTCGATTTATGATTGACGAACTTAAAAAAAGCAAAGCTTGATTCTACCTTCAATGGAGGTGTGTGCTGGTGGCTAGAGGAAGAAGATGAGGAGGTGCTTGCTTAACATTCAACCGGTGAGCTCCTTTCTTTCTTTCTTTAACTATTGGAGTTTCCTTAGGATGAAGAAATCAATCCTTAGTCATCCACGTAGGTGATGATTAAGATTGAGGAGGGGCTAATCGTGAGATTAGTCCCTCAACTCTTAATTGTCTATACTTTTTTCACTCCAACTTTCAATTCTCTTAATTTGGTTTCTAGACTATGTTTCAAAGTTTACAATATGGTCCTTAATAGTGTCAATGGTTAATTGGGATTCAATAAACTAATGATATACCACTTGATCAAAGGTCAACTCTTAAATTTTGACTTTTCGATGTGAAATTTTTGGTCACCGGAATCGAATTCCAGCTAGGCCCGATTTTGGGATGTTACAGTTCAAACAGAATTCTGGATGGTTCCTTTCCTAGGACCTGGAGGAATTGATAAAAGAAATTAGAGTCTCGAATGCGGATGGCCAATATCATTGCTTCACCGTTGGCTCAAGATGAGTTCTACAATCCAGGTAATGTTATTTCTGGTTGGGTGTGGTCTATGCACATCTGTTTTTACATTTGCCTTATTATTCATAATAAGATTTTACACAAATCAGCTCCATACATGACACAAGATTCATCCTCATATTTTTCGAGAATGTGCCACAGTTGATCGTCGAGCTTTACTCCCTCGTTAATCGTTATGGTTCATCTTCTCAACCGGTCGTTTGACGTTGATCACCCGATAGGTACTTTGGTCCATGACTGCTCGTCTCTCATGCAGGGGTTGGACTTGGATTGTTTAAATTCGACACATCCTTCGTCAAGGAAATTGTTGCGCAGATCACTTGGTTAATCTTGCCACAGGAATCGGTGAGGAGCCTCCAAATACTTTAATTCTCTTCTTACAGGCTGATGCTTGCAGGCAAGGGACAATTCGAATTTTGTTTTAATTTTCTCTCTTATGTAAAAAATAATCTCACTAAGGTGCGGCAAACTTTTGACTTGACTCGAAAAAGTTCAAATAAAGTTTGAGTTAAAATAGAAATTCGAATAATTCAAGATTTTAAGTAATTAGTTAGTCAATTTTCAAGCTTGAGTCAAGTCCTTCAATTTTTCCTAATATATTATGTACCTCACATGTGAATATATATATATATATATATAGCCATTTAAATTAGAGTCAGTCTGTATTATAACATTATAAATAATTACAATTAAATTTATACAAAAACTTGAAATATCGACTCGAATTTCATAAAATTGAATCGAAAAAAATTCAAATTATAAAATAAGACTTGTAAACTCAACTAACTCGAAAATTTTTATCCGACTCGACTCGATCAAACGCTTAGCCCTACCCACAATGATTAGTTAAGCAAGAACCATTCTTCCCTGTGTAGTATGTATTATTTTTTCCATTAAAAATGTTAGACACTAATCCAATTATTTTAAAAGATTAATCTCTTATTTAAACATTAAAAAAATGTAATTGAGAGGGTGTTGAATAAACAAATGGACCTAATTGAGGTCCATGGGGGCTGGGGCTGAGATATATTTTCTTGAAAGCCCGACACTTGACTTGGTAATTGATATGAAAAACAAATAAAATATCTACTTTTCTCAATCCTAACTATTTATGTACTCTCCAGCTTCAAGTCATCTTTAAAGTCACCCCCTTTTTCTTCAGTTTTCATGCATTAGGGTTTGCCGATTGCATCCCCAAATTTCAACATCTATCGTTCTTTGTAATTTCCCATTATCCTTTATTTCTTAATTGTTTTTATTAGCCTATTTTCATTGAAAATGATAATTGTTTTCTGGTTTCTGTCCTTATATTTACGAAACTCAAAACATATTGAATTGTTTGTCATTTTTTTATTATTTCTTTGACATTATTTTTTATGTTGTTTATTGCAGATTTATTTTAGTTTTGATGTATTCGTCCAGAGGGACGAATGCCTACGGGCAGCAGCCCTACGTTGGCCAATCCGGATATTCCCAAAATGTGAGCTTTTTTTAAAAATCCTATTTCGTGTTAAAGATGCTTTTTCAATCTCCTCTTTTATAATTCGTTTCTAATGGATTTGTATTCTGATGGGATTGAATTGCACTGATTTTGAAATGTTTTTGTAAGGTTATACTGGTTGGTCTGGGTGAAAAACAGATAAATTTTACTTGCTTCGATATTGACGTCAGGATTTATCTTTTTTGTTTTCCAATCATTATTCCAAAGTCTTCATTGTAGCTGAACGTTTCAATGTGTAATACGAGTTAATATTGTATTTTTGAGGTCTGACAATGCGTCTAAATTCCTGGGTTTGCTCTGGCAAAGTGGCAATAGCTCTTTAGCATGTGTAATTCGAGACTTATCATGGGTCTGGTTTTGTTTACAATTTTTGCCAAAATTTTGTAGTTGGGTGCTGGTTATTCTGGCAGTTCTGTGGGAGGACCTGATAGGGGAGCTCAAATGTCCTTGTCTTCTCGGCATTCATCAATTTTAGGTAGTTCTCAAGATGCAGAAGCTGGTGGATACAGAGCCCTTTCCTCAGTTTCAGCTCATTATGGGGGGCAGTATAGCTCTATATATGGCACAGCTGCTTTGAGTGCTACTCAGCAGGTCAGTGGAATCTGTTTTCTTTACATATGTGTTTGCTCCGGTAATTTGTAATGGTCATTTTTTTCTTTATTTGTTAAGCCTTATCATAGATATTTGGGGACAAGGTCGGTTTAAACTACTTTATGCTGTTTTTCATTTCCTTGGGAGTTTATGACATGTACAATATCCTTAATTTGGTGATGAATAATATTGTTAAATATGCATTGATTGAATTTTGAATTTGATTATTTTTATATGTTCTAGGTTCCGGCTGCAAGTTCCAAAGGGGCTGGAGCATCAGCTTTGGAAGCTCGCAATGCTTATGCCTCTGCACTGACAGATTCACCAAAATTTGCATCTACTGACTATGTTTCATCATCAAATCATGGGTATAGTCACAAAGCTGATCAAATGTATGCAGAGAAGATTCCTGACTATCCTACTGTGGAGAGAAGACAATTTGGAGAACGACAAGGTGGTTATCTGGGGAGGGATTTGCCGAGTGATCCAACTGGAAGATATTCTGATTCTGCTATTTTTGGTCATCAGCATCAGGTCATGCAATTTCATAATGTTTTTTCCATCAGCGTCTTTTTTTTAATCATGGTCCTTTTCATGTTCTGTATATAACTCTGCTGATACTCTACTCTTCTCCTTTTTGTAATCTTGTTCCTTGTTCTCCTTTGGTTTTAATCATTAATATTTACTATCTTCTGGAACAGCCTGGCATATATGATCGTCTTGATCAAGCTGTCTTGCTTCGACAAGAACAATTGCTCAAACCTCAATCAGCCTCGCATGATAATAGTTCGAGGTATTTATTATTTTTGTAGAATATTTACTGTACAATTTCCAACAGAAGATGTTTGTGCATAATAGCAACAAGTCTTCACTTGTAGTAATTTTCTTGTGATATATGGCCGAGGTCAACCTTCTTATCCTTTATGGTGGTAGTCTGTTGACTGTTTGTTAGACGGTAATATAATGCTTACTAGACTGAGAAGCAACACATTTCTGGCAGACAAGCTGATTATCTTGCAGCAAGGAGTGCTGCTAGTCGTCATTCCACCCAAGATCTTCTGCCTTATGGAGGAAGATTAGATGCTGATCCCCGCATTTCATCATTGCTGAGCTCTTCTTCTTCTTATGGTGGACAAACCCCTTCGATATTAGGGGCAGCTCCAAGGAGAAATGTCGATGATCTCATGTATCCACCTACTTCTGCAAATCCTGGTTATGGCGTGAGCTTACCGCCTGGTAGAGATTATGGAACAAAGGGGCTTCATGTTACAACCCTTGAGTCTCAATATCCTGATAGTACATTATCACGCAGTGGTCTTCCTAGGATTGATGAACGCAAGGACAGCAGGGCTGGTTACCTTAGGGAGTTTGAGATGAGAGAGGAGGAGCGTCGTCGGGAGCATTTGCGTGAAAGAGAGAAAGACAGAGAGAGGGAAAGGGAGCGAGAACGAGAAAGACTACGAGAACGTGATCGTGAACGTGAACGTTTGCGCATCTTGGAGCGACGGGAGAAGGAACGAGAGCGGGAGCGTAAGCGTGCACTTGAAGTTACGCGCGAAAGAACTCCACCAAGAGTTTCTAGGGATCACCGTGGTCCATCTTTGACAAAAGAGGCCCGACCTAGACGAGAATCCCCACGTCGTGAAGTTTCACATAGGTGGATCTTGATGTTTTACATTCCGTCCTGCTCTAGTTCTAAATGTTTAGCTTCTTGTGTTTCCCAGTCTTCATAACTAACTTCATGTTCTCTATTGCTGAAGGCGCCTTTCACCTGTTAAAGAAAAAAGAAGAGAATATGTATGCAAGGTAAAAGGACAATGCAAGAGCATCCATTTGAAGATAGTTTGAACTTCTTCAAGAATTTGCTTTTTTTTTTTCCTTTTGGAATCTGATTTGTATTTGAATCTTCCTGTTATTGCTCTTTCATGGGCATTCAAACCTTTTGCTGCTTCCTGCTGGTATTTGCCTCATGGTCTGTGGGGCTCTTTGCTTGGTTCCTAAACCTAGAGAATTCTTCATGTGTTTATATGCCGTTGCTCACTTATTTTGAGTGTGTTGTTTTGACCCTTTATTTCCGGGGCAGATTTTTTGCTCACTTATTTATTTGGTTGTTTTCTTTTCCACATCTTCCCATCCTTTTTCTTATCGAGTAAACACCATATTCCTTCTATGGAGAATATTTCAAAACTTTCAGAGCTTCCTGGGTTTATATCGGCAGACTGCTCCAAACTGCGGTGGCTCTTTGCAACTCATAGTTTTTCCAATTTATGAAAATTTACTCATATACTAGAGAATTTATTGAACCTGTTACCTTTCTGAGTCAGGGATTTTTTTCAATATATTTTCCTGTAATATTGTTCAGTATTCTTTTTTCTTTTCTTTCTGTATGTGCATGCCATTTGAAATGTTCTTAATCCTTTTAGCAATGTTCTACTTACCTGCAGGTATATTCATCCAACCTGACAGATGTAGAGAGAGGCTATCTATCCATCGATAAGCGATATCCAAGACTTTTTGTATCTCCTGAATTTTCAAAGGTCTTCTCCTCTCAAAATTCAGTTATGCATTAAATTTGCATTCTTAGGTATTCTGTTTTACTTAACATCTTCAACTGTTGTAGGTTGTTATAAACTGGCCAAAGGAGAATCTTAAGCTCTCTTTGCATACTCATGTCAGGTATCCTTCCTGGATGTCTTTGTTACTTGAATAGGCTTTTGACATCTCAACCAACATTGTTTTCTTGGTTTTCTCTTTAAAGACTGGAGGGGTCTTGCCATCTTAGATGTAGATGTTTTATCTATGAACTGTTAATTTCTTAAACAATTAATTATTTTTAGTATGTGAAAATTGCTAATGCCATTGTTTTCCATGAAGCTTGGACTTTTGATTGTGAAATAACAAAACAATTAAGCCAAAGATCAGTTGTTGAAACTTAAGTAGTGGAATCCAAATCAGCATCCTTCCCTATTTTTCGTTTCATCTTACTCATTTCTCCCTCACTAAATCAACCAATTGATTTTGCATCTAATGCTTTTATGGAATTGTAATAGTTTAGTTTCTGTTGAGTGAAGCAGCTTTGAGCATGATTTCATTGAAGATAGTTTAGCTGAATCAAAGGAACCCTCCTGCAAGCTTGTTCCTGCTGAACCTGAAAAACCTGAACAGGGAAGTACAGTGTGGAATGCAAAGGTTGGTCATTTGTAAATATAGCGTCTATGACTGAAGCTATAGTTTTATGTATTGTATTTTTCTTTTTCATTTTGTGGGAAGAATTTTTTATCAACTGTGACTTGGTTATTTTGTTTTTCTTCATTATGGGGGTTGTCTCCAGCCATTTCAACATAATACCTGAATGATGGAACTGAGTTCTTGCTGATTAAAGCATTTAAACTGTGAATGTGTCCTTTGATATTAATGTATTTTCCATTTCAGTAGTGGTTTTAAGAGTTCTTGATTGAAATAATGTAATACTTTGAATTGGAGTCACTTGAAATAATGTGCTACATTGGAAAACCTTGTTTCCTTTGTACAATTTATGTGTAAAAATGATTCATGCACGTTTCCCTTTGTATTTCGTTGAATGGAATATTGAAGATTTATATCAAATATGATGATATTAATTGTGCTTTAGTAATGTATGTGATTTTGTTCAGATGGTTTTGATGAGTGGATTAAGCAGGAGTGCTTTGGAAGAGCTGTCATCTGAAAAAGCTCCTGATGACCGTATACCTCATATTTGCAATATTATAAGGTTTGCTGTTCTTAAAAAGGATCATTCTTTCATGGCAATTGGTGGGCCTTGTGTTTCTGCTGATGGCAGTACTCCAGCTGGTGATGAATTCTCACTAGTTCAAACAGCCCATAGGTTTGTCCTGTCCACTGCTAGTTGAATGCTATATATAGATTGATTTATTTCTCATCAGGAGAATTATTTTACTTGAGCAGGTATGCAAAGGATGTTGTTAATCTTGATTTGCAGAAATGTCAACATTGGAATCCTTTCCTTGAGGTATTCTGATTATCACTATAAACTTTATTGGTTTTGGAAGTGGCAAAACTGATCAAAGTTTTTCTGCTTTAGATCTGAATCATTTTAATCAAAACATTTGTTGTGGTCCTCGTTTATTTTATTTTTCTGAACCTGTCGCATAAGCTTAATTGTAAAAATGTTCATTCTATTGGACTTGAAATCCTTTTACATTGTTATTTCTCAGCATCCATGATTTGGACTTGAAATCCTTTGACATTGTCATTTCTCTGCATCCATGACCAAACCTTTTATTGGTTTATGTATTTGTTATTTTTGGTCATTGTCTAGACCAGCCACTCATGACGACCCATGATGGCTAGTCTTTATTTTGGTTTCATCTTGAAAGTAATTTGGGGAGATTACTTAAATGCATAAGGAAAGAAAGAGAAAGGTGCCATTTGCACTTATAGATTTTGTTTAGGGTCTAGTCTATTTAATCTTGGAGACTATATATGCTGGTAAAATGGTAGCCAAAACTTGAAATATGCAACTGTGTATTTGGTAAAATGGTAGCCAAAACATAAGGAAATTGTCTAAAATTTTGTTGGTTGATAGTGTTGAATTGGATGGCAAGAATTCATTATCACATTTCCTATAAGATGAGATTATAAGTTGTATTCATTTTTTTTCTTCTAGTATCTTAATTTAAATTTTGTTTCTTGGGTACAAGAATCTAGTTTTGACTTTTGAGTTCTCTTGGTTATATGCAGATACATTATGACAGAATTGGTAAGGATGGGCTCTTTAGCCATAAAGAGGTCACTGTACTGTTTGTTCCAGATTTATCCGAATGCCTCCCTTCACTTGATACATGGCAAGCCCAATTGTTAGCTCACAGAAAAGCTGTTTCCGAGAGAGAGCGCCAGCTGTCTTTGAAAAGAGAGGTAGTGTACTAATTTATTTTTGTAAAAAAAGAGAGGCTTTACACAAGTGTATTTACTATAAAAATTTATTTTTTATACACTAAATTCTAAACACTAACCTTAAATTTTCTAAACTTTAAACCCTAAACTAAAACCCTAACCTCTAAAACTTAGGTTTTTCCCTTTATTTTTTCCCAGCCTTTTCTGTTAGGTTTCTTGATACTCAATTGAATATCTGAAGAAATACATGTGTGTATATATGCATGGGACTTGTTAAGAAGAATTATATGCTTAGTCTATTCATGTGAAATGTGAACCTTTGATGTATAAGCAGACACGTTGATCCACAGAACAGAGGACAAGCTGGAAGTATTAACAGATTGCAAAATGTCAAAACCTTTGATGGGTTATGCTTTAATTAAATGCATGTCATGCATGCTGAACATCTTGATCCCTAAAATTGGTGTTTTCTAAAGATTTTACACAGAATAGCTTTGAGCTTTGCACACAAGGAAACTGTCAATCCAAACAACTTGGTATCAGTTTTGGGTTAAGATGGATATATTAGTGGCCCGTAGTTTATTACATCTTTCTCTGTATGTATATATATTGTAATAAAATATGGAATAGTGAAGGTGTTACCTACTTCACTAATGGAAAATTTGTGTACTTTCAGAAATCAAAGGAGAGGAAGGAAGCATCAAAAGGTGAATTGATTAATTACAAATTTCATCTTCTTACGCATTTTCTTACATATATTATATGGGCAGATCCATTATGAATTGGATCAATAGCTTCTTCCCTTTACTTTGATTTTTCATTTATGTTGACTAGACAAGGAAGCAGATTCTACAAAACTAACTGAAAAAGGAAAATCAGGAAAAAAGATTCTGTCTGTGTCATCTAGTCCCGGAGTAATTGCTAACAAAAAGGAGAAAGATGGAAAATGTATTGAAGGAGGTGCAGCTGAAGGAAAGGTTACTGGAGGTGAAAATAAAGTTCAGGTAAAAGATGGCAGTGAAATAACTGTGGAAGGAGGTCCTGAGAAAAAAGAAAGTGGAGAAGCTCCTCCTGCTGCTGCTAAGACAGGTGCTGTGAAGTCCGTGAAGAAAAAGATTATAAAGAGGATTGTCAAACAGAAAGTTGCAAATAAGGCAGCTACGGAAGTAAATACTGCTAGCAAACTGAGTAACGGGGTTGATGAAGAAGATGAAGATCAGAAAAATAAATCAGAGATTGCCAGTCAACAGGAAGAATCCTCTGTTGGTAGTGCCGGGATGAAAACTTCTGTACGGAAAAAAAATACTAAAAAGGAAGTTGTTGGTAAAAATGATCAGACTGAAGATAATGGTGTTCCCCTTGAGGCAAAAGTGGAGATGGGAACGAGATGCTCTGAAGATAAACCAAAGGATAATTCAGATGCCATTCCAGCAGCTGTAGAAAATGCCAGTGTGAAAACAACTATAAAGAAGAAAATTATTAAGAGGGTGCCTAAAAGAAAGGTTCCTGCTACACAAGCTAAGGATGAAGTAGCTGAAATAAAGAATGAAGGGGATGAGGATGAGAAAAAGGTGGTTCAAGCTGGAGATGAGACCTCAAATATAGGTAAGCAAACAGGTTCAGAAAAACAAGGTAATGCTGCAAGCTCAAGTAAATCAGAAATCAGAAATCAATGAGAATAAACAATGAGAAGTTAATAACTAACATGGAGTCTCCGAATGACAAGAAAATGGTTAACAAGAAGGATACTTGTGATGTCAAGGGGGCGAAATTGAAGGAGGTGGAAAAGCCAAAAGATGATAAAGCTAGTAAAGATGAATCCCGAAGTAATTCTAGCAAAGAATCAAAAGTAAAGAGGAAGCCTGAAGAACCTTCTCTGAAGCATCCTGGATTGATTCTACATACAAAGTTGAGCAAGGATTCTAGAGTAAGTTAATGATATGTTTGAAGCACTGTGTTGCATGCTGGGCTGAACATTTGTGAAGGAAAATGTTTTTTATGCATGATCTAATATTCTGTATTTTTCTAATTATGAGTTTTAATGCTGCAGTTGCGATCATCATCACTTTCACTGGATTCACTTTTGGATTATACTGATAAGGACATTGAAGAATCGACATTTGAGGTTTCTTTTTCCTTATTACATTTCTGCCTTAATATCTACACTTTCTTAATATCTGCCATCCTATATATATTTTCATTTGTAACTTCATGTTATCTGAAGCAAATTTTGTTTTTATTTTTTTGATTTACATCTAGTACATTCCATTTTTGCAGCTTTCATTATTTGCAGAGGTGATGTATGAAATGCTTCAGTATCAAATGGGTTGCCGTATTTTAACTTTTCTCCAGGTTGGTTTTGTGATGGTTATTGCTTATTTTACTTAATTCCCTATAAAAAATCCCTTTTCACTGTGTAGAAACTGCGAGTGAGATTTATGACAAAAAGAAATCAGCGTAAGAGGCAACGGGAGAAATCCATGATAAGGAAACCGAGAAAAAGTCGCCACCGAAAAAATCAAAAAGCAGTGAGCTCCCTGTGAAGGAAAATGAATCTGCTAAGGCAGATGCATCAAGTGCAGCTCAGCAAGCTCAGCAGGACGTTGTGATGACTGTGAAGGAAGAAACTACCGCTGATCATGTTGAGGAGCGAAAGATGGAGGCAGGAAATAATGCCGATCATGTTGAGGAGCCAGACGTAAAAGATGAAATAGATGAAGAAGATCCGGAGGAGGATCCTGAAGAATATGAAGAAATGGATGATGCAAGTCCACAACCCAATTCTTCTAATGAGGTAGAGTTTCCTCCTTTTTGAACAGGGAAGTTGAAATGATTTTTGGCAAACATTATTTTCACCAAGGGCTTCTGGACATATCCCTTGAATTTCAATCATGTGGCTATGTGCTACTAATATTTTATTTTATCTTACTTTCCATTTTACTGCTGGATTGCTCAAGGGTAAGTTGGTTTGGTGAATTCATTTTCATATGATTAGTGTTATTTATACTTAACAATGAAAGATTGTGACTCGCAGAAAAATGAAGAGAAGGAACAAGCAGATGCTAAGCCTGAGAAGGAGGTTGAGAAGGATGAAGCTGCGGCATCCACCAAATCAGAAATCACCACAAAAACTGCTAGTATGGAGTGTGTGCCTGAAGGGGATACGTCTAGAAAGGAACAGCAGAAAGTTGATCCTAAGAAGAAGGTGCACGCTACGGATAAGGATTTGTTGCAGGTATTTTCCAATTCACTCTCATTCCCCACGCCTTAAATTGTCTTTCTTCCCTTATTGATGGATGTTTGCTTTGTATTAGGCTTTCAGGTTTTTTGACCGGAATCGTGTTGGCTACATTAGGGTGAGATAAAAACTGAATACTTGATTGGTATATATATATATTCTTTCACACTAGTGATACTGACCATTTATTCTGCAGGTGGAAGACATGAGGTTGATTATTCACAGTTTGGGGAAGTTTCTTTCTCATAGGGATGTCAAAGTGAGATACGTGATTCATTTTGTGGTTGTCTGTCTTAATTTGGCTTTTATGTGGTACTCTTGCTCTATATGGTTATTGATGGCTTTGTTTACCTGCATCAGGAACTAGTGCAAAGTGCACTATTAGAGAGCAACACAGGGAGGGATGATCACATTCTTTACGACAAGCTGGTTCTAATGTCTGACATGTGAAAGTTTTTTGGGCGTGACTGGTCATATGTTATAATCCGGTTTGCATCTATTGATAAACAGCCATGAAAGGTGTGATATCCTAGGATATTTGAATAACAGGGTTTGAACTTGGGACTCTTACAGTAAGCCATTCATAAAATGCAAGAGATTGGTTGCTCTGTGTGATGAGATTAGTGTAATGTTAGGTCTTAGCAAATGCTGTTAATCTACATATTTTCGTTTTCCTTATTTGGATTAGCCGATAAAATGTTTGAGTTTATAACACGATAAGTGGTGGATGGAGTAGTTAATGCAAAGCAGGGGAGTATTATTTTCACGCTACAGCTTTGTCTGTGTCATTGCTATTGGAAAGTTTGGTGTAGATGACATTAATTGGAGTAGGTGAATAGTAAAATGTAGAAAATGTTGGCCATTGTATTTGCTCACTCACAACCAGCTTTGGTAAAGGACTAACTGCTTTCATCATTCGAATATTCTTTCAAGTATTTGGCTTGGATCATAACGTTGGCGGTATCTTTCCCATATCAACAAGACATCCCTCCCCCCCTTTCTTTGTCCAAATAAATCAAATATGCATACACTTGTTTGTGTAAGATGATAAGCATTGTTCTTTTTTTAGTATTGATAAGTGATAAGGGGGGTGGGCAGGGCATTTGATTTCAAAGCCATACACGCCTGCCTTCACCAATCAAACATTGATTTTGATTAATCATCCTCTTAACTTCTACATTTATTTCATTTTTACCATAATAAATCAATTCCAATCCTCTACTGTATTTTATTCATGCCTCATCTCCCCTCATTAATGTTTTTTATAGCCTTTTCTGATTTTCCTTTAATTATATAAACAAGAAACTGCAGACATTAAAATTTCAAATATCATATTTGTCTGTGTATTTTTTTTAAAAAAAAAATGGATCCAGTCTTTGTTTCAATATTCAAAACTTGGACATTTTCTTACCACCTTTTAATTTAGTTGTTCCCAGACTCTTTTATTGACTTCTGCCACAGTTCCTGGAAATTTCATCATTTATTATAAGTAGCTCCACAATTTTATTTCATCACTTTAAATGCCGAGCAATCTTGCTTAATTTATTGATCATCAATTTCTCAACAGTTTTACTAGACTAAATTATTATGATACTTTATATATATTCAAAAGATTGATCTCATTTCTTTTAAATTTATCGTCTTAGTGTTAAATGAAATTGATTAATTTTTTTTTCAACTAAAAATTGATTAATTCTTTTATTATATTATATGATAACCTCATTATTGTAAGTCCATCACATGTATAAACACAGAAAATTAAGATTTCAGCCAGACATTTTAATTAGCATTAAAATGTATGATAAATGAAAACAAGACACCATTATGTATAATTATGCGTTGAATTAATTCGTAGCATTTTAATCAAATATTTGGTACAATTACTGGTGTTTTGATCCCATGGTCATGCTTTCAATTAATCACTCAAAAATAACACTTTTAAAAGAAAATGTGTAGTTAAATTATACAACATTTTCTTTTTCGGAAGAGAAAAAACAAATTTCTTTTAAGAGTAGTTATCAAACTCATGACTAAAAACCTTATACATATTCTTTATCACTTCGCCTATAATCATTTGTTGAATAATTTTTTAAGAAAAAGTACATTTTTACGTTCATTCACTCTATGTAACAAAATTTATTATCTAATTATAATGTATATAGTGACACAGAAAAGGCTGTGAATATTATGGTTATAAAATCAAGATGTAATTTATAAACAAGGATATAATGGTCATTTAGCATTAACCATATTTACAAGGTTTAATAGTCAAAAAAGGTGCCCAACCTTATATTTTTTTTCAGTTTGGTGCCTAACTTTTTTTCGGGCTATTTTGGTGCCTAACATTTTATTTCGTAACTTAAATTGAGTTTTTCAGTGATGGACGTTAAACATTTTCTGTTATCCAATAAAAACACAACACATGACATATTCTAGTATTTTCTTTAATTTTATTTTTCTAAAAATTAGAAAATTTTTAATTTTATAAAAAAAATCCCTAAATTCCTCCCCTCCCACCACCGATTCAACCACCACCGACCATCCTTGCCTTCGTTGGCCTCATGATCTCGTCATCGAGAATCGGTGAATGAATTGTCGATTGCTCTTTAGGTGAACATCTAAAAATGAAGAGAAAAAAAAAGACCGATTAGGCTTCTAACCGACGGCTAGTGGGTGGGCGTGTTGAACGGTGAGGTGCCTGACGCTTGGGTGATAAACGGTGAACTGTCGGCGTGTTGGGAACGTCGGACGGTGAGGGAGATGTGATTTGAGGGTTTGTTTGAAAGAAATTAAAACTTTAGAGTTTTTTAAGAAATCCATGATTTTAAAGTAATTTAGAAATTAAATAAATAAATAAATAAAACATGCCATGTGTCATGTTATAATTGGTTAATGGAAAACTTTTAACGGCCGTTGACGGAAAAACTCAATTTGAGTTTCGAATGAATCGTTAGGCACCAAAATAGTCCGAAAAAAAGTTAGGCACCAAACTAAAAAAATTATAAGTTGGGCACCTTTTTAACTATTAAGCCTATTTTAAACAGAAGTGCCTATATATTATTGCACTCGTATTTCCACTTGCAAAATCAAGAGAAGTTTCAACTGCATACATATTCTGCTCATAGCATCTAGATCTGTAGGCAAAGTAAGCAAGTTAAGAGTGTATGGGGAGGTCTCCATGCTGCGAGGTGGGGTTGAAGAAAGGGCCATGGACCCCTGAAGAAGATCAAAAGCTCTTGGCTTACATCGAACAACATGGCCATGGCAGCTGGCGTGCCTTGCCTCTCAAAGCTGGTCTATATGCATTCATTTTTATCTATACCTATCTATATATGTGTGTTTTGGTTCTACTTTTGATGATCATACTTTTGTATACATATATAGGACTTGAAAGATGTGGAAAGAGTTGCAGACTTAGGTGGATTAACTACTTGAGACCTGATATCAAAAGAGGAAAGTTCAGTATACAGGAAGAACAGACCATTATTCAACTCCATGCCCTTCTTGGAAACAGGTATCATTTCATTCTCATTTCAGCTTCACCACTTGTTGTAGTGGCGTAGGAATATATACAAATAATTCTAATGATTTTATATCCACACTCCACAGGTGGTCCGCCATAGCTACTCATTTGCCCAAGAGAACAGACAATGAGATCAAGAACTACTGGAACACACATCTCAAGAAAAGACTGACCAAGATGGGGATCGATCCCGTCACCCACAAGCCTAAAACCGACGCCCTCGGTTCAGCCGCTGCTAACCCTAAAGATGCCGCTAACCTCAGCCACATGGCTCAATGGGAGAGTGCTCGCTTAGAAGCTGAAGCTAGATTAGTCCGAGACTCCAAACTAGTCGTCCGCTACACCCCTCCCCAAAACCACCTCGCTGTCGCTGCACGCTCTTCCTCTTCTCTGACAACGAGACCGCAATGCCTCGACGTACTCAAAGCATGGCAAGGCGTCGTCTCGGGGTTGTTCACTTTCAACGTCGACACCCTGCAGTCTCCGACATCAACGTTACCAATGTCGTTGGCGTCTGTTGGAATGTTGAACGAGAACTTTGGTTGGCCTTGTGGAAGTAGGGATATTGTAAAAGTCAACAATGACAGTAGCGGAAATGAGTGGAAATGTTTGGAGAAACAGAACCAAATGGCAGAGTTAAAGAAAAGATTGGATAATTCGATGGAATTGCATGAAATGGACTGCTCTTCGGAGAGTGCATGGTTTCAAGAATTATTCGGGCTTAATGGTTTGTGACTCTGTAGAATTATTCTGTGCTTTGAGATTAACAGTTAGGTTTAGAATCTAGACTAGATTTTGAATCCACATTACCATTAACTGTAATGAAACCTTGGAATTAATAAAAAAAAAAAAACTCAAAAGGCTTTTGGCCTATCTGCTATCTAATTAAAAAATGGCATGATCGACTGACCTAACTGTGCTAAACACTTTGCGTTCGGTTTCATATGTTTGAAATGTTGGTAATACAAGGTGCTAATCACATTGAATGAATTTTCAAATTTAACTTACAAACAAAAATGAGTTATATATTCGGATTTATAAAAACACATGACTTGTATTTATTTATGAAAAATATTTGATATAATGTCTGTGTAGACTTTAGTTTACATAAGCAAATTTATTTTAGGAGTTTAAGATTTACATTTTAGATTTAAAATTTTAAAACTCGGATAAATGTGCTTATTGGAAAAAAAAATCTCACATTCCGTACATTGTATAATTTTCCTTTATTTATAAAGAATAACAATAATTTATAGGGTAAACTATGACAAGTACCACCGAGCTATTAGGTGTGACTTGTTTTTACTACCGAACTTCCAATTGGTCCAAATTTGCCACCTAACTTTCTTTTTCGACTCGTTTATACCACTGCGCCGTTAATTTTTTAACGCCGTGATGACATGGATACTAGACCAAAACGGCGCCGTTTTGGTGCAGTTATTTTGATACTATATTGCCGAAAACGACGTCGTTTTGCTGGAGGAAAATGTGAAAATCATGCTTCGCTGAGATTTGAACCTAAAACCTTTAGAATCAAAGGCAACCTCCTAACCACTAAACCAACTTAATATCTCTATTATGTTTCTAGCACAAATAATATATATATATATATATATATATATATATATTCTAAACTGTAGTTTATCATATAAATATATTATAAATATATTAGTATACATATATTAATATATATAACTAATAAATAAAATATTTATATTAAATAAAAAATATATTATCAATAATATTAAATATATAAATAAATAATATATTATTATAAAAACTAAAAAACCAATTTTTACAAAACCCCCCCAAAATTCAAAAACTTACAAAAAATCCCTCAAAATCCACCAAAACATTAAATTCCTACCTTATACCCTAAAACTCTAAACCCTAAAATCATAAACCCATTAGCAACCAAAATGGATAGACTCGGGGTTTAAGCTTTAGGGTTTTAGTGAGTTTTTGATTTTTTTGTAAATTTTTGAAATTTTAGATTTTCTAAAATCATTTTTTAATTTTTATAATAATATATTATTTATTTATATATTTTAATATTATTTGTTTATAAATAAAAAATTAGGGTTTAAGGTTTATAGTTTATGGTTAAGGTTTAAGGTTTTGTTGGATTTTGTGCTTTTTAAAAATTTTGGGTTTTGAAAATATGTTTCGGTGGATTTTGTGGGGTTTTTTTTTTAAGTTTTAGAATTTTTGGCGTTGTGAAAAATAGTTTTTTAGTTTTTATAATAATATATTATTTATTTATATATTTAATATTATTGATAATATAATTTTTTATTTAATATAAATATTTTATTTATTAGTTATATTTATTAATATATGTATACTAGTATATTTATAATATATATATTATTTATATGATAAACTGCAGTTTAGAATATATATTATTTGTGTTAGAAATATATTAGAGATATTAAGTTGGCTTAGTGGTTAGGAGGTTGCCTTTGATTCTAAAGGTTCTAAGTTCAAATCCCAGTAGAAGCATGATTTTCACATTTTCCTCCAGCAAAACGATGTCGTTTGTTAAAAAATTAACGGTGCGGTGGTATAAACGAGTCAATAAAAAAATTTAGTGGCAAATTTGAACCAATTGAAAGTTCGGTGGTACCTGACATAGTTTATCCTAATTTATATTAAAGGAAGAAAGATGGTTGTTGCATGAGTGAGTGAAACAAGTAGGTATTGATTTCTATTAGTAATAATGGCAACGATCTCCTATTGTTGGACCCTTTTAAATATCTTGACATAATTAAAATATGATGACTTCATATTTTACTTTTATTTTTCCTAACAAAAGCTTAGAGTTTGTCGTAAGCACCGAAAAAGTAGGTAAGATAGAAATCCATTGCTTTGGTGACCCTTTAAACAATGATATTAGTTTAGAATAAGCATTCAATCGAGCTGAGACGAATTAAAAATTTTGAGTTGTTCAAATTGACGAATCTTGTTTTATGACTTAAATTTTATTTAAATTTTTTAATTCAAGTTGAGTTTATGAAATTTAAGTCAAGTCGAGTTTCGGTACAAATTTAATTGTAATTATTTATAATGTTATACTATAGATTGATTCTAATTTAAATGACTTTTTCTAATCATATAAGGTATACATATATATTTCTTCCTATTCTTTTTCACATGTGTTAGTACGATTTATAATGTTATTTAATAAAAAATATCATCTAAATTCCAAATATATTTATAATATTATGTTTAAGGAATGAACTTTTGAGGATAAAGTACTGATAGGAGTATAAAAGAGTCAAGGAATTGACGAGAATAAAGAATTTACAAAACAATTACAGTTGAAAGACCAAATTGAATAAAATGCAAAGTTAAGAGACTAAATTGCAAAAAGAATATTTTCGGTTAAAAATATGAATTGAAGTTACGTAGATATTATATAGTGGTAGTGGAACATATGGTTTAAAATTGGTCAAAAGTGGACTTAAAACGAAGAAGGAATTGAAGAAATGAAGAAATCATACAAAGTTGAGGGATTAAATAGAAAAAAAATCAAAAATATGAATTGAACCCAAATAGGTATTCTACAGTAGTTTGGGATTATTAGGTTCAAATTTGGTTAAAATATACATAAAACGGAGGAGAAATTGAAGAAATGAAGAAATCATACAAAGTTGATGGGCTAAATTAAAAAAAAAAAGAATTTTTTTTTTCAAAAATATGAATTGAAGCTAAATATGTATTATATAGTGTTTAGGAACACGTGGTTCAAATTTGTTCAAAAATGAACTTAAAATGAAGGATGAATTGAAGATAAAAGGAAATGATGGACTATATCGCAAAACTGTAAAGTTTTGTTTTTCGAGTTGAGCAAACTTGAACACGATTATTTTATGAGTTATTCAAATCAAACTGGATAACTCGACTTGAATAACTCAAAATTGAAAAAAAAAATAAAGTCATGTAACAACCCAATGTTCGGGTTAGTGAATCGGGTCTTGGACCCGGGCTTTGGGCCTTGTGGAAAAGAAAAGAATAAGATGATAGTTTGAATTAAAGGGAGGGAATGAGAGGGAGAAAAATCAGATTTTTAATCCCCTCTCTTTTTTCCTTTTCCACCACTCATTTTCTCTCCCCCTTCTCTCTTTTCTCTTCAAACTTTAAACTTTAATCTGCGAAGATTCGGCCATCTGTTGTTGACACCTCCATCGCTATTGTGTTTATCTCATTGATACAAGTTCACTGGTACCAGCGACATCATCATCAGAGTGGCCGTCGGAGGGGTGAGGAAGAGGAAGTTTCGGGTTGTTGAGTTGAGGGGGTTAGAGTGCTCAAAATAAAGAACGAAGGCAACCATCGTGCTCACCAGCGTCAAGACAGGCGATCTAGGCATTTGTCATCGTCAACCGGCTGCCGCACGCGCCGCCCCTGCGCGTGGGCGACGCATAGCTGTGCCGGGCAACTATATTTGGCTCAAGCCGTTAGGCCAGCCGAATGAGTCAGCCTGCCAAGCCGCAGGCCGAGCCTGTCTAGTAAGCCGAACTTTGAGCTGAGCCGAGCCACGCCTCCAGCCGTTGTTGACCGGCGTTGAATTTTTTTTATGGGGACCCTACTTGGGGTTTCTCAACGTTCTGGATCCAATGGAACAACCCGTTTTTCCAAATTCGAATTGGTAAGCTATTTTTACGCATTTGACCCTTCGAATTCTTTAAAGTATGTGGGTAAGAGATACTTATTATATTATTTGATATACGAGGATTATTCGGGATTGGATATCGGGTCGAGTGGAATATTCAGGAAGTTTGGATGGGGATTTTAGCAATATCAGCTTAAGGTTAGTACACCTCGAACTCCTATCGCTTAATGAGCATCATAATATGATTGTCTTGCATGTTAGTATCTGCAAAATAGGTAGACGATAAATAAGCATGTGTTAAGACTGATAGCATGGGTTTTGATATATGTTGTAGCGACCTTTTTTTTGAAAGGACAATCGTGTAGATCGTACATAAATTTGGCGCTACAAATTATCCCCTTAAATCATTAATGAAAATCTTTTAAAAGAATGGGGATTTCTTTTGAAAGCCTTAATTTTTTGAAAACGATGAAAACTTGGAGTCGCCACCGACCACTTGGGTAAGGTAGACCGAACACCATAAGAAACCAGAGATTGATTGTGAAAGGGTTCGGGAGTTGGTTACGCGTGGGGAAGGATTAGCACCCCCATCACGCCTAGAAATCGGTACCAAAATATTTGTTGCTTTTAAAAAGATGAAAATCATTTATATTGAATTTAACTCGGAGTTCTTAAATGAAAATTAACCTTGATTGCAGGGGCTTTATTGAATTGGTGGATTCAAATTAATGGGACATTTAATTAATAAGATTGACGATATATCGGACTATAGATTAAACCGATATCGAATAAGCTCGACTGCCGTGTTAATTTATAGTTCGACTTTCGTACGTCACCTTTATGTATGATGCAAACATTTAAGTATGATGTGATGATTTTGTTAACTTTTAATCCATTTACCTCAGGATGGTAAGGATTAATCCGAATATTTAGTCAACATCATTTAAGCTCTGACTGTTACGACACAAATATTGGAATTAATAAGTATCTCCCTTTTACGATTTAGATTAATTAGGAATGCAATTAAGATTAAAGGTTATATAAATGACAATTAAGGCATGACAATCAAAGGCATAAATATAAACGCAAAAAAGGGAGGCCCAATTTAGAAAGCCCAATTAGTGATCTATTTATCAACTAAATGATTGTAATACTTAATCCTAAATTAATTATCCCTAAAGACTAGAAACCCTAAATTATGGTGATTAATTTGTAATTTGATGTTAATTTGAACTTAAAATTGATTTCATCCTAAAAGTAATTAAGAAATATTTAATTAATTTAATAAATTTAACATTTACCCCAATAAGCCAATGATAAATTTAAATTCACTAAATTAATTCGAACTCTAATCTAACTAAGGCTCTAAAAACCTAGAACTGATTTAATTAACTTGAGGATCGTGCCCATATGAGACGAGCACACGATCTAAATTAATTAAGTTAATTCACTTAATCTTGTCAAAAGCCCAAAAGAACTATTAGTTAAGCTCAACAATCTAAAACCCAAACTTACCAAAACAAAGCCTAAGGCCCAAAAGCCTAAAACCAAGCCAAAGAATCTAAAGGTAGGCCTAAAGCCCAAATTAAAACTATCTAACAAAAGCCCCCCAAAACATATACATTAAGAGATATTATATTAAAATTATATCACATATTAAAAAATATATTATTTTAAGGAAATTATATATGTTATACTTTTATAAAATTACATATATTATATCTTTTAAAAGATTATATCCTATATTTAAGGAGAACTATACATGCACCTTAACCTTTAAGAAACTATATATTCGAAGAAACATTAATATATATTATAAAAAGCTTATATTGTATATTAAGGACTATGTCTTATTTACAAAAAAAAAATATGTTACATATTTTTAAAATGCCATATATTATACTTTGTGAAATTGTATGCATTGTACAATATAAATTTTATTTAATTTTAAAACTATAAAAAGCTACATTAAGTAGTACTTAAAATATATAGATTACATTTTTTTAAATAATCTATTATATACTTAAAAACACATACATTATATATCACATGATATATACATATTGCAAACTTCTATTGTGTACTAAAAATGTATTTATTATAAGTTGATAATATATACATATATTTTTATTTTTACAAATTTCTACTTTATATCTACAATATATATATATATATATATTAGTCGTAAAAAATTATATAGATTACATTTTTAAGGTTTCTATCTTATACTAAAACTATGCGCATATTTAATCCCTAAAATATGTTATTCGAACTAATTTTCACCCACAAAATAACAATCACAAACAAGCAATATTAACACAAGAATTAAACTAAAATTGTCGGAAAATAAATGTGCAAGATTTAAACTAAAAATGCATGGAAGAGAATAAATAAATAATAATAATTTAAAACTGAAAAAGGGATTAAATTGGATAAATAAAAAATTAGGGGCCAAAATTTAAAAAACTTAAAGATGGTTAAATAAGGACGAAATTGAAAACAAGCAAAAAGTTTTGAGGACCCGGAGCATGATTTACAAAGGCGGAATGGCATGGGTCCGTAATTATCCCAGGCGGAGGGAACAAAAGCGTAATTGGACCATACGGAAGAACCGCAGGCATAATTATTTTAGGGCGGAAGGATTTAAAATGCAATTAACCCATTTTAAAATATTATAACACTATAAATACCCCTTAGCCGGAATTCCCCTCTTTTAGCCATTTTTTATTATAACACCCTAAAACGCTCTCCCCTCTCTCCTCTACCGGCAGCCAGCGATCTTTAAAACTCACCAAAACCCTCATTTTCCAAGATAAACCCCAATCCGAGCTTGTTTTTCTTGAAATCGAATCTATTTTCCCGTTAAAACCCAAAAACCAAATAAAAAATGGGTTTCAGTCGTCTTTATTCCCACTGATTCACCACATTTGACCTCGAGGAGGCCGAGAGGCTTATCACCGGTGGAAAAATGGCGTGAGGGAAAACCGAAATGGCACAAGGAAGCCGAATCGGCGAGGGTAAACCCTAACTTTCTTTTATATATATATGCATGTTGTATTTCAAACTGAGAAATGGAAGAAAATATACCTTGAAAGGCCTTTTTGTTTGTATTGATTCTGAACTTTTTTCCTTGTTAGAAACTTAGGGGTTACAAAGTGGTTTACATTCCTTTTTTATGCTTCTCAGATCACTCATGGCCCTGTCTCTATTGTTTAGATTCTTAAGAAAACATTAAATGTCTAAACTGTTGATGGCGATGTTCTGATTTTCCCCCTTTTATGTTTCCTTTGTCTATTTCGATGGTTTGGAGAGAGCCGGTGGCCATACAGTGGAAGCGGGATTTTCGACGGTGACGCCACGTGGATGGGGAGATAAATCGGTGCCAGCGCGTGAAGAAGTTGAATGGCTGGAGCGTAGGCTGCACGTGCGAGAGTCGAACTGTCCGGCTCGATCTGGGCCTTTGGATCAGATCTGATCCAACGGCTAAGATCTCTCCTGGAATGGATGGCCCAAGTGGTATCTGATGGTCGACGTGGCAACACTGGATTGGTGACACGTGATGCACGGGGAGCTGAAGGATCTCTATTCGATCTGGACCGTTCGATCAACAACCCTTGATCCGATGGTCCAGATTTGGCTGTGCATGAAGAAGAGTGTATCTGATTAGGGTTTTTTAGATTGTTATCAGACTAGGGCTAGTATTATTATGGGCTTGTTAGGCCAGATAGTCTGTAATAATATATATTAATTTTTTTTGGATATGTAAATGGACGTGGACAATTTTTAAATTTGATTGGGCTTTAGTTATTAACTATAATCAGTTTCTTTTGTTTGTTTTTAATTTTAGATAACAATAATAATAATTTTACACATAATATATATATATGCGTATACATATTACACATACATTAACACATATACATAATACATGTAATATACATAATCTCATTCATAGTTAAATATTAATGACATTAAAATAATAATGAATACATACATACATGCAAGCAACACATACAATATACATATTCATACTCACATTTAGACACTAATGATATTAAAACAATAGTAAACACACTAACATATTAATAACACATACATACAATTGTATATTACATGCAAGGTTGACAAACAACACATATATATTCATGTTTTAAATAAACACACATTCATGACACATACTTAGTATACATATAATAATACACATGAGCCCTACCTATAATACAACCACTTAGCATCATTATTTTATTATCACATAATAGTATATATATATATATATAAGCCCATTATTGCAAAATAAAGAAAACGAGTCAACCCCGGACAAAATTAGTGATTATATCTGTGTGAGATGCATGATACGATGAGACCTGTGGAGGTGTTAGAGACCGGTTAGGGTCGTTCGAGATGCATGTATGATTATTTAATGATTAATTGATTAATTGCGATGCTTGTATGCTTGTTCGAATGGATTGACGCAATTTGATGGAAATAATAATAAATGTACTGATTATTAGTAATATTCAAATAAATGATTATGAAGCTGGTAAATAATATTAATTGAGGAAAATACGTTAGTAAACCAACTCTAATGACTTTTATAAGCTTTAGGGATCGGGTAAAGTGTTGTAAATCGTAATTCAAGGAAATTGTACGAACTAGTGAATAGGGTATCGGTACGAGCTTTAGCCGTACCGATACGCGATTAGGGTTCGTATCGGTACAGGTTGACCTGTACCGATAATTGAGGAAATCTAGGATTTTCAGTAAGTAATATCTGTATCAGTACGCGTATGAGTACTGGTGCCCGGGGTATCGCATCAATACTCGTTTTTGAGTACCGGTACCCACTGAACAGAATAATCTGCAATGCTAATAAATATGAGAATAGACGCGGGATATAAATGATATAATGTGAGTTATTGAAGATAATTAACGAGCATGATTAATGTACACTTTCATAATGTATTAATAAGTTGGTAAACTTAATTGGGTAAATTGATGTTAATAGCAACCGTAGAGATCCTTGGTGGATCGTGTGATGTTGTGTGTTGTGTGGTAGACGTGTCATTGCTATGTGCTGTTATGGACACATAGATGATTGAATCATCTTGATTGATGGGTTTCGGATACCCAATGTAAGAAAGAGTGTGTTGCAACACCTTGGTTAAATATTCTTGAATGTATGAACTTGAGGCTTAGTGGGACCGAGACTCATTCGAAGATGCTTAATGAGAGATTCCGAGCATGGGTGTATGTATCCTGATGCTTAGCGGTACCGAGCCTCACCCAATGAGTGTATGTATCCTGATGCTTAGTGGAACTGTGATTTACTCAGAGTGTATGATCATGATGCTTAGTGGGACCGGGCCTTACTCCTATATTTTGGTATTATGCTTATATGCTATGTGAAGCTTATGTGCTTGTTGTTGATACATGGAATGGCGGCTAGAGGTAGCGCAATATGTATTTGATGTTATATTGCCATGTTATGAGTATGATTGGGCCTTGTATGTCATGTATGATGATTGTTATGATGAGAGCATGTGTTTAGGCGGATAGTGGTAGCGCCATGTGTTTATTTATCTATCCTTATTGCTCGTACTAGCTTGCATGCTTATGTTTATGATTAACATGAAGTATTGTAGAGTAGATGTGTACCACTGAGCTTTGTAAGCTCAACGCTCAGAACCGTTGCTTTCGTGTATAGATTGATCATGGGATCGAGGAGCACTATCGGTATGGGTTCTAGCATGTGATGATCTCCAAAGTACAGTACTTGTGTTTAGTGGGATATGTATTCATAGGACCTTACGTGGTCGAGTTTGTATTTCTTACTTTCGAGATTGTATTAATCAAATCAAATGTTTTAAATTAAAGTGGAGCTCCCTTGTAACTATTTAAATGATTTATCTATATTTTTAACAGTTGACTTTAAATGCTTTTGAGAAATAACTTGTTTGGACTAAACTCAGTTTGAAAATTTTTTATGGCTTTTGGTTTGGACTTGAGGCCCAAATGTAACATCCGGGTCAAGGGTGTTACAAGTCAAATCGAGTTTTACTTACCTTTATATCCGCTCGACGTTGTTTTAGTCTAATTTGAGAATATTATAATTTTAAAAGTTCGTTAAAAGGGTGTTGTCGTTGTTGATTATTTTAGATTGGGTACAATCAAAAATCTGTAAATTTAATCTATGATTAAGTAAAAAAATATAAATAAGATGTACAAATGTCAAAAATAACTTTAACGTTTGACTGAATAGTCACTTTAGCTTTTATTCTTTTCTTTTGAAGCACTTTAACTCTCAACGGTTCATTTTAGGTCAAAATGACCCCTCCGTGTATAAAAATTGTTTGTCAACTTTATCTAATTTTATAAAATTATTTTTTAATTGATGTGTCATTAAATCGGCAAATTTATTTATAGGACATTGTTATATCAGCGTATACTATCATAAAAGTTTATCACGTCTTTAATAGATTGTTTTCATTCACAGGAAGATTATTTTCACATAAAACGAAACAGTGAGGGTTAAAGCGCTTAAAAAAATGGGAACCAAACATGGTATAATGGTATCGGTTATGAATTTCAGATTTCGGCAAGAAGACTGTCCCATGCGTTAGCAAGTTGGGAGCTTCATGGAACTAATAGTCATTTACTTAAACCAAGATCTGACCTTTTTGTTTTTATATTTCAACCAAGTTTGTGATAAATGAAGAGATTACATTGTCGATAGGCCTATATGGTTTTCATCTTTCTTTGGCTTTCATACTGGTACATTTACTTTATTTCAACCCCTCTTGATCTTCCAGGGATCGTTTACGCGCTTTCAGGTTCAGCTCCAGACTTTGAGGTAACGGAGGTGTTCTCCCCCTGCGGAACAGAACCACAAGAGCCCTCACCGTCCGGCAAAGATCAAATACCTACACAATATAGTACACAGATTCCATAAGAAAAAGGTTTAACCGAAACAGGACAGGTAAGCAGTAGGGTATCGAATTAACTAACCGATGAGGCTTCAATCTCTGCAACACCTTCACATCCTTTCCCTCCCCCCTGCATTAAGTCACAATATTTTGCAGCTTCATTCTCATCTTCGAATACCTGTATGTGATGACAATTTAAGGTCTTCAACTTAATAGTCGGAGATGTGTCCGGAAAAAAAAACTGGGGATAAACCAACAGCAATACACTATTATTGAAGGGGAACACTGCATGCAACACGAAACTCCAAGAAAGTTACTGGTCTAGGGAATTGAAGACATACCGTATGGCATACATCAACGGTACTAAGTTTTAAGCATGGAGAAACAGGAGGCCGAAAATGAATTGTAAAGCAGATAGCATATTGAGAGGAAAAAAGGGTCTTGGAAGCCCTTGATTCATTGATAATCGACACTACACATTGAAAAATACCCGAAAGACTAAATCGACACTTACAAGTACTCCTTCCCTAACATCCTCCACCAGCATATCAAACTTAGTACCGGATCTAGGCTGTTCAGTTTTGCTACCGCGTCCAGAACTCCGTTTTGCTCCTTTAGAAAACAATAACCCAAGTTCTGTTTCGACTTCGCTGTTAGAAGAAAAGAATGTTAAGGCAGGGCATCCATGAGAATAATTCAAGAAAAGAGTATACCGGGGTTTCGACAATAAATTAGACCTGCGGTTTCTTCGAGTCTTCATTGTGCACAACTGGTTTTCCTTGTGAGTTAGTACGTATACTGGTTTCGAAGGATCTCTCCATGGATTTGCCTCCAACACTAAACAATGATTAATTGCCGAAAAGTGTTGAAGCTTTGTGAAAGAAAAGAAAAGAAAATAAAGATTTGGTGTACCATTAAGAAAACAGGACGGGCTGTCAAATGATTTATAACCATTATCCTCACGAAAGCATATACATTAATATGTTGCTCCAAATTTTCCTTGTTTGTGATGAACTCATGTCAAATACATATCCGGATATGACCCTCCAAACACACGAAAAAAACATGGAAAAACTTGACTATACACCGGAGTCCAAGTGATCTAGATGATTGGTTAATATTTGAAGGGAAAACAAACAACAGGACACCGATCATCCAGTAGAAATAACAAGCTTTGCCTAAAGGCTAAAGTTACCATTTCCAAGTTTCAAGAAGCAAATTAGATAGATAAGATAAGCTAAAGAGAGTGGGAAAAATGCATCAAAAACACCCAAAATTTGCAGAGCTTTTACCATCATAACTGCTACTATCAAAAGTTTGCTGCAAATGCCTCCTCATATCATACGCCCGAGACGAAACCCGCTTCAGAAACTCGCCGGAAGTAGATGGAATCGTACCGTCCAAATGAAGCGCCCTTTCAACCTCCTCTTTCTCACCATCATCGTCTTCTTCTCTTGCATCCCCACCGTTAATTTTGCATTTACAATCAACAACTCGACTCGGTCTCCCTTTATAACAAGGCATGCTAAAGAAAGACGACAAGCGAGGAAGACGGTTATTCGTTGATAAGGGAAAGACAGCAACTTGGGGACGATGCCGCCGTTGCGTCGGCAAAGGGTTGGTCGGAGGTAGAACTATGGATGGAGAGACCGACGACAGGGAATCCATGGGTTTTTTTCAGCAGAGCTTGGGCTTCTCTGTAATTCGTGGGATTCAATTCAAAGGCGTAAAAGATGGGAACTTTGTTGCCGTGAACAAGTGTGTAAACTCGGTAGAAAAGGGGAATGAGAAGTTGGCTTTTGTGAATCTCTTTCTCCGTATATGACGAATGAATCTGCCAGATTTTTTTCTGCGTAGGTGGGCCAACCCAAGGTGTTGGGACCTGGGACCGGGGTGATAATTCGTCTAACCGGCTCGCAAGTTATTCGAGTTTGATTTTGTCAAAGTTCAGTTTGAGTAAGTTTGACTCGAGACCTTAACAAGCCGACTCAAGTTCGTCTCGTAAAATTCGTGAACAGGCTTAAAATAATTATATATATAACTCATACATTTGTATGTTCTAGTGTTGTTAACTTGTTATCATAATTAAATACTTTAATTTTTTTTACTTCAAAAATAAGTATTATCTTTTCTCAAACAGATTTTCACATTTTATTTTTCAGAACTTCAATAAAATATTTAAAAACAATTTTAAGAAATCAACGAGCCGAGCTCGAACCTCGAGCACAAGCTTAAAATTGCAAGTTTAAGCCGAGCCTGATAATACTTTTTTTAAGCCGAACCTGCCCAAGCTCAGCTGGTTATCACTGACAAGTGCTGGAATTGTCAAATAAATATGTTCCTAATCTCTAATAATTAACAATGAAAAGTAATGTAGAAAAGTAAGGTCAGTCCACAGAGACTAAAGAAATTAACGACTTCGTTTCTTGACTTGAGCGATCTGTAAAAAGTAAAAAGGGAAATTTCAGAGATAACAGAGATAAAAATAAAGTGTAAATAAAAACAGCAGATTGTAAAAGAAAGAATTCAATGATGGCGGTTTAGCCTTAGGCTTTGCTAGCCTCAATTTCGATCGTTCATCGGAATAAAACTATTTCTGGATAGTACATTGGTTACAGTCAATAGGGCTCAACCCTTGCAGCTAAATCTTCTCTCAGGTTAATCAGGATTTCCAAGTTTAACTCTGAAATCTGACCTTTGCTAGTTCTAACCACGTCTATCGTCGTTAGCACCAAGCTATTTTGAGTACTGGAAGAGCCCAACTCGAGTTACCTTGTTTTTGAAGAATAGAAAAATATTTTTCAGAAGTTGTGAAGTGCAACTCAATTCCCACGATTAGAATTGCGTCATCGTAAGGCTTTAGGCTAACTGTTTGATCGATCATCCTCCATATCGATGATGTAGAAGTCAGCCGGAAACACCAATTCATTTACCTTTACGAAAAGGTTTTCCAAGACCCTTTTCGGATATACCATTGATCTATCGGCTAGCTGAATGACCACACATGTTTCTTTCAAAGGACTCACGTTAAGTAGTTTAAAAATAGATAAGGGCATTACTTTAATTGAAGCGCTTAAATCGCACATAGCTCTTTTAATTACTACCTTATCAATTTTATAGAGAATAGCAAACATACCTTGGTCTTTGCACCTCGGTGGGATTTTCTTTTGAATAACTGTAGAAATATTCTCACCCAAATTTACCTTTTCATTATCAGAAAGTTTTTTCTTATTTGTACAAAGATCTTTCAGAAATCTCGCATACCTTGGAACTTGTTTGATTGCGTCGAGGAGTGGAATATTGATTTCGATCTTCTAAAACACATCCAAAATCTCATTCTCTTCGCTTTCTTTGTTGCGCTTAATAAGCCTTCCTAAGAATAGAGGTGGCACAACATAAGGTGATGGCTTAAGAGACTTCGTATGTGGTTTTGGTTCTGTTTTCCCCTCTTTACGTTTGTCGTTAGTGCATTCATTGGATCCAGATTCGATGACAGCTCTACTACGTAGGGTAATGGCACATGCATTTTATCTTGGATTTGGTTCTGTTTGAGATGGTAGTTTCACTAGGATTCTAGTCGTCCCACTGTTTGCACGAGCTGCCTCATTTGCTTGTCAAGTTCTTGAAAGCGGGTCTCGATTTTTTGTTGGATTTTTCTGTGCTCAGTGCTAGCCTTTCTACTATGACCTCAATGGATGATTTCTAGGGTTGGTGTTGTTGAGGCATAGGCAGGCGTGGTTAATACGGTTGATTGTACTGAGCATTGGACCCATAGCTAAAATTTGAATAGTTTTTCCAGCCAGGATTATATGTGTTCGAGTAAGGGTCATACTGCCTTTGGAGAGGTCTTGAAAAGTTTCCTACGACATCTACATGTGCTACAGTATCTTCCTGAAGCATTGGGCAACAATCTGTCGTATGATCATGCAAGGTACAAATTTCGCATAGGCGCACCTGACCTGTTTTACCTGCAAGCAAGGTTTCAACTACATTAGTAAGTTTGTCAATTTTAGCTTCGATGGAAGGAGTACTTATCTCATGAACTCGTATAGTAAGCTCATTTTTCGGACGAAATTGTTGGGCATTAACGACCATAGTTGAAATTGATAGTTTTTATTTCCATCGGAAGCAACCTTTCACAGAAAAATTTCAACAAAAGACTGAGGCTCACTTTCAAGAACTTGACAAACAAATGAGGCAGCTCATGCAAACAGTGGGACGAGTTGAATCCTAGGGGAAACTACCATCTCAAACAAAATCAAATCCGAGACAAAATGCATATGCCATTACCCTACGTAGCGGAGCTGTCATTGAATCTAGATCTAATGAAGGCACTAACGACAAAGGCAAAAAGGAAAAAGTAGAACCAAAACCACATGCAAAGCCTCTTAAGCCATCACCTTATGTTGTGCCACCTTCATTCTCAAGAAAGCTTATTAAGTGTAACAAAGAAAACGAAGAGAGGGATTTTTTATGTGTTTCGGAAGATCGAAATCAATATTCCACTCCTCGATGCAATCAAACAAGTTTCAAGGTATGCGAAATTTTTGAAAGATCTTTGTACAAATAAGAAAAAGCTTTCTGAGAATGAAAAGGTAAATTTGGGTGAGAATATTTCCGCGATTATTTAGAGGAAAATCCCACCAAGGTATGTTTGTTATTCCTTGTGAAATGGATAAGGTAGGAATTAAAAGAGCTACGTGAGATTTAGGATCTTCAATTAATGTGATGTCCTTATCTATTTTTAAACTACTTAACGCGGATCCTTTGAAAGAAACGACGTGGTCATTCAGCTAGCCGATAGATCGGTGGTATATTCGGAAGGGATTTTGGAAAACGTTTTTGTAAAGGTAAATGAATTGGTGTTTTCGACCGACTTCTACATCATCGATATGGAGGGTGATCGATCAAATAGTTCGTTTGAAATTCTACTCGGAAGACCATTCCTAAGTACAATGCAAACGAAATTTGACGTTGTTGATTTGAAAGGTGTTTTAGCTTGCTGTTTGGGAGACGGGTCGGTTGGTCGTAATTCAGCTTCCTTTGAACAAATTCAGCGGCGATCCGCTAAGGGAAAACAAGATCGAGTTTGATTCTCTGTGAGACACCATAACTCAAGTTGGGCTCTTCTAGTACTCAAAGTGGCTTGGTGCTAACGGCGGCAGACATGGTTGACCAACAAGGATCGAATTTCGAAGATAGACTTGAAAACATCGATCAACCAGGGAGAAGAACTAGCTGCAAGGGTTGGGCTTTGTTGACTGTAACCAACGTACTGAACGATCGAAATTGAGGCTAGCAAAGCCTAAGGCTAAACCATCATCACTTAATTCTTTCTTTACAATTTACTGCTTTTATTTACTTTTTATTTTTACTCAACGATAGTAAAATTTCCTTTGTTCTTGTAGATCGACACTACTTCTCTATATTACTTTTCAATATTTAGTTAAAAATAGAATTATTTTATTTGATAATTTCGACACCGGTGAATCACCCCTACTTGCTTGGGACAGACCAAACATGATCTAAGGCTCATATCCCGGAATCTTGGCACTGCGCTTCATCTCTTGTAATAATGCCGTGTCGTAAAACATAACATGAAGCAAATTTACATTCTCGTTAAAAAAAGAAGCAAATTTACATTGTATATGATGATGAAGCAAATTTGAGATATTGATTCATATAAATTTATTATTAAAATGCATTTGGCCCAATCAAGCCCAAAATTGCAAAGAAGCCGAGGGAAAACTGAAATTTTAATCCACTGGCTCATTTTCTATGAACAAAGACATTTTCTGAAAATTCAGTCATAACGCACAAGTGAGAAAATTAATGTCTCGTTCCCATTTCAAGTAAACTCTTCTAACCCTATGCTTCTATACATCAATGAGCAAAAGCAATACGAGGATAACATCCCAGGGACCAAGGTCCGGATTCGAAACAAACCAGATGAATCCTTCTCACTGCAAAAAGCCAGAAACACCATATGCAGACTAAGAACTAAGTAAAGTTTCCAAGGAATACCAACTTTTAGAACATTTTGGCAAGGCTCCTTGGAGACATAATGACCCTTGCCAAATCTAAAATAACAGGTAAAATTATAACTCAACAACTTAACCACGTTTCTATGGAAGGCTGACTCTAATTTTTCCAAATCCATTTTACCATTTTGCATCCAATACCTCCAAACAATACTAGGATTTGCGGAATCTTAGCAGCAGCACCTAACATGTCCTAATGCATCAATAAGGATCACCTCGAAAAATAGCAAGATATTGTGCGTGTAACTATGACTGGCTATGACAAACCCTTCTCAAGCATCCAACCGTACACAATGTTAACTTCCTGCACCAGCGCCTTCAGAGGTCATTTCATTTGAAGGAACAGAAACTGTTTCACCAGACACTACATTACCAGCTTCACCATGCTTGAGCTCCGGATCCTGATCAGGGAAAACCTCTGACTGCAAAGAGGGCGCAATGTTATTCACGTGCAGCCATGTCAGTTCCCACAAGCTATCTCCACCTAGTGCACTTCTCTGCATGAGTACTCCCCTTGTCTTCATTACGAGCAAGATGTTCTTAAGAAGCTCGAGCACTAGCTCCTGAAGCTTCTCGCTTTTCTTACCTCGGACTTTTACTTTCATATATTTTTCCATTCGGCTGAGCACACCAAGCCACAGTTTGCAGAATGTAGTTAACTGTGAGAGCTCATGGAGTAACTGTACGAACACTTTGGAAAGGAGCTTTGTGGCAAGAATAAGCGTCCCTTCCATGTTGCGGTAGTCTTTCTGGTGTCCTTGAGCAATTTCAAGCAAGTCATCAAGCATTGTGAAGATTACAAGATCGAAACACTGCAACCATAAACCATGAGAAATGTGGATGCCATCCACTCCAGTCAAGCACTTCTGCAATGATAGAAGAGCATGGTTTCTAACATCTTCTCTCTGGTCCAAACAAACTTTTCTGAGTCCCTGCACAAGCCTCAACCATAAATCACCGATATCCTGAAACATCTTGCCAGCATCCTCCTCTCCCATTGCTTCCTTAGCCTCATGGGTCCACCTTGCCAAACAATCAACAGAACCGGACATAAGATCCAGTGCACGTACAGATCGCTCTGCCTGTCCAACACGAGACTCAGCAAACTGCCTAGCAGCATCTATGCAGAGAACATAATTGGCTGGGAGTAAGTGAGCCCCATCAGACATAATAAATAAAAGCGCTTCAAAACCTGCTTGAGATGCTTCTGGATGTCGGGCTGTGATAGAAAGTAAAGATGTTATTGTACGCCACCCCATTTGAGATCTGATATGGGTAGCATTTGCCTTCACTAGGCGACTTACTTCCTGTGTAATCTGCTCACAGTACGCATCAGCCACTCGAGCATCGAGCTTCAAGACAAGTTGCAGGGACCTCAAGAGTTCATCAGCCAGGTTCTCTTTGTAAGGAAGCAACCTTTGGCAAATTCTAAGAAGCCCAAAAACAGCCTTCTCAACCAGGGCACAAGGCATAACAGTTGATTGGACAATATTAGCTATGTGCTCATAGACACCCTGCCATAGAAGTACAATCCTATCACGGTTGTTCAGGGTAATAGCAATAAGCAACTCCAGACAGAAAACAGCAGTATCTTCATCCTCAGGTGAGCTGCTTCCCTTCTGGGGCCGCCCTGCAGCCCAAATTAGGGCTCGTGCTAGCTGCAACAAAGATTCAGCTTGCAAAAACTTACTCTCAGTAAATATGCTGTCAATGTGGCATTTTTGAATTGTCTGAAGGGTGCGTTGATGAGCAGCAAGTTGTTGCTCAGTGGGCTGTGATCTTGGCTCCTCTGTATCAAGAGATAAAAGCTGACTGAACCGGCCCATCAATCCAGAGGATCTCCTTGGGGTTCCTATGGACTGTAAGTGAGCTGAAGACAAAGAATTTGTAATTGGCTTTCCATGACCAGGGTCTGCAGAGAGCTCTGACTCATCAGCTGCATCACTGGCTACACGAGCGGGAAGAAGCCCCAGCTTGTGCAGTCGTAAGATGCAATCCAGTATATTCCTCCAACCTGTGCGAATATAATCACCATATCTATTTGCAATAGTAAAAACAGTTACAGTTGCCATCCTTGCTTTGGTGTCGTCACCAAAAGCTAACACTGGTTCCTCAACAGATGATGGATTCAAAAGAGTGGTAAATTTACAGAGAGACACAACTAGGTCATCCAGTACATCTTCAAGATGATGGCATGCTGAAATCTTAGCAACAGCTAAGAATCCATCAATACAGGTCTGGTAAACATCTTCATGTTCAGCATGATCAAATACAACAGAGATAGCAGCAATAGTCGGACCTGACATTATTGCAAACATATCATGGTCAAGGTATGCTCTAGAATCAGCTATAATAAACGGTGCAGTTTTCTTAGATTTGTGCATCAGATCTATCCACCGACTTGGGGTCATTTCAGGATAACCAAAGCCTTGCTCTGGAGTTGTGCGGATCTCATTCTTGCATATTGAGCGGTATAATTCTGACAGAAATTCTCGAGGTAGATCGTTGCCTCCATTTATATGCCGGTTATTCCGGATGAAATCCTCCTCTGTCATCTTTTTCTTTACTTGGACATTGTGCTGGTCAGTGTTGAGCATTATAAGTGAATATGATAACAACAAAGCAGCATCCTTGTTAGCAAGAATCTGTGGTGATTGCTCATAGTACCTCTCAGAGAATGCTTCCAGCACCCTTTGTATCTTCTGTGATTCTCCAGGCAATCGAAAAGTTTCCAGGAACAGTCTTAGTGCAGTATCCAGATTCATATCTTGGAAATCAAATGTCCCAGCAAATTCATGAAGAACCTGAACACAGAACTCATCATGATTTCCCAGGAAATCCCCAACAAGATTCTTATCTAATCCAGCAGTGTACCTGAAAAAGCAAGCCACACTTTGGGGGTCAAGTTTGTCAGGCAAAAGATGTGTTCCTTGCAGGAACTCTAACCCTTTTTTTGGATCACGGTTAAAGTGATCAGCTCCAATCATCAACCTTCTTTTGATGTATTTTCTCCGCCTGACAAATGGAACCCAATGAACTGGATCAGCATAGTTATTACACTTCACCATCCAGAATGGCAAATATTCCTCAAGAATAACTGGGGCCTGCTCTGAACTAACCGAACCGTTCCCAATCCTCTCAGCCATTCCCTGGATAACAGCAATTAAACCATCCAAGGCAAGAATGTGCATCGCAGACAAAGGGCAGTTCACAGGGAATGCACTCTTTGACAACAAATTAGCAAGGTCTTCAAACACATTGCGGCAAGTAATATCACAATCTAAATTAGCATACATCTCCACCATAAATGTTTTCTGCCTACAGAAATCAACTAGAGCTTCCATGGCCACCTCCTGCTGCTGGTATGAAGCTCCATATTTGCCTTGTGCAAGCCTCAGAATTACACAGGAAAAGAAAGCCTCAAGCTGTAGTTTGAGTTCTGTACGGAGATGATGATAAAGATTTAGAACAATACTGCATACCATTGAAAGAATAAGTGGACTCATTGACAACCCAAATTGCATCAGATTACGAAATAATTCATCCTGAATCAAGCTCAATAGCCTTGGGTGACGACAGAAGGAAGGCCCACCCAATTCTATGGCAGAATTAATTAAGCCCAAGGCAAAAAGTGGAACATCTTCATCAAACGCTAGGGTATTTGAGTGCGGGTCCATTCCCACATGCTCAACAGCATTTAGTAAAGAACACAAGAAATGAAATATCTCCACCATGCAAGGGACGCCATATGGTTCTGTCATGAGGTGCAAATCAAATAGAACTGTCTCCTTTCCGTTACCAGCTACTACCATACTTTCTTCCCTCACAGTTCCTACCAGACCAGCAGAATTGGATGCAAAACTTCCAGAAGATGCTTGACCATCATACTCAGAGCCATTTCCATTTTCAGCTTGTTTAGCCCCAAAGGCATAATCGTTATCTATCCCACCAAGCTGCAAAGCAGAAAACTCAGATAAGATAAAGTAGTGATGAAACCATAACCAGAAAAACAGAACATAACTGAAAGAAACATCAATTGGCTTCTGGAAACAAGCTAAAGAAGAGGTTGAAACCAAAATTGAAAAAAAGAAAAAAGAGAGAGAGAAACACTAGAGAAAGCACCAACCTCTAGTTTAGCAGTGCTACTTCTGTTAACCAAGGCATGCTTTGTGTTCTCAACATTTGAAAGGTGTGAAAATATACACCTAACAAGTTCATGCATTGTGTGGCGAGCTATCCGTTGTAACAACTCGCCTTTCTTCTCTGCTTGGTGAACTATTCGAAAGCAAGTGTTAACAATTGTACAAACATGCTGATTACTCAACATAACTGAGGCTTTACTTTTCATGCAAGCAAGAAGAACCTGAAGTATCTTCATCAGAACCACTTCTTCTGAGGCAGGATCTGTCACCTCAAATCGGCAGCTAGTCACAGAATCAACTACCAAACGCATAGCATCTTCAACATTTACAGTATTTTGATCAATTACATCAAGGGTTAAAATTTTGTGAACAGAAGATAGAGCAACACCAGTGATTGGTGCACCAGTTTCATCAGATTGAATCACATCTAAAAAAGGCTGGAGATACGCGGCAGGGTTGATGGTATGCCACTGACTCTGCCACAAGAAAATGTGCTTCCGTAATGCCTTCAATGACTGAATTAAAGAGTGTTCTAGCTGATCGTCACTTGACATGTATCGACCACCCCATCTTACATTTCTCCTCATGACAGCTAATACAGCACCTACTTCTGAATTAATCATGCATGCTAAAGTAGCTTTGTTAGAATATGTAATATCATAGTCCTCGGGTTCTTCCTCAATTGCCTTGATCCCAGATTGCAGCTTGAGACGCCCCATTTCTGAGTAATATCCGTCTGGAACCTAAGGCCTTTCTATATTTACCAACTGTTAGAAAGAAAGGCGCAGGGATCCCACCGGATCATAACCTTCAAAAGTTACAAAAACGGCATTATAAACAAGTTCACTAACAATTTCATAAACTAAAGAATCAACTACTGCTCAACAACTAAAAGAAGATAAAAACATCTTAAACCAGCCTCAATAGCTACAACAAATACACAGAAGACTAAATAAGCTAGCATGATAGCATGCATGTAGTAACACATGAAAGAAAATAGGTGCAGGTAAGCCTGTACATTCATATTACAAAGCAAAGAAACAGGCTAAAGAAACACCTCAATACATAAGAAAAGGAAAAGAAAGGAGGGGTGAAAATACTTGAATCAAATACTCCCAAACCACAGACCAAGGTAAGGCCAGCTTCTCCACTACAGATGCACAGAACCTCAAAAGTCTGGCTCCATGTATATAATACACATACTAGATATGAATCTCTGTGGTAAAAGTTATCTTGCGTTTATGAAATAAACCTCGAGTATAAATAATGGTCTAACGAACATGCTTAAGTTTCTAAAACCAAGCTCCCAGCTGGGGCAGTTTCAAACCAGAATCCGCCTCCGAACCTTACTGTTTCCTCCCTTCAACCAACCCTTCCACCAGGACATAATACCATCAGTTCGCTACATGAAAACTACAAACAACACTAAAATCGCATTATGCTTTTAATCCTAAATCTATTGCAAATCTAGGATACCCTGAAAAAGGCAACGTTAAGGTTCCACAACCCATATATCAGTTTGAGCATATATGGGCAGCCCTAAAAGGAAATCAAGTTATTTTATGCAGAAAAAACCTAGCAATGATGGAAACCACAGTCATCAAAAGAATTGAGCATTGAACCAACTATAAGAAGTCTAAAATAAGACAATGCAGTTATAAAGAAGCTGCAGAATCACTACCAACCAAACAGAATCCAAATTTTAGTTTGAGTAAGTGAAAAAATATATATGCCTAAATTCTTTTCCACTTAGAACAACAGGAAACATCAGCAGTATCTATCACAAGTTAAGAGATGTAGCAAAATGAAAGAAAAAACTTCATTTCATCAGATTTCAATCAACAAAGTGCAAAGATAAAACCACCAAATCACAGCTTAATCAACTAAAAACTAACATAGATCTGATACACAGGTTCAGAACTCATAAAATATGATAAAAAAAAAACAAGGACAAGAAAAGAAACTTGAATTTCTAAATGCACAGACATTAACTCATAGTTCGAGTTAACCTTCAAGATTCAAAATGGTTTTTCCTTTTTTTTAGTTTCCGGCCTTCATTTCCTTTCCTCTACCTTATACTGCAGCTCAGCGCATATATAAAACTTCAACAAAAATTAGGGAAAACAAATAATTAAATCGTGGACGACGAAATTGAGATGAGATCGACGGGGGGAAACAAGTTACCTTAGTGAGATCCAACAATGAATTGAGAGGAAATGGAAAACGAGAAAAGCAAAGCAGTCTTGACATCGACTGAAAATGAAAGTGAGATTTCCTAATTTACAAAAACAGCCCTTTAAATTATGGGTAATCTTCACCCGTGTCCCTTTCGTTTGGGGTTTGTTCTATTTTGATCACCAGAATTCAAAAAAGATTATTCTGGTCACCTACGTTTTGAATCGTGTCTGTTTTAGTCCCTTAACCGTTAACTTTCGTTAATAAAAAATTAATTTCTAATTTAACCCTCAAACTTTTAAAACTTTATTTTTCACCATCTTCTCCAAAACTTGACTCCACCACCACCAACTATGACTCCACCAGAACCGCTGCCACTATCAGATTCGGCGGCTACAGGCGCAGGAAATTGCATTTTATCAGATAAAATTACATTTATCGATGGCACTCCCGTTGAGAAAACACCTCCTTGAGCTAATTAAACAATAAACCCAGATTACTCACACAACAAAGTCCTCTCTTTTTTCCACTCAAAATAGAATTAAACTCAAACCCTAAATCTCTCAATTTCCTTTTAAAAAGGGTTTCTTTGGGATTCACGTCAGTGTGTTGAACCATTGTGGCTTCACACGCACAACACAACAAAAGAAATTACTAATTTTTTTAAATCTGACTAAACTAAGCCGACCCCGGTTTTCATATTTGATTTCGTCATTGCTTTATATACTTTGTTAGCCATTTTCTTTTCTCATTGTGAACCTTTTATTAAATCGGGTTAAATCAAGTAAACAAGGAAATAAACAAAATCCTTTTGTTTTTTGTTTCAAGAAATTGTTTTTAAAATTGAGTTATTTAAGAGTTTACGTGATCCGATTGGATTTTGTGGGATTTATATTAATTAGATCTGGATTGCGGGTATTTTAGCTCATATATGTTGTTTTAGTAATCTGGGTTTATTGTTTAATTGGTTCAAGAAGGTGTTTTCTCAATGGCAATGCCATCAGAAAATGTAATTTTGCCTGATATAATATAGCTTCCTGTGCCTACTGCTGTCGGATCTGGCGGTGGCAGCGGTTCTGGTGGAGTCATAGTTGGTGGTGGTGGAGTCAAGTTTTGAAGAAGATGATGAAAAATGAAGTTTTAAAAATTTAAGGGGTTAAATTATAAATTAATTTTTTTATTAATAGAAGTTAACGGTCAAGGGACCAAAACAGACACGATTCAAAACGTAAGTAACCAAAATAATTTTTTTTGAATTATAGTGACCAAAATAGAACAAATCCCAAACAAAAGGGGTCACGGGTAAAGATTACCCTTAAATTATTAGTATTTTTTCTTTTTAAATTAATTATGGGAATCTGTAGAAAAAGGTTTGATACATTTTTTTCGATTATTCAAAATAATTTGTGTGTTTTTTCCTGATTAAAATATGAAAAATATGTTTTTGTTTGTTTTTAGCCCTTTAATTATTTTTTATTAAAATTAATTCCTAAATTATTATTATTGGTCATTTTAAGTCCCTAAACTATTTTTTGGTCAAAATAAGTACCTATTATGTCATTTTTTTTACTCCCTAAATTATCTATTGGTCAAAAAATCTTTTGATGTGTCAATATCTTATTAGTCGAAGTAATTCTTTTACTTAAATAACTATCAGACTTAAATGACAAAAAACAATAGTTTAAAGACTTATTTTGACCAAAAAATAACTTGAGGGCTAAAAGCAAACATAGTTTAGGGTTAATTTTTTTATTTAAGCCTTAAAATATCACTATAATAATAAGAGTAATTAATTATTTAAGAAATTATAGGCCATGTTTGACAATTAACTGATAGCAGATTACATTAGCTGATAGCTGATTGCATGAGCTGATTTGACTAGCGGATTGTATTAGCTGATTGTATAAAAGTGTTTGGTAAAATTAATTGATAGTTGATAGTTGTTTGATTATTTAAACAAGTAAAATGACATATAAGGACATGATTATATCCAATACTTGTTTGAATAGTTTATTAGTTATCAATATTTTGTATCTATTAATATTAATTAGATTATAAATAATTTTTTTTTTTTAAATTATGAAGCATATTTGAAGGATATATATATTAATTTATTATTTAAATAATTATTTTTAATACAATTTAATTAATTATTAAATATAAATATAAATATAAATATAAATATAAATATAAATGTGTGAGAATAAAAATAAAAAATATTAACTTATAAATGTCACAATATAAATACGAGAGTGACGAATTAAAATAGAAAATGTTAAATTTAGGTTATTTAGAGATTCTTTTATCATTGTTAAAGCTAAAAAGGTCTTTATAACTCTTATGTCAAAACCACTAATTTCAAAAAACTCTTATTAGCATTTTTTTTCAAAATTCGAAGTTTCACCATAATCCGCTATTCACCAAACATCCAAATTAGTAGATTTGACCGGTCAAACCTTTATTTTTTACTCAAATCGTTGTTTACCGAATAGGGCCATAGAAGATTGTCAAAGGCTATTTTCCATCTAATTTCGAAATTTTATTTGATATAAACAATGGTCCAAAAAAACTCATTAGGGTCAAATTTCCCCTATACCTCCTGTAGGTAGAATTTGTTAAACAAACAATGGTCGAAAAGCAAAAAATAGGATAATCTTCCCTGAAGATACTTTTGTTTTGGGTGTGTTCTATTTTGGTCACTCAAATTGAAAAAAAATATTTTGGTCACTTATGTTTTCAATCGTTATCGTTTTGGTTACCCGCGCGTTAGCCTTCGTTAATACGATGATGTGGCACGTTAATAACAAGGTTAATTTTAAATTTTACCTTCAAACTTTTAAACTCTAATTTTTTACCATCTTCGCACAAAAAAAAACTTCATTTTCTCTAAAAAAACCCTTTAATCCAAACCCTAACCTCTCCCTCTAAAAATCCCAAACCCCAACCACTACCGAACCGTTAGACATTCTACGAGAATAGATAGGTGAAAGATTTTTCATTGCAGTTATGCAGGCAACATGGTAGAAAATTTAAGACCATTTACAAGCGGTATAAAATATTGTACCTCGGTGGCTGGAGTTCCGTTAGAAACCACCATTTTAAGAGCAGCATGTTTTGTATTCTTGTAGTGTATGGGTAAGTCATTCTTACCAAATACATTTGTTCAAATGCATTCTGTTAACAATTTGTTTCGACCACACCATGATAACCTATCCAATGTTCTATAAACCTCTTAGGTAACTTATAGAGGGAGGGATTAGGGTTTAGTTAGATGTTTTTTTCAGAAATAATAATATTTGAAAAATTTGAGGGTCAAATTAAAATTAACCTTTTTATTAATATTTCATGTCATTGTATTAACGGGGTTCATAAGTGACCAGAATAATCATTTTTTAAATAATCAAAGTAAAACACGCCCTAAATAAAAAGAAAACCGGTGAAGATTACCCAAAAAATGCTAACATCATCTTAAAAATAATTTGTGAATTCAATATGGTATTTTTATTTAGGTTCAAACGTCACATCTATTTCAATAATGACCAACATACATTATAATTTAAAAGGGAAATTAAAGGACAACTATGAGAATAAAAAAGCTATTAAAAAACTATGACAATAAAAAGATTACGTTTTGTATCAATATGAGTTGTGTACAATGACAAAGCACGTTGCTTTTTCAAAGAAAAAAATTTAGTTCGATTCTTAGAAATGACATTATTAAGAGGGATAGTTGCGAATCTTGAACATAGATCATAAAATGAACATATGCTCGACCAAAAAAAATAATGTGATGTGTTATTTTTTTATCTTTTAGTACATTATAATCTTGAACATGTATGTGCAGTTAAAACTTTTATTAATGTATTAAGGATTAAAAATCAAATATTATCCCGTTTCATATAAAAAAATAATCAATATCTTTGTTTATAAATCTAAGTTTATGTTTACAATTTTGAATAACATAAAAACTAAATTCGGCCGGACTCGTACATGTAAAGAATTAGATTTATACATGTGAAATCTTTTACTATATTTTCTTTGCTTTTCGTGTATGCACGTTAATCATATATTTATTAATGATACTTGCACTACAAAGGAAAACAATCTCCCATCTGATAAAATATTTACGTATTTATTTAAATTTCCAATAATTCCATGACTAATAAAATTGTTATGAATTGAGCTGGATATTACATTTCAGGAAATTAAGGGTCTTTTAGTTTCGGAAAATACAAGGCATTTTTATTTTTTTAAAAAAATAAAAAATATTGAAAAAAATACGTTTGATTGTAAAATTTAAAAATAATTTTGAGAAAATGAAAACAAAAATAAGTGAAAGTTTAAAAACATAAAAAAGATGTTTTCACTATTTTAATTGAAAATGTTTTAAAAAAGTGGAAAACATAAAAAATAAGGGTTTTTAAATTTTAACTCTATTTAAACCGGGTTCGAATCTTTCTAATGCTAATTTTAGAATTTTAGTTTATTTAATCATATTTTATTTTTATTGTAATAATATTTTTAATAATTATATTTTAATTTAATTATTTAATGAGTAATTATTTGTTTATTTTTATTTAGCTTAAAGATCAAGTTAGTCCTCAACGAAAAATAAAAAAATAATAATTAATTCAAAACATACTTAATTTATGCCAAAAAATTAATAATGGATTAATTGGCATTAGAAAGATTCGAACCTATATGCCGAAACACACTCAATTTAGTCATTTCGTAACGGTTGACTAAATTTTGACCATTAACTCATTGAAAATCAATACAATGATAACGCGTGGCACACTCTGAAAGTGTTAAGACATTAAACTGTAAAAAAATATTTTAAATTTCTAAAAAAATTATAATTTGATCGTTTTCTAATTTTTTATTTCGAAACAATCATTGTTTTGATTTTTTTTCAATTTGGTCTTTATTATTTTTTAATTCAAATCCCAAACTCTATTTGTTATCGTTACTGTGAGAACTATCACAGCTGTTGTAGATCCCTTATCTAGTCTTCTTCCAATCCATGGGAATCTAGTTTTCCACTGAAATTTTACTAATTTCCTAGGAGACAAACAAACCACGGGTTTTAAGAAGAAAATAGTTGTTGAAACCTGGAGATGTTAGATTTAACTCCACTCCATGCAAACTCTACAACTTTTTAATGGATCCAAGTGAAGATGGTAGTTGTGGAGGGGAACTAATTAGCAAACTATTTTAAGGTGGGTAGTTGTGGAGGGATTAATTTTAATATGCTTTTAGATTTTTTTAATATTTTCAGGTGTACCACGTTTCATTGTCTTAATGATTGTTTGTAAGTTAACAATCAACTATAACGGTTAACGTTATGAGAGAGCTAAATTAATCATAATTTGAATTATGATGATTTGATTAATTGTAATTTAAATTATGAGGGCTAAATTGAGTGTAAAAAATTTACTAGGGCTTAATTAATTTTTGATTTTTTGTTGAGAGCTAGTTTCACATTTAAGCCTTTTTATTTTGAAAAACTAGATACCAAACACATTTTCACTATTTTTATTTTTGAAAACAAGTTTTTATTTCTATTAACCAAATGTGTTTTTTAGTTTTTAAAAAACAGAAAATAAAAACTATTTTTTGAAAATAAAAGTAAAAAATATTTTCTAGAACCAAACAAACTTTAAATTTTTTGTTTTATAATAATAATATCAAGTGGTTGGAACATTCTATCAAATTTTGTCAAACAATGAGTGCACAAGCAAGCTTGCATTCAGGGGAAGGACAATCCACAAACCCTTCAATTACACGAAGAAGCTTCAAAAATAAACTGGAACATACTCATGTCAAACACTATCTCCAACATCCAAACCCGAATCCGGGGAACATAACAATCTAGCAAGGAGAAAAGCCAAGACTGTCTGAATCATCTTCAAATGTTTAAATTCACAGCAAAACACCATTAAGTCGAAACATTGAATCATGTAATAACCAGAATGCACTTGTGTCACCAAACACTAGTTTGTTTCTGACTAGAAGTGAATAGCACCCTACATATAAGAGTTGCTATAATGGAACTCTATGCCATTATCTTAGCAGACCTCACATAGAGGCTATCGACAACCTTGCCAATGTTGGTGATGGTTTCCAATGTTGTGGGGTAGATGGCATCGGCCTTGGGATCATCAAATATGACAAGACATCCGGCACCCTGATCCAGAGTCCCTGCAAATTTCTTATCCAGAATCATCTGAGACAGTTTCTTCTCCACATGATCTACAGGCAATTCAATAAGCTCAGCAATATGGGAAATCTCAACCCTCGAGAAAGGCTCAATCAATCTGCAGAGGTTCTGCTCCAATAGAGTGTCATACAGGGAAGAAAGGTGCCTGTGAACGATAGGATCTTCCTCAAGCTGGGCCTTGAAATCACGAAGAGCAATCTCAAAGAGCTTCAGGGAACGTTTTGCATGGGCATCAGCAACAGCTTTCATGGCATCAAGTTCAGGCCCCACGTATTGTAGACCTGCCTTGGAGGATATTATACCAGCAACATCATCAGCCTGGCTCACCATTATTTTGCACAACAACATATACTTGAGGCTAAATACTGCACGAGGATCTTCAAGAGCATTGAAAGCTTCAAATGCTTCGAAGAAATAGCTATAAGCAGTTTTGTAATCTTTCTCCTCTGCATGGAGGATCCCACTCTGCAGATCTATATTACCCTGTTGAGCTGGCGGCACATAAATTGCATTTGCTGCTGTTCTTGCGGAAGTTAGAGATGCCTTGGCTTTAGGCAGGTTTCGGAGAGAGAAATGAAGCTTACTCTCCAACAAGTCTATGTCCACAAGAAGCAGCTTGTCATCCAACCTCCTGACCTCTTTGATTAAGCCAGAAAGGAGATTTAGTGCCTCTGAGTACTCCTTGTTCTCCATCAAGAGAGCTGCAAGCTTTGCTTCAACTCGTTGGCGCAGGAAAGTTCGCTTCTCAGCACGAGTCCACTGCACCACTTCTTTGCAAAGAGAAATCTGGAGATCTGAAGTTCCTGGTATTTTAGCTACATCATCAATTATACCACGGACAATTTTAGCAGTTTTTGCCTTGGGAATTAATGCAAAAAAGGGCCTCAATTGGTGCAGAAGACTTCTGAGCTCCTCTGCTCGGTTCTCTTGTCTAAGAAGATCAGAGAGATTTGTTATGGCCTGCTCTTTAATCCGCACAGCATCAGGAGCAGATGAAGGATTTTCTAGTACACGATAAAGGACTGAGATGGCTTTGGATGGCGTTTTGGCTTCTAGGGCCTGAGCAATTGAATCAGTGGTTGCTGGGAGGTATGATGAAGACATTGTAAATACTTTGAAACTCCAATCCTGCAAAACCAACAATCATATCACATGATTGAACTTTCCCAAATAATCAAATTTTGCTACAAAGGGGTACAAAGTTAAACTAACCCAAGAAGTTACCAGCTACTTTGACAAAGGGATTCCAATTGGACCAACTTAAAGAATGCAAAAGTCAAATGAGATTTTAATATCAACTAAAAAAATTATTTCATCACTCAACAAGGCTAAGCATCATCAAACAACTCACCTTTTTTTTTACAAAACCACAAATATTCTTACAAAGCCAACTTCAACCTTCGTAGGCCATATAACCATTCATCCAAAATTTTGAAACAAAAAACTTCATTGTTCAGTCTCCTTTGAACATGCTTTGACAATATGCATGAAAATATATCAGATATGCAGAAGAAAATAGTATAGAATTGGAAATCTCCGGACAATATACACGACATATCTGAACTATAAAGCATATTACTTGCTGCAGGTATCAACATACCGCAAAAAGAACAATAATTATCTCCTGCTTTCACATGCCACTCAAGTTTCATTTCAGTAACCCTCAAATAACTATGGAAAGTCATTATAGTTTCTTGCAGAAGAAACAGTCATGTATAATTAAATCCAAGTGCAAATGATGGTACCCTTAATAGAATATATAAACTTGTACAAGTTTCAATCAAATGACAACAATTTAGAAGTGTGGATATGAATGATATTTGAAACTCCAGTTATCAGTTATTCAATGTTTTTATTTCTCGCTAAAACGGTAAACACAGCGCTAAGCCATGTAACAGTGTATTTAGAAGTAAAAAGGGGGTTAATTAATATTTACTCAGCCAATGTTCACTATTTCCAAAGCAGGGGGGAGGGGCTGTTTCACTCAAAGAGTGGAGGTCAAACAAATTAGAAACCCCTCTTAATCACCCTGAAACTTCACTCATTTGTTAATGTCCCTCAAATCAAGAGAATGTACAAGTAAACAGTGAAGTATTAACTACTTATTGATCCCTTTTCTAAAATTCAAAATTCATTTTCTTTCCTAAACAACACATTTCCAATGTTGTCTATTATCAGTGCAATTTAAACCCCACCACACAGAACAGCCACCACATGATATGGTCCGCAAGGAAAATTAGTACTCACGTAGAATCTAAGAAGCTAACCAGCTGAAAATTACGCCGCCTAACACCGAACATCAACAGGCTTCCCATTCCCCATGTTTAATAAAAGAAACATAACATTCGTTGTATTTATTTGAAACAAAAGGCAAGTATAAAAGATCATAACACCGCCGATGAAAACGGCGGAAATCACCCAAGTATAAGTTAACAAAGCGGAATACCCAAAAAAAATCAAAATAGAACAGCAACAACATAACATTTCAAAGAAAATACAATAAAATGAAATAAAGCGCAAAAAGTAAAAGAAAATTAGAAGAAATGTCATGAATCAGGTGGAAATTTAAGGGGACAATAAAAGGAAGAAAATCAAATCCCTAAAGCCTTAAAGTAAAAACGTAAACTCAAAAATGGAGAAAACCGTACCTCTAACCAGAGAAGAAAATAGATGAATCGATCTGTTCGTTAATCACACTTGCTGCTTAAACTCAAAATTCTGCCCTTGGTCTTGTAGACTCCTTCACCTCTTTTCTTTGTTCGACTTATGCAGCAAGAAACTTCAGGGACCATCGATTTAATTTTTGCTTTTCTAGAGTTTTGGGCTTTCTAATGATATTCAGATTCGGCCCAACCTTACCTCCAACTAGGATGGAAATTAGATTCAGATCCAACAGGTTCCGACCTGACCTTATAAGGTGTGTTTTTTTAACAAAAAAAGTCAGGTCGGATAGGATGAAAAATTAATGAATGTCGAGTCAGATCATGTTTGGATTTAGTGTGAAAAAACTCCATCTGACTTGAAATATGTGTATAATATTCTCATATTTAAAATAATTATTATAATGCTCATCTATTTTTATAATTTTTTTAATTACATCTTTAATTTCATCGAATAAAAAAAAAGATAATTATTATAAATATCCATCTCTATATTTTCTTACTATCATCCCCTCTTTATATTCATTAAAGTAGTTAAAGTGCATTAATGAATATGTCCGGATCTCTGCATGGCCACTCACTCCTCTTCACCATACGACCTTAACACTTTCCTCCGTAAGAAAAGAATTTTAGTATAATTACAAGGTAGTATTTATTTATCTATTTATTAGATTTAATTGAAGATTAATTTTAATAATATTAAATGTTTCGCTTTGACTATTAAAATAACATAAAAACAATTTGAAGGAATTAAATTCAATATAGGCTTTCTCTTTTCCTATTCCTATTTAGTGGTAATTGGATACAATAAGAGTAAAAAAGAGTGTGTTTGAAAGACACGTGGTTAATATTGGATTGGATGCCTCAAATGTTTTCACAAGCAACCGTATTGTATCCTTTATATTCTTTCGCAACTATATTATTCTGACGGTTGATTAAAAGTTAACGGGGCCGAAAATAAAAAAATAAATAAAAGACTAAGAATGTGCTAACAAATGAATAAATTGGACCAATACATAATCTAATAAATCATGAGAATCAATTGTATTAATTGCCAACAAATTATATGAAACAGCATATGGTCCATGTACAAAAGAATGCGTGGAATAAGAGGATTATATATTTATTGCCCGCTAAACTAGTTTACATACAACACTGAACCCTAATCATATGATACAGCATAGAATCCATGTACAAAAGAATGCATGGAATAAGAGGATTATATATATATATTGCCCACTAAACTAGTTTACATACAACACTGAACCCTAATCAATCTAAATCTGACCTTTCTTATGCTGTCGCCTGTTCTCTTGAATATCACATATCAGTTGCCCTTTTGAGTGAATTTGCCTGAAATATGACAAATTTTCCATGCTTATTTCTCCTCCATAGTTGCAATTCAGAGATATTATGTTACATGCTCTTCTTTTAACCGTAAACGTGCTATTGGTTGTCGTCTGCTGTTCGAACGGTTGTCGGTTGCTATATCCTGTGTTCTTCCATGTGATGTGTTAGTGTCAGCTGTGCTGTGGCTGCTAGTTTTGGCAGCTGGCACATTGTGAGTATGTTTTCCCTCGTATGTTGTTATAACAGCATTGGGATCGGTTGCAGCCCTCTCGACATGCTTGCGGACATTGCATCCTGGTGTTGTACATTTATAGTAACTCCTGTGGAACCATACAAATGCATTGGCAATAACACAAATAATCAAACACAGTAAAAGAGCAGAACATAAGTTGCACAACATAAAATGCAACATTCAAGTGTCTCGCTTCACCAATGATTAAAACAAAAGGGTAAGTCTCACGTTTGTTCGAAGAGCTTTCACTGGGTGTACGGATAAACAATTACCTTGGATAAGGATTGCCTTTGACAACTTTCTGTCCATACTTGCGCCACCTATAGCCATCATCCAATAGATCAACTTTGCTTCTCGTCTGCACAATGATTCTAGATTCTGTGACAGTCTTATGTGAGGAAGATGGCTCTGAAACTCTAATTTCTGTATTTCTGCATATAAAAAAACACGTTTTGTTGGATTGGGACTTTATCATTGATTCAATGGTGCATAGAAATGAATATAGAAATATTTGCATACTGTCTTTTGCTATCAGGTTCATCTTCATCTTTTTCATCATCACCGGTTTCATTATCACCTGCTTCATCACTATCACTTGTCCTTGAAATACGTTCAGCTGTAGCTAGGCTAGACTCCTGGTCCTTCTTGGACATTGAATAATCAGATATCCCTTCCTTGATTATGCTCAAGTTGCCACTCTGAAGTTGGGAAGTCAATTCAGAATTTCCCTGATTATTCAAGCTTCCACTACCTTTTGCACGCTTATTTGACTGAGGAGGCTGATGGTTGTGCTGCCCTTTGTAGATGATTTCAGTGACCTGACCATCTAGTGATCTCTCAACCTTCTTCTTGACAGGACAACCAGGATGCGGGCACTTATAATAACTTCTCGGAAACTCGCTGCCTTTTACCTGTTTCTGGCCATACTTTCGCCAGTTGTAACCATCATTGGCAGGCTTATCAACGATTAACGAAGCAGGTTGGGATCTCTGATCAGACTGAGATACGTCTGATGGTTGCTTCGTCGTAACACTAGAGACTTGCAATGAGGTCGGCACATCATGATCAGTATTGGCAGTAAAAGAAGAGACTTGTGCAAAAGATGGAGGTGTTGATGAAGATTCGGCATGGATTTGCAGATGCGAATGAGCTTGTGCAGCCTGGGCAGTGACCTGTGCTAGAGCCTGCTGGTGTGTCATTCCAAAAGGTCCCTATACATTTCATAGATAGCAGAAATTGGTTAAAATGATTGAATATAAAGGAAAAGGGCAAGGTAATGCATTTTCTCTAAGTGTTTTTATTATTATTATTATTATCTTTCCATATTACCAAGTAAAGCCTAATTGCCGCCATTAGGAATGACACCCCACATTGCCACATGCAGTAATTCTAGACTTGATGTATCTAATATTGAAACGATCAGTCATCAGATTTCATAAATATTTTCAAGTATTTGGAGGATTGTCAAAACTCATATTTACATATTTATGTGTAGGATATATATATTTTAATAAAATGAAGATTCCGAGCAACTATAAGAAAAGAATTCCCAACTATAAGAGCACCGATTCTAGACCAGAGACCAATTATTCATTCTCTCAAAACAAACCAACAATTCACAATCAAATTTAACCATAAATTAACACGTACTAGTAAATAATTTAAAATAAAAACTTGCTAATTTTACCTGGGCACCAGGAGAAAACACACTAAATCCAGGAGACTCCAATAAGCTGGCAGGGCTCAACAACCCTTGTGGCAACGCAAAAAACGGTTGTGGATGCGTTATCACCAAACCGGCCGGCTTATTCTGCCTGAACCGCAACCCGGGGTCAGCTCCACCTTCAGCCTGCTCCTCGGTCGTAGTAGGAAGAGGAAAGTCCCGTGTTCGAGGGGAGGCTGCTGCCGGCGACGCCATGGCACCAGCAAGCAGCTGAGAAAAGGATTTGAAATCGTCGGTGGCGGAGAAGTAGTTAGAAACAAGCGTCATGGGACCTGGACTAAAGGCCATGAAGCCTGGCCCAGCGTTGAAAAAGGCCTCCAGGAAAGGCCGTGGCGGTGGAGTAATCACCGGCCGTTTAGACGGCTTCTGGTCTTGGTTATCATCATCAGCCATCAAAACGAGAAGGAAACAAGTGGTTTGGCTTCTGAAATTGTAAGCTCCCCTTTCCCTTTTTGTGTGTTTTGGATCTGAATTGTAAGGAAGGCAAAAAAAGTCCACGCCTCAGATACGCAAAAGCTTTTCCTTTTCCTTTCTCAAGGAAGTGAGTCCACCCATCTCATCTCATCTCATCTCATCTCATCTCATCTCATCGGCGGATTTTTATTTCTTTTTATTTTAGGAATTCAATTACTAGGATTATTATCAAATAGATAATACAAAATATTTCAATTCGTTTTTCTAGTATATAATTTATTAATGATTGAATTAAAATCTGAGAATTTACATAGAGATATGGAAAAATTACTTGGATATTGCACCAAGTTTTTTTTTCTTCCAATATATGGTACTAGCCATTTATTTCCCACAATATTATATTTACTACAATAAATTTAAACTCAAAAGAATTCGACTACAAACAGTGACAAAAAATACATTAAAAGCAAGGTCAAAAGAATCCGACTTTAACTTTATTTTTTCAAGTTATTGTTCATAGTCGGATTCTTTTAAATCTGACTTTAAATTCACCGTAAAATAGTAATATTTGTGAAAATAACAGTTTGTGCCATATTTGAAGAAAAAAAGTTTGGTGCCATATTGCTGGAAATTTTCCTATATATTGTCTTTTATTTTATTTTCCTCAAAATATGGTAGAATTCAATTTTATTTCTCAAAATATTATATTTTCTACAATAATTTTGAAGATGACACTATTTATTAGGTAAAATTGGTGGGATATTGTATCCCAGAAAAATATTTAGAAAATTACTGTATAGTTGAAATTATTTCGAAAACTATGGTGTTTTCAACAGTGAGGTCGGATTGCTTTCTAACCGATCTCATACAATTAAAAAATTTTAAAAAACATGAAGGCCCCTTGAAAGCAATCCGACCTCATGTGGGATTAATAAAAAAATATAATAAAAAATGTAGAGGTCGATGAGATTACCATCCGACCTCATGTTGGAATAATAAAAAAATTAAGAGGGCGATGGATTACCATACGACCTCATGCCAGTTGCCCCAGAGGGTGCAGCGTGTGATCACGGGTAATAAAGTGAAAAAAAAAAACAAAAGATGTGATGTGATAGGTGTATCAGAAATCTGAAAAGTATGTTTAATTTTTTCGGGAATGGGGAGCTGGGTTGAGTGATTTAGGTATAAATTTTTAGTTGTTAAATAGGGGTTGAAAGTGTTGAGAATTTTAGAACAAAATTTTTGAAGAAGTTGGGTGAAGAAGTAAAAGAAAGAAGAGGAGTTGAAGAAAATATTGTAAGTTTTGAAGTTTATATATTTTGCTTTTAAATTTAGTTCAAAAAAATTTTGTAAATTTTTCAAGAAATATTGTGTTTTTGTATTAAATAAGTGAGGTGAAAGGTAAAAGTCGAAGAAAGTGAGAAAAAACTGAGTGAAGAAGGAGAAGAAAAAAGTGGTGGAAGAAGTTTTGAAGAAATTTTTAGTAAGTTGATTTGTACATTTTATTTTGAATATGTAGATTCTTTGTTTATATTTATTTTGTTGTTTAGGTAAAAAAATTCGTAACAATATAATATTATGATAATTTTGATTTATGTATTTTGATTCAAAAATATATATGGTTTTGAACGTGCAGAGACAATGAGCAACGTGTTTACGGCCGTTATCCATTACGATGGAGAAATTGTAAAAATTGATATCGGTGTCGTATTTGACTCAGAAAACACTACAAAGATGAGGTTTTCAAAGAACATTTCCCATTGAGAGCTGAAGCATGACATAGAAAGAAAAATAGGAGCTGAGATTGTTCGTTTGCGGTACCGGTGGAAGACATGTGATGATCCAATCAGATATTCTACAATAGCTCTTAAAGATGACGATGATGTTGGACTCATGATTGCAGAGCATGATTCATTACGTATTCGAAGTGTTGAGTTACATGCTAAGTTGCGTGGGAGACATGACGACTCGGGCCCATCAAGAAATGTATTTGGAAGTTTTTCTCAAATAGGTTTCGGTAGTGCGGTTGAGGACCAGCCATATAGGTTTGGAGACAGTTTTATTGTTCTGTTGGAAAGTGGGACACCAGATGCATTTCATCCATATGCAGGACCTTCAACGTTCCCAACGGTTGAGCCGACAGTTGATCCAAGTGTTGGCATTGACGTTGAAAATCTCCAAGGGCGATGGGGAGAAACGCTTGCTGATTCTAATGAAGATGAAGAAACCGGAGATCCCGATTTAAGTGGTGATGACCTTGGTGATGAGCCTATTTTTGGTGGTGGTGAGTTTGTGTCGGGTGGGGATGAGGTTACATGGTACGAACCTCCTGCTCACATGAACTTAATAGATTATGATGCAATGAGGGCACCTGAATATCCGGTGATGCCACAATTAAGTTCGGGTTCCTCTGATGAGTTATCGGTTGGGGTGCAGTTTAAAGACAAGAAAGAAGCCACAGTGGCAATTAAAAAATATTCTATCAGAAAGCATTTAGACTTTACTATTAAAGAATCTACTCTGAGAACAATGTTTGCGAAATGTATTAAATATGAAGAAGATTGTAATTGGAAGATTCGAGTGTCTAAACTTTAAAGGAGAACTGCTTGGGAGATTACAAAGTACAATAGTGGACACACTTGTTTACGAAATTCAATCAACCAAGATCACCGTAAGTTGGACTCCGATGTAATAAGTCGCCACGTGAAGATGTTGGTTGAAGTAAATCGTAAGGTTAATGTTTCAACGATTATGGCATATGTGAAGCAACAATTTGAATACCAAATAGAATATAGAAATGGTTGGTATGCAAGGGATAAGGCACTGGAAAATGTGTACGGTAATTACGAGAAGTCATACAATGAGCTACCAGCACTATTACAAGCAATGGTATATTTTATTCTGGAAACTGTAGTCAGGTATAAAAATAAGAATGCATGCAACCGAGAAGGTCAGCTTCTTCCAGGGAAGAAAATATTCCACCAATTATTTTGGGCACTCAAGCCATGTATCAAAGGTTTTCCATTTTGCAAACGGATGGTCCAAGTTGATGGTACATGGTTGTACGGAAGATACAAACATGTTCTGTTGATTGCCGTTACACAAGATGGTAATCAAAATATATTTCCGATTGCCTTCACAATTGTTGATACAGAGTCGACGGACTCTTGGAAATTCTTTTTAAGTAATTTACGTGAACATGTTGTCCGAGAAGATGAAGTTTGCTTGATTTTAGATAGAGCAATAGGCATCTTAGCAACAATTCATCGAGAAAATAACCGATGGACACCTCTACATGTGTATCCCGCATACTGTGTACACCATATTGGCAAGAACGCAATTGAAAGGTGGAAAAAACCCCACATTCGCAGCACGATTTTAGGCATGGATAAGTAATTTTCATTTTTTTAGACTCGATAGTTTATGTGTTATGAATTTTGTCAATGCTACTGCGTTCTTGCCTAACAATATATTACGGAATAGGATACGAACTACTACAGCTAAATTTTGAGTGGAAGTTGGCAAATTTACACATGGAGTACGACGAAGATGTTTGGGCGTGGGCCAACAATATAGAGAGAGAAAGATGGACCCAATCGTATGATAAAGGTCGACGATACGGGTAAATGACAACCAACCTTGTAGAGTGCATAAATGGTGTATTAAAAGGAACACGTCACCTCCCAATAGCTAGCTTGGTGAGAGAGACGTACTATAGGTTGGCTAAAGTATGGTCTGATAAAGGGTAAAAAATTTAAGCTATGATAAATAGGGGACAAGTCTGGTCTCCCGATCTTGTGACAAAAATGCAAAAGAACGTGAAACTGGCAAGATCGATGGTTGTTCACGGGTTCGACCTAAATGGACGGATTTTTGATGTTGTTGATTCCCTGCGCAACAACGAAGGAGGGCACCGCCAAACATTTCGAATGAATTTTAGGCAAAGATGGTGTGACTATGGTAAGTTCCAGGCATGGCGATATCCATGTAGGCATGCAACCGCAGTATGTATGTCTAAAGGGGCTGGCCCGTACAGCTTTACGGATGAATGCTTTAACTTGCACAGGATAATAAATATTTACATATGTGAGTTCCCACCGATCGCGAATTCACAATATTGGCCACCACTAGAGCATGACGAATGGTTACCGAATTCGGCACTCCGTAGAGAACCAAAAGGCCGTCCTTCATCTACTCACATCCATACTAGTATGGATCTTCATTACAGAGAGGCAGAAGAACCAAAGAGATGTATAGAATATAGGGGTACATGACATTCCAAAAACAAATGTCCAAATCGACCGAATTACATGGCAATGCCTCGGTGATTTCATTCACTATTCGTGGTAGAACTAGTTTCCTTTTTTATATTTGTATTTGAATGAACATTTGGTGAGATGTTTATTTTTGTAATGAATTATTCGTGGTAGTTAATGTGCATGTTCGGTGTTTATTTTGGTAATGAATTATATACTCAATTTGTTGAGATGTTCATTTTGATATAACAAAGTTAAAATATTTTTGGACTAAATTCAAGTATTGAAAATTATTTTAGGACTAAATTCAAATATTGCAAAATATTTTTGGAAAAAATTCAAAGTACATGAAGTCATTTTGGATACAATTTTTTTCAATGTACGGATGTGGTCGAATCGTAACGGCGCGATGGTCGTCGATCTCGTTGCGGTCTTCAGAATGCATCATCATCATCTACATCTTCTTCTTCCTCCTCTTCATCATCATTATCAATGAGAATTTCCCTGCATAAGCAAACCAGACATTATCCATAGCTAATTCATAGGTTGGCAATGCATATTCATGTATAGGTGAAACAATGGAATAAAATTGGAAAACAGACCATTGTATTGTTGATCCCGAAATCCGAAGCGTTGCTTGACTCGTAATAGTTTCAGTTCCTCCCATGTGAAATCAACTGGCAGATGTCAACAAAATGGCAGAATGAGTAACCTCAATGTTACTTAAAAAGCACATCAGACAACCTTGTAAAGATAGAATGCAGACAATAAAAAAAGAAAAGAGAAAATATACCCACAAACCAGCCAGTGATGTTTAGACCTTGGACTTGATATGATCTTTTACGATTAGCAAATTGCTTATGATTAGCAACGTCGATGGTATTATCGAGTGTTAAATCATGGAGGCATATCAAGACACCATCTTTAGAGGCAAGGATATCAGATTCAATGAAATCTGCACCCTCTTCAACAGCTCTCTGCAAGAAGCACCCAGAGTTCCAAACATGAAAACTATATGTATAATGTATGTTACCCAAACTCGGGTGTGAGTACGAGCATGTCTATTTTCTTTTAAGTTACACGGGTATGAAATGAAGTGCATAAAATATTCAAGTTGAAAGCAAAGATGAAATAAAATCCAAGAATGATAAGGCAGAAAAAGATGCCTTGTAGGCAGCAATAGTTTCTTCAGGAAGCTCCCCATTAGAGCCTCGATGAGCAATATTATAGGGCCGAATTGTTTGCAGAGGCTTTCGAATATGTGTATCGGCTACTTCACCAGGTCCAGGAGCTGGGTGGAGCAGTGGTCTTCCAACACAACCCCCAATCAGTGAAACAGCTATAAACGGGACAATGATGCCTGCTAAGACAAAACAGCGTTTGTTTTAGCTCATTCTTAAATTCTGAATATCATGAACCCAAACTGAAGAACATGTTGAATGAATCCAATGTTAAATGCAGAAAACAAAGAAAGCAATGGCATTTACCCATCCAATTCATTGTTTTGTGCTACGCTGTAGACTTGTATCTGATTGTTTCCTCCGTGATCCTCATCAAAATCTTTGGTCCATCTGTATGTATTCATAGCGGGTGAAGAGTTGACTCCTTTGTTCCTTATGCTACAAATTATATTATATTTAAAAAAAAACTATTATCGATCTGTATACCATTTTTTATGGCTGCTAAAGAGCTTACTGCTTTGTTCATACGATAATGTAACAAATTATTATTATTATTATTTTAAAAAAAGAATTATTATCGATCTGTAATTCTGTATACCATCTTTTTCTATAGCGGATCAAGAGTTGACTGCTTTGCTTTGTTGATAATCAACTTAAAAAAATAGGGTAAATTACTTGTGTGATCGCCCAACTAAAAAAATAGACAATCACACTATCGAACTTTTTAAACATTTTTATTTTAACAATCAACCGTTAAAATCTAACGGAAAAAGTGACGTGACAGTTAACAAAAATTTGTATAAGTATCCATGTTAGTTACATATTATATCAATTTGGTCATAATTTAATTAAATTAATAATCCAATTTAATGACGACACGTGCCATCACGTGATTGGATGCCTTTAATCTAAATTTTAATTTATTGTGTCACTACATGGTTAAAAGAAAATTAAAGAGAAAGAATGACCTTGGCGTGAAATAAACTTAGGACCTCAAAGGTCAAAAGACAAGCCTTTACGACCACACCAACCTATCCTTATTAATATAAATTGCATTCTTTTATATATGTGTTATATTTTGATACACAAGTTGTGTAAGAAAATTTTACACAATTCTTGTATAAAATTTAAAACCTAAATCTCAAACCCTAGCACCCTAAAACCTAAACCTTAAACTCTAAACTCTAAATTCTAACCATAAACCTTAAATTTTATACCCTAAACACTAAACCCCTAAGCTCTAACTTAAAACCTTAAACCCTAAAATGAAAGGATTGTGTAAACTTTAGTTTACACAAGCTTATGTATCAAAGTTTTTTTCTTATAAGATATATATGGTTAGAATTTAGAGTTTAGGGTTTAAGGTTTATGTTTTAGGGGGTTAGTGCTAAGGATTTTGGTTTTAAATTTTATAGCTTAAATTTTTGGTACACAGCTTGTAATTTGTATATCAAAATATAACTCATCTTATAATCTAGTAAATCAATTCAAATTATTAAGTTAAAAGTGAAAATATTTTAAATATATTTAAAGTATAGTTAAAGCAATATTTTAAATGAAAATAGATTGATTATTTTTATACTTTTAAATTAAACTAAATATATTTTCCTTTTTATATTTATTTTAATAATTTTATATACATAATATTAAGTCGAGTTCTTTAATTTAATCAATAGTTTTAATTAGTTATTAAATATATTAATTCAATGATTATATATTTTATATTAAAAAATTTAAAATGTTATATTAAAAGTTTTAATATAATTTAAAATTCTATCAAATGAATTTTGAGTATAATTTAAAATTTTAATATAGTTAATATAAATAATAATTGAATTAAGATATTTTTATTTTTATATAATTTTAAAAGGGTTATATTTTAATACACAAGCTGTATAAATTCTGTGTAAAAGAAATTTACACAACCCACCATATTTAAACTATAAAATCAAAAACTTAAATTCGTAACCCTAACACCTTAAATCCTAAACTCTAAACCCTAAACTCTAAAATTTAACCATAAACTCTGAATTATACACCTTGCAACCTAAACCCCTAAACTTTAAACCCTAACCTAAATCCCTAAACCCTAAAATTAAAAAGCTTGTGTATCAAAATATTTTTCATTTTAAAATTGTAATATAATCTTATTTTTAAATTTTTAATATTAAACTAAGATATTTAATAAAAGATAATTACTAATTAATTTAAAGAACTCAATTTAATATTATATATAATTATTAAAATAATTCTAAAAAATATTCAATTTAATTTAAAAATATAAAAATCATAAATCTATTTTCATTTTAAATCTTGTTTTAACTATACTTTAAATATATTTAAAATATTTTTATTTTAACTTAATGATTTGAATCGTTTAAGTGGTTTGTGTGTTTTTACACATTTCAAGTGACCTGAGTTTGAGTTATTTCTCAACCAGTTTCACTTCTTTTTTCCTAATATTTATTGTATTATAAGAATATATATATATATATATATTAATGCAATTTGTAATTTTGTATTAATAAGTATAGGTTTGCGCAATGGTAAAGGCTTGGGCTTTTACCTTGGAGGTCTTAGGTTCAATATGCTCCAAAACCATTCTTTCTATACAGTTTTCCTTTAACTAGATGGTGATGTCACCACCTGATTATAATTATAAAAATTTTCATTAAATTAATATAATAGGTAACTAATAGAGACCAGATGTATAATTATAAAAATTTTCGTTAAATGTCACTCACATTTTCCATTTAACGATTGATGGTAAAAAAAACCACTTAAAAATTCAATGGCGTGATAATTTTTTAAGTTAATGGTCAAAAGATGACCACATAATTGGATGGTCAAACAAATTGTTTACCAAAAAAATATTATAACAAATCCACCCTTCAAAATTTTGCTTGAATTATTGGGCATAACATTAACCTAAGAATTATATATATATATATATGAAAATACTTTGATACATGGGCGGATGGGCGGACCTACAAGTGAATTTTAGGATACAATTGACCCCACTAAAAAATACCCACTATATAGAAATATTAGATTAAATTTTTTATAGAAAATATTAGAATTGACCCCACTTGATTTATTAAGGTGTGTGTGTGCGTGGCTGCGTGCGTGCGTGTGTGTAATTAGCTCTTTAAAACAATTTCTCAAAAATTATGAAATCGAGATTTATGTTTGAAATTTCCTATAACACCCTTGACCCTTATATTATAATTGGACCTCAAGCCCAACTCGAAACCATTGAAATTTCTCAAACGGGGTTTAGCCCGTATATGTGTGTCATTAGCTCTTTAAAATAATTTCTCAAAAATTATGAAATCGAGATTTATGTTTGAAATACCTTGTAACACCCTCGACCCAAATGTTACAATTGAGCCTCAAGCCCAACTCAAAACCCGTTGAAATTTCTCAAACGAGGTTTAGTCCAACAAGTATTTCTCAAAAACATTTAAAGCCCACAGTTGAAAATATAGTTAAACAATTTAAATTGTTACAAAGGAGCTCCACTTTAATTTAAAACATTTAAACATCTGACTTGATTAATACAATTTCAAAAGTAAGAATTACAGACTCGACCACGTAAAGTCCTATGAATACATAGCCCACTAAACACAAGTACTGTACTCTAAGGATCACCACATGCTAGAATCTCGTATCGATAGTGCTTCTCGATCCCACGATCTAACGGTCAACCTACGCACAAAAACAACGATTACGAGCGCTGAACATACAAAGCTCAGTGGTACATATCTAATCTACTATACTTCATGCTATTCTTAAACATAAGTATGCAAGCTAGTACGAGCAATAAGCAGAGATAAATAAACACATGACGCTACTACTAGTCACCTAAACACATGCTCTCATCATACCAATCATAAAACATGGCCCACAAGGCCTAACCATACTCAGGATCACACCAGATCATCCGAGCAAAAGCACAAAAAGTTGTAACGACAAACTTGGACTGAGGCCTGGTGCCACACAGCTTCAGGGTACATACATTCTGAGTGAGGCATGGTGCCAAACAACTTCGAGAATGTACACTTTTTGGGTGAGACTCGGTGCCACACAGCTTCGAAAATGTACACCCATGCTCGGAATCTCTCATCGAGCATATTCAAATGAGACATGGTGCCACACAGCTTCAAAAACGTACACACATGCTTGGTATAGGGTACTGGTACTCGAACACGAGTATCAATACGACATTCTCGGGTATCAGTACTCATACACATACCGATACTAAAATTGCTTACTGGAAATCCTCAATTTCCACAAGTACTAGTATAGGTCAACCCGTACTGATACGACCCTCAATCGTGTACCGGTACGGCCAAAGCTCATATTGATACCCTATTCACGGGTTCGTACGTTTTCCTCGAATTACGATATTACAACGCTTATTCGATCCTTAAAGCTTATGAAGTCATTAGGGTTTGTTTATTAATGTATTCATTCAATTAATATTAATTTTCAGCTTCATAATCATTTATTTGAATATTACCATTATTCATCCCTTACACAATTTCCATCGAATGCATTAATCTATTCGAACAAGCATACAAGGCATCATGATTATCAATCGAACAAACAATCATCAAGTAATTATACGATCATCACAACGACCATACACAATCTCTAAAGTCTCCACAAGTCTTAACATTTTCATAGCATTATCATGCATCTCATAAATATCGAGTCTCACAATACCGATCTCTACTCATGCATATTCATCGTCTACCTATTTTGCGAACACTAACAAGCAATGCAATTACATTTATGATACTCATAAAGTAATAGGAGTTCGAGGTGTACTAACCTTAAGCCAAAGAGATAAATCCTCATATGAGCTTCCCGATTATTCCACTTGGTCCGATATCTAACCCCGAATAATCCTCATATAAAAATGAATAAGGAAATACATTAATTTCCTACATCCCCTAATCAAAACACAAGGCCAACCACGTAAAACAATTTACTGGGATTGAACATGGCAAAACGGACTACGCCAATGGACTCAGAACATCGAGAAACCCCCGAGTAGGGTCTCTTGAAAAAAGTCAATATTGATCAACACAGTCAACAATCGGTCAGCATTCTAGGTGATCATGTGCGATGCAGGTGCATGGTAAGACAATACATTCATGAGGCGTTATCCGGTGCAGGCGAGCTCAAGTGCACCTGGTAGAACGGGTTCTGATGTGGCGTTGGTGCATGGGAAATCAGTACACCCAGTTGCTGCTGCATATGCCCACCCTCACTGGCCTTGCATGAGGGCGTGTGAGATGTCCTCCGGTGGTTGGATGGCAACGATGAGCTCTAGTCATGCTTTTTTGACACTGGTGGACATGTCGGTGGACTCTAAATTTCAATTTAGCCACTCGAACTCCCTCTCTTAGCATATTTGAAACTTTTTTTCATTTACCATCCTCCACCACAACTCCAACGGTGACGCCACGACCACCAGTTGACTCCTCACGATGAGGGGAACACTTTGGTGGTGACAGTGTTGTGCACAGTAGCTCATATGGTGGTGGATTGAGTATGGAAGTTTGGGAAAATAAAATGGAGAAAGAAAGAGAAAAAGGAAGAAAAATAATAGAGAGGAAAAATCTATTTCCCCCTCCCTCATACCCACTTTATTTCAAATAAAGTGTCTTCCAAGCCCAACATGGGTAAATCACACCCACGGTTCCCCATCTTGACCATTCCACAAATTGATTAACAATTCTCTAGAAATTTCCAATCTCCCAAATTCTCATCCTTTTTATTTAAATTAAATCCTTTAATTTAAATATTGAACTTGAATCCTAGATCCAAATCATTAACTCAATTTTTGGGTCGTTACAACTCTCCCCTCCTTCAAGGAAATTTCATCCACAATATTTGTATCCATAACTCAATGAAGATGCTTAAACCCTTACAACTCTTTGACTTCTTCAAAGATTTCCCGTTGCGATACTCTAATCTCCCACAACACTTATCAATTATAAACCTTGTCTTCTAGCGATACAACATAATCTCAACTGATTCTCTCCCTTAAAAGAAATCTTTTCACTCGGTACATTATAGACGACAAGCAAAACTCAACGGTACCCCGACAAAACTGTCACACGAATACGTCATCAACAACTTAACTTATGTTGTAGAACCTAAAAGATTGTTGCACACAAAATCTTTCCACAACTTTGTATGATCTAAAAGAACAAGAGGTTAAATAGCCGTTGCATAAAAAAACAATTCCTCTCGTGGTGACTCCCTAAAGAAGATTCTAACTCTGATGGCACCCCATATCTAGAATATTGCTTGCCCAGTGCAAGACTTCTGAAAATTAATGGCATCTCAACTCGTATTAAGCAATTACCTTAAACTCGACATGATAACTCGTGTCGGCAACTGAAGTAGTTCCCAATAACTCGGTTCTCACAAAAGTCTTAAATCCCAATCCATAACGTGTCTGGAAACACATCACATGTACCCTTACTAGGGTATGTCATCACATAAAATCCCACCAAGGGATGAGGTTCCATTACAACCCTCAAATCTTGTGTCAAAAGGTAGCATGTGTAACACCCACTTCCCGGCCTGGTAGAGAACCGAGTCAGAAAGTACTACCGAAAAACATATCGGAGATTCAAAAGCTTAATCGGAGTATGAAAACTTATACGGATCCTTTAATAATCTCTTTTAAGGCTTAACAGAATTATTCATTAAGACTTGTACAATTATGGGTTAGTTTTAAACCTTCTTGAACTTAGGGACTAAATCATAAATTTTATAAATTAAGGGGACTTAATCAGAAATTCTTTTACAAATATTCAATTAGACTTACCTATTATTAGCCCGTGAAATTTCGTTGATAACAGAGATCGTTTACCTATCCAATTAGACTGTACAAGTTTTAGTGACCATTTTATAAACTCTTTAAAACTGTGTTTTAAGCTTTCTAACAGAAATAACTAACACTGTACCGATACGCCATCACCCGTATCGGTGCGCTAAGATGATTCCCCAAATTACAGGTTCAAGGGTAACAAGACGGTATCGACACCCCTAAGCCCATATCGATACGCATTGACTAAGGTTGACTCGTTTTGGTACAATCTAAGACCGTATCGATACAATTTATTTTTCAAACCTTACTATCCAAATCTGTATCGATACACGCCCTTTGCATACTGATACACCCTATTTTATTTAGCTCAATTATGCAAGGCAGTATCGATATGCCATCACCCGTACCGATACGCTTGTCATGTAATGACAGATTTTAGCTGGTTGTTATTCGAATTAACATACCATTTATTGTCCAAACATTACCAAATTTTACCAGTAAGTCTAATATCCATATTTTTAATATCATACAAAATTTTAGGGTATTTAGAATTCATTTACTAGGATTTTATCTTTTAGTGCTTTTAGGCTCATTTAACTAGTTTAGTCATTCCAAAACATGCCAATTTTCACATACAACATTTAGGAACTATTAGGCTATTACACACACTTCAAATTATGAATCTATGACATGTTTAAGCCATATGCCACCCTACTAGGAGCTCAAGGCAAAAGCTAAGCATACATATGATTGGTAGAGGCGACTTGCAACCACAATTACACAATCAGAGCTCAAAATACTTCAAGATCCTGAAATGCATGAGACACACGAATGTTAGGCTTACATAGCCTAGTGAGGTAGTCATAACAATTGCATAATAAATTTATCAGATACATAAATGACATATAGGCATGCTTGGTTAACAATTTACATAGAGTCAAGTATAAGATCATATTCAACCAATAGACATGATTTCATGAAGCGAATATGAATCATATAAACATATCATTTCCTTGGACATGGTAACCAATGGATACACAGATTCACATATACACCACACATATCAAAAATAGGTCGTAGCCTTAAGCCGTAGTTCCAAATAGTCCCTTATACAATCCATCCTTATCTCACCACACATATAGGCCGTAGCCCCAGACCGTAGTCCAATACCTTACTTGGTGAGCTCAAATAATCCTATGGCATGCCAATTCTATCCAATGTCCACAAATGTCCAAGTTCTCATATCATCACAAATATTACATTTGGTGCCCTTAAGCCATAACATAACGAATGTCAAATTGAGCCTTAGCTCAACATATCATATCATAGCATATTCATATCAAATTCACACATAGTAAAATTTCAAGTATCATATATGAACTTACACATGTTAATCCATGTCAGAAACTTACCATGCTTACCACTAGCATCCACACAAGCTTGCTCTACTTGAGCCCTTAAATAAAATTGCAATTTATAACATAAAATGGATGCAACATGATGGCACCTTGCCTATCCCTTGACACGACTATACTCACCTTGACTCTAAAGCTCTCAAGGTTCTCAGATTACGACTCCTCGATGCCTAGTTTTCATTGGAGATGACGAGGGTTCCTTCTCCACTTCTTGAGCTAGCACAAAATTAGGGGTTTCTTTAGAATTTAAACTAAGGATCCGAAAACGTTTTTAAAGCTTACCGAAGTTGGTAGACAACATCGAAGTATAGAAATTATCCTACTAACACATGGGCTTGACTTGGATAATCAAAAGCTTAATTCTCGGAATTAACTCTCAAAGATCAAAGGAATCATTGAATCTATAAGGGGGTTTTACTCACCGGGTTATTGGCTTTCAAACGACTTATTGAAATCGATCAAAGGTTGAGAATTGAATCGAGGTGCTTGCTTAGCTTGAGGCTGAAGACAACAATAGTGGTGCTTGCTTAAGGGTTGAAGATGAAGATAAAAAAGGATGGGATTTTGGTTCTCAGTTGAAGCAAACAATAAAGAAAGCTCCTCTACTCATTCTTAAGAAAATAGAAAATTTATTAATAAATTCTTACCTCCCAAACTAACCAATGAAAAGGTTTCCTCCTTCTAAGGGTTTGCCTACCTTAATCATTCATTATCTTTTCATTCCTTTTTAACAATTCAAGGCAATTGATGGCTTTAGTCATCTTTTCTAATCATTTCTCACGTGGGTTGGCAACCTGGCAGGTGAGTCATCACCCCAAATTCCCTTTTCTTTCAATTTAGCCTTTAATCAAATTTTAGACAGGGTACCGTACCGATACCCTTTTAACTGTATCGATATGGTTAACCCTTGGTAGTTAAAACCATTGATCTGTACCGATACGCCTCTATCCGTATTGATACGTTTATTCCAAGTTCAGTAAATTAGTTAGGACCGTACCGATACAGGTCTTACTGTATCGAAATGCCTAGTCCAAATTGTATCGATACAAATATAACCGTATCGATATGCCTAGCTCAAAATCGACATTTTGGGCTTTGAATTTCTTACAAGAAGGTCCCCACAACTTAAATCAAGTTCAACTAACTTTCATTGCTACAAATTTGGGTACAAGGATTGAGAGATTACATTTCTGAGCATTTTCGATACAAAATTTTCGGTCACCGAAACTAAATTTTGACTAGGCCAGTTTTTGGGATGTGACAACTCTCATCTCTTAAGAAAATTCGTCCTCGAATTTTCACTCTAATTGAATAAATGAGGGTAATTCTTTTGCATTGTCTCTTTCGGTTCCCACGTTACTTCTTCAACTGAATGACTTTTCCAAAAGGACTTTCACTAAGGGCACAGACTAATTATGAAGTATCTTAACTTCTTGAGCGAGGATCTACACATGTTCTTCCTCGTATGTCAGATTGGACTGAATCTCCACAGATTCTGGCTCGAGTACACTAGAAGGATCTGACCGGTACTTTCGTAGCATAGATGCATGAAAGACATTATGAATCCGGTTTAACTCTTCAGGGAGAGCAAGTCAGTAAGCAACAAGTCTAACTCTCTCAATCACTTAGAATGGGCCAATGATACGAGGACTCAGTTTCCCCTTTTGCCAAAATGAATGATATTCTTCCACGAAGATACTTTAATGAAGGCTTTCTCACCAACTTCGTATTGGATATCCTTGTTTCTCAAGTCAGCGTAGGCCTTCTACCGATCGAATATAGCTTTGAGCCGGTCACGGATGATGGTTACTTTTTCTTAGGTCTCCCGAAGTAAGTCAGGGCCTAATACTTTGCCTTCACCAAGATCGGTATAACAAAAAGGGGTTCTACATCTCCTCTCGTAAAGGGCTTCATAGGGTGCCATTTGAATCGAGGCTTGGTAGCTATTGTTGTAAGCAAATTCCACCAAAGGTAGGGATTTCTCTCATGTATTCCCGAAGTTAATAATACAAGCTCGGAGCATATCTTTCAGAATCTACAAGGAAGAATCAAAATTGATATGGGTTACTTATGCACACGAATCAAAGGGAGGTATAAGGTTACCTGAATAAGCCTTTTGGATTGACCATCGGTCTGAGGATAGAAAACAATGCTTAGGAGCACTCGAGTTCCCAAAGCCTCTTGTAGGGTCCTCTAAAACCGGGATGCAAAATGTGGATCACGGTCGGAAATAATGGATATAGGAACTCTGTGAAAACGAATAACTTCTCGAATGTACAACTCAGCAAGCTTAGGTAAATCGAAGTCCATTCTCACCGGAATGAAATAAGAAGATTTGGTGAATCGATCTACAATGACCCAAATAGTATCATTCTTCTTCGATGTCACTGGCAAGCCACTTACAAAGTCCATCGCAATACGTTCTTATTTCTACTATAGGAGCTCAATGGGTTGCAAAAGACCAATAGACACTTTATGCTCAGCTTTAACCCATTGGCAGGTCAAACACCTCGCCACAAAGTCTGCAATTTCACCTTTCATACCGAACCACCAGTATAACACCTTTAAATCCTTATACATCTTGATAGCCCAAGATGAACAGAGAAAAGACTTGAATGAGCTTCATTCAGGATTTGATTTCGAAGATCATTATCATCGAAAACACAAATACAGTTTCGAAAACACAACAGACCATCAGAATTTATAGCAAAGTTAGGATCTGGCTTATCCTTGATCTTAGCAATAAGAATTTGTAACTCTTTATCAGATTCTTAGAGTGCTTTGATTCGAGACACAATAGTTGACTGAACTCTCAGTTCAACTAACAACTTGCATCCTTCTTGAGTAAAAAATGAGCATTCAAATTTCTCAGAGAGGGAGTGGGTTTTCGACTAAGAGCATCAGCTACGACATTGGCTTTACCGAGGTGGTAATCAATAACCAAGTCGCAGTCTTTCAAAAGCTCCATCCACCAACTTTGACGAATATTCAAATCTTTCTGAGTCAGAAGATATGTCAGACTTTTGTGATCGGTGTATAAGTTACACTTCTCACTGTAAAGATAGTGCCTCCAAATATTTAAGGCAAACACAATAGTGGCCAACTCCAGATCATGTGTCGGATAATTTATCTCGTGAGGTTTAAGCTGACGTGAAGTGTTGCGCGTATTGAGTGCTTCACAAATGGTGTAAGTTTACACGTCGCAAGTTATAGTATAGAATATATATTGTCTCCAGAAGGATTGGTGCTACTTCGGAAATCTAACTTCTCACACTGAAAGTAAAAACACAAATTGATGATTGTAGGAGTTCTAATTAACAAGTAAAATAAAGGAGCAATTAAATAAAAGAAAGAATGTAATCGAATAATAAAGAGTAGGTCGGGTTATCGTGAGTTGTGGCATGATAATTGAATGGGCCGTCGTGGTAATTGATTGCAAGAGTAGCTGAACCGCTTCGTCAATTAGACCCATCCGGATTGCCTGGGTAATTATGCGACTGCATGTGCATTTGGGAATGGAGCGATTGCCTGGGCAATTGGGCGACTATCTTCAAAGTTCGACGAAACGTTCTTCATTGGCTTCTTGTTATCCCTAACTAGAAATAATATTAATTGGGCATGCCTTGATAATACATCCCTGCATTAACCAAGGGTGGACAACAACCGATCTCGTGCTCCTTTTAGCCGTTAAAATTCACAACTTATCCCTAAGTCAAATTAGTCTTTACCATCAATTGATTGAATAAAGACCATGTTTATTCGTTTCTTGAATCTAACTCTCCCGATATTAGATAAATGGGTGAATTCATGAGATACTCTCACAATTCAATCGCAATCAAAATTAAGAACTAAGAATGAACAAACTTTGAAATTGAATTGCAAATCAAAAACCTAAACAAATCCAAACGTTTTCACAACCACAAAAACACAATAACCCAACCCAAATAGGTTTAGTTCATGGCTGGGTGCAAAAGAAACACAAGATAAAAATTCCCCAACATGAATCGAATGGAAACAATGAAGAAGAAGAAGATGTCGAGCAGCCCTCTACTTTTCTCTCTAGTCGAACTCTCCTCCAAGTAGGCAGCTAGGGCTTCTTTATATAAGAGATGGCTAGGTCAAAGTCTTTCTTGAGGAGGAAGTTAAGTTGGAATTAAATAGAATAAAAGAAATAAATCTCTTTTATTATTATATTTTTATTCCTCTAAAAACTCCTCCAAAAATTCTTGAAATTTAATCTCCTTTTGATCTCCAATTCTTCTAGGATTTATCCTTGCTTCTAGTAATTTGCTTGAATTAATTGGATTCTTCCTATCCAAATCGGCAGTTCTCCTTCTTCTTATCTTCAATTGCTTCGGCAATTTTCCTACTTGCTTGGGCAATTAGATCCTGTGCACACAAAAACACACATCCGCAGTACCTTTTCCCACAAAAATCAACCAAATTATGAAATCAAGCATGATAGTGAAAGAAATCATTAAAACATGCATGAATGCCTAATAATACAACTAAAGTGAGCCTAAGTCTAACAATAACATGAGTAAAAAAGGGTCATAAAAATAGTACTTTTAAACACGCATCACACCCCCAAACTCGAACTATTGCTTGTCCTCAAGCAATGCAAAACTAACAATTACTTGCCAAGACTTTAATCATCAAAGACATGCTATAAATTTGCCTTCAAACCTCAGAATCGTGGCACAAAGTATGATCACCTTTTGAATTTTTTGGATAGTACAAAAATTTCCCGAAACCAAACTATAATGCTCGTGACAATGTGTATGCGTAGTTGTGTACAAGTTGATTTTCAAGATTCTATGTGAACAATAGGCTTTTATCAATTTAACTACCGAGGTATTTATTCATACTTTTACTAGAGTCAATTTCAGGCACCTCTAGTAAAGCAAGCAATTTCTTATTTTAATTTTTTGTCGACTAGAGCCAATTTCGGTCACAACTAGATATATCTTTAATGTGCAACTACTAGAACCGGTTTCGGGCCCCTCTAGCAAGAAATTAATTTTTAATTTTCAATTTAAATTTACCCAAATTTTAAGCAACATAAGTTTACTAAGTTTCTTTCAATAAACATGCCACAACCGTGTTCATAATATTTAGCATCATAGTAAAATTCTAAGTTCTTTTCATGCAATCCTAAAATTTAAAGTTTTTTTTGATTAAGTGCAGTGGCAAAAATTCATCATTGGATATTCAACAAGTCCAAGCAATTAAATCCAATTAAAGGCATGGCAAGTAACATATGCAACTTATATGCGATTACTAAAGATGAATGCAACTAAAAGTGAATTTAACTAAAAACAAACACCCCCCAGACTCGATAGAAGCATTGTCTGCAATGCATGCAAAAAATTAAAATAAAATACAAATGAGTTAGTTAGAAAGTTTGTCATCTTGAATGATGAGTTTCTTTCGGGCCATTTGCTTGATTTTTTTTCGTAGCGCGGTGGTTGGATGCAGATGGCTGGTGGTGTAGCTTGAACCTTTGCAATCTCCTTGCTTGCTTCACTTTCATCATCGATCTCTTCAATGATCAAAGCTTTTTGCTTTGGCTTTGGCGGTGTTACCGGTTATGATGTTACGGGTTTGGAGATGGACTCGTCCGAATCGGTAAATCCATGTAGGGATTCACTGTGAGTTGGTTCGGCCATAGGTGCTTTACCTTTGTCGTGTGCGGCAGTTATCTCAGCATCTTTAGTTGCCTGGGCAACTAGTTCGGTAGGAAACACCAGGAAAGACACGGTATTGTAGGGGTACTTCTCGAGGATCACTCGTGTGATAGCTACATTATGGTCCCTAATGTACCACAAGAATTGTAATTGTTGGGCCTCCATTCGCTCTAATCGGTGGGATAGTGGGTGAAACATCTCTTCAATTCGATCCATGCCTACTGAGGCTGGTTCTTTAGGACTTATCGAGGTATTGGGAATTACCGAGGCATCAGGCATTGCCAAGGCATCTTTGGTTGCCCAGGTAATTTTCGGTGCAGTAGATTTCTTTGGCAATGCTTGTTCTTTCACCGGTTCTTCACCCATAATCCTCAGGTATTTAGGATGATTCCACCCGGTTCTAGAAGGTAACTTCTCGTCTGTTAGATCACTTGACACTTTTTTTCTCTCGCATAGTTAGGATATTAAGATCGGGAAGAAAAGAGCACATACATCCTTTTGACTACAAGCAAATATCTTATCACAAATAATTTGAATAATGTTTATAATATGCTTATGCAAAATAGAATGCAATAACAACAGACGAGAATATGAAACTGTGGTGTGTGTGTGTAGTGGGCACTAAGCAAGTTTTAACAAATTTATTCCACAGTTTTGCCTCAGGTTTTAATATAAGGCAATTTACCGTCCCTTTCAAGGCTCATCGGTTTCATTCGGCACCTTCGATTATGAGGTCCTTGAACACATTTTCTACTTCTTCGTTCGTAATGTTGTCGACAAAGGCTTTGTGTTCATCTTTCGCAATGTATATCTCGTAGAAAGTGTTGATGGTGTCGGCATCAATAAGGATGACCCTGACGAACATAAACATAGGGGTTGTTTGGATAGGAGAATGAGCATAAAATTCTCTTACCCATGATACATTGCCGGGCTTTGGTTGATGGCAAAGGATTTGCCATTTGTTTTGCTTGATGACTTTGAAGATGAACGCATTGATAAGTGTTCAAAAGTACTATTTTTCTTACCCTTTTTACTCATATTATTGTTAGACTTAGGCTCATATTAGTTGCATAATTAGCCATTCATGCATTAATCCATGTTTCCTTCCATCGTTGAGCTTGATTACATAACTTGGTAGTTTTTGTGGTAAAAGATGCTGCTCTGGTGTGTTTTGTGTCTATGTACAGGATCACTTGCCAAAGAAAGGCTATTGCTAGTTGCCAGGGCAATGCATAAAGGAGATGCCGAGCTAGTTGCCAGGGTAATGCATGAAAGAGACGCCGAGCCAGTTGACAGGGCAATTGTCGACAAAGAGCAAAGGTGATATGGTAGTCGAAATTGATGACTAGACAAGCCCAAGATGACGTGGAGCAAAGCCCAATCCCAAAGGAATTTGATTTCCATGAAGAGATTAAAGAATAATTAAATTCCAAGAAGATAGGAGAAGTTCTAGTAGGAATATAATTATAATAAAGAATATATTCTTTAAAGATAATTTAATTACAACTTAACTTCCTCCTCAAAGAAGGACTTTTACCTAGCCCTATAAATAAGAGGCCATATCGTCAAACTCCAAGGAGAGCAAGAGAGGGGAATTTCGACAACTCCAAGGAGGGCAAGAGGAGAGAATTTTCGACAAGCATCTAGGGCAAGGAGGATTTTGACAAGCCTCCTTCTTCATCTTTTTCTTTCTTGTTCGATTGGGTTCATGCTAGGGATTATTTATCTTGTGTTTCTTTGGAACCTAGCCATGAACTAAATCTATTTGGCTATGGTTATTGTGTTTTGTGGTTGTGAGAAACTATTGGTTTTTGTTTAGGTAATAAGAGTTTGCACTTTTCTATTCAAGGTTTATTCATTCTTGGTTCTTATTATTGTTTGCGAGTGAATTGGGAGAGGATCTCGTAACTTCATCTATTTATCTAATATCGGGAGAGTTGGATTCAATAAACGAATGGATATGATCTTTATTCAATATATTGATGGTGAAGATTAATCCGGCTTAGGAATAAGTCAAGGATTTCAACGGCTAAGAGGAGCGCAAGATTGGTTGTTGTTCACCCTTGATTCACGCAGGGATGTATTATCAAGGCATGCACAAGTAGCTAGAGTTTCGACTTAGGGATAAGAAGAAACCATTGAAGAACGCTCTGTCGAACCTTGAAGGTTGCTGCCCAGACACCCAAGTAGTTGCCCAACTAGTCGCCCAGGCAACCATCGGTTAGTTGCCAAGGCAACCCCGTTGTGCAAGTTACCACGGTAACTGAGTTGCCCGTGCACTCTTTTACCAAGACGATCCAATCGGCTATCACACCTCAACTCACGATAACTTGACCTATCTCTCTCATTTGATCTCATTTATTCTTTTACTTTATTGCCTTCTAGTTTAGTTATTAGTTAAACTCCTATAATCCTTTATTTGTGTTTTTACTTTTTACAGTGCAAGAGACTAGATTCTTGAAGTGGCACCAATCCCTGTGGAGACGATATCTTTTATACTATAACTTGCAACGTGTATACTTGCACAATTGCGTAGCACTTATTACGCGCAACAAGTTTTTGGCGTCGTTGCCGGGGATTGGCAATAGCGACTTTGTTTTTATTTTCTTGCACTTTCTTTTTACTTTTCTTGTTTAAGATTCAAAGGGCTAACAAACTTTGGTTTTGCATTGGTATATGACCAGGGCGAGACCGACTACACCAAAATATCCTTTTGATCCAGAAATCGAACGAACCTTACAAAGACTTAGACGAAGGATAAGAGTAGCAATGGCTAATCAAGGCGGCAATATGAATCAAGATGTTCCAGCAGGAGGAGGAGTGATTCTTGCACGAAACAGTACTATTCGAGACTATCTTGAAGAAGATATTGATGGACTTAATCCAGGAGTTGTCGCACCCGAAATTGAAGCCGACCACTTTGAGTTAAAACCGGTAATGTTTAATATGATCAACATAATTGGTCAATTTGGTGGCTCAACAACTGAAGATGCACGACAACATCTGAAATCTTTCCTCGAGATTTGCAACTCGTTCAAAATACACGGAGTCACCCCCGATGTCTTACGATTAAGATTATTCCCATATTCACTGAGGGATAGGGCGAAAGCATGGTTAAATAGCATTCATGCCGGATCAATAGCATCTTGGACCGATCTTTGTCGTGATTTCCTTACTAGGTTTAATCCTACAAATTTAACTGATAAGCTTCGCAACGACATTACTTCTTTTCGGCAGGAAAATGATGAATCCATGTACGAGGCTTGGGAGCGATATAGAGAACTTCTACACAAATGTCCCCTACACGGATTCCCGGTGTGGACTCAAGTAACAATGTTTTAGAACGCCATGAATACACCAACAAGGATGATGCTAGATGCCTCGGCAAACGACATACTCCTAGATAAGTCACCGGAGGAAGCAATGCAAATTTTAAACAGGCTGGCCAAGAACGATTATCAATTCTCCTCTACTAGAAGAGGAGGAGTTAGATGCCAAGCCACAATACATGAACTAGGATCATCAGATTCAATTTCGGCACAATTGGCCACTTTAACCAAGATGGTCCAGAACATGCAAAAAACCAAACAACATACATGAAGTCAAGGCAATGGATTCTTTTTGTGAGTTATGTGGTGATAACCATGATTCTTCTGAATGTATGCAGAATCCAGAATCTAGCTTCTATGTGGGGAATTACAATCGGAACAACAATGTGATGTCCAATACATACAATCCAGCTTGGAAGAAGCACCCGAATTTTTCATGGAGTAATCCTAACAATGCTCTAAACCAGAACAATCAAAATGCACAAGCATCGGGATTCCAGCAGAATATGCCACGGCAACAGTTGCCTCAGCAACAACCGACAACATCTAGTTCTTTGGAAAATTCTCTAAATGCTTTTATGATGAAAACTGAATCTTGTATGGCTGAGAATAGTAACTTCATAAAAAGAACTGATGCTTTTATTAATAGGACCGAGATGAGATTGCAAAACCAAGAGGCGGCAATCAAATCATTGAAAAATCAAGTTGGACAGTTTGCTCAAAACCTGAATACTAGACCGCAAGGAGGTTTACCTAGCGTTACTGAAGTCGCAAGAGGAACTGGCCATGAGCAATGTAAGGCAATCACCACTAGAAGTGGCCAACAACTTAGAGAGGCTCAAACCCGCTCATCAAACAAAACTCCACAAAAAGATCAAGACGAACCTAGCAGCAAAGCCTCAGATGCTGAACCAGGAATTGCAGCGGCAACCGGTAATAAGCATGCCTCGGCAACCGACGATAAAGATGCTTCAGTAACTTGCGATAAGCATACCTCGACAACCCCAGTTGATAATGCCTCGACAACTCCAGTTGTCCCGGCAATGCCGTCAATTAGGTTTCAAACTAATGAAAGGATCGAAGATATCCGACTTCCACCACCATTCCCACAAAGGTTGAAGCGACAAAAGCAAGAATATCAATTCAAGAAGTTTCTTGATATCCTAAAGGAAGTCCACATCAACTTGCCATTGGTGGAAGCAATTGAACAAATGCCAAACTATGCCAAGTTTCTTAAAGACATTGTGTCCAAAAGAACAAGGCTATGAGAGTTTGAAACAGTTGCCGCAACAGAGGGATGCATGGCAATGTTGCACAATCGTATGCCACCCAAGTTGAAGGAACCCGAAAGTTTCACAATACCCTATTCCATTGGAAACCACTATGTCGAGAAAACATTATGCGACCTTGGGGCTAGCATAAACTTGATGCCTAAATCGGTTTTCCAAAAACTAGGAATCGGGAAGGCAAGACCTACAACAGTTATGCTACAGCTAGCCGACAAATCCTATGTGCATCCAGAGGGAAAAATCGAGGACATACTGGTAAAAGTTGATAAATTTATTTTTCCCGCTGACTTTATTGTTTTGGATTGTGAAGCAGATGAGCATGCACCCATCATTCTCGGGAGACCATTCCTAGTAATAGGGAGAACCTTGATCGATGTTGAAAAGGGAGAACTCACAATGAGGGTGATTGACCAGCAAGTTAAACTAAATGTGTTCCAAACACTAAGGCATGCCGATGATCCAGAAGAATGCCAACTTCTTCATGCCACGGCGAGTTTAACCGACGAGGAATTTAGTTGCCTCGGCAACTACATTGCCGATCAAGAGGAACCTGAGGAGTATGAAGAACCGGTCGATGAGGAACAACAAGAAGAGGCAAATTGGCTAGTCAATCGACCATGTACATACTTTGAACCACTAGATTACTCAGGTAAGGAAGGTAAACTCGAAAAACCCTATATTGAACAACCACCGATTCTTGAGTTGAAACAATTGCCAGAGCAACTAAAATATGCATACTTAGGAACCGATAATACATTGCCTGTAATTATTTCTTCTAATTTACAGCCTGAGCAGGAAAAGAAGCTGATCAAGATGTTGAAGCTACACAAAAAGACAATAGGGTGGACAATTGCCGAATTGAAGGGAATTAGCCCGACAGTGTGCATGCACAAGATTCTATTGGAAGATTATCACAAACCTTCAATTGAGGCCCAGAGGAGACTGAATCATGCCATGAAAGGGGTTGTAATGAAAGAAATCATCAAGTGGCTTGACGCCGGCATTATATACCCTATCTCTGATAGTACATGGGTAAGTCCGGTACATGGTTACCGAAAAAGGGAGGTATAACGGTGGTAAGTAATGAAAATAATGAACTCATTCCAACCAGGACTGTGACCGGTTGGAGGGTTTGTATGGATTATCGAAAGCTAAACAAAGCCACTAGAAAAGATCACTTCCCATTACCCTTTATTGATCAAATGCTTGACCGTCTTGCAGGTAAACCCTTTTATTATTTTCTTGATGGTTATTCTAGTTACAATCAAATTGCCATAGCACCGTAAGATCAAGAAAAGACAACCTTCACATGCCCATACGGTATTTTATGCCTTCGAAGGATGCCGTTCGGATTGTGTAACGCCCGACAACCTTCCAAAGATGCATGATGGCACTCTTTTCGGACATGGTCGAAGACTTCCTTGAGATCTTCATGGATGATTTTTCTATTTTTGGTAATGACTTCGACAGCTGTCTCGGCAATTTAGAGAGGGTGTTGGCAAGATGTGAAGAAACCGATTTAGTCCTCAATTGGGAGAAATGCCATTTTATGGTAGATGAAGGAATAGTGCTCGGACACAAGATTTCATCCAAGGGAATTGAAGTAGACAAAGCTAAGGTGGATGTGATCGAGAGATTACCCCCACAAAGTTCGGTTAAAGGAATTCAAATTTTTCTTGGACATGCAGGTTTTTACAGGAGGTTCATTCATAATTTTTCTAAAATCACTAAACCCTTGTGCAATTTGCTTGAATAGGATAAAGTCTTCGATTTTGATGATTCTTGCACCCAAGCATTCGAAACCCTAAAGAAAAAGCCTGCCTCAGCACCCATTGTCGTTCCACCAGATTGGACGCTACCTTTTGAGCTCATGTGTGATGCAAGTGATTTCACGGTAGGAGCAGTCCTAGGCCAATGCACAGGTAAGACCTTCCATGTGATATACTACACTAGTAAAACTCTTAATAGTGCTCAAGTGAATTACACAACAACGGAGAAAGAGTTACTAGCTGTAGTTTTCGCATTTGACAAGTTCCGATCCTATTTGATTGGTACAAATTGTTCATACGGACCATTCGGCAATCAAATATCTATTTGCTAAAAAGGATGCCAAACCTCGCTTGATTCGTTGGATATTACTTTTACAAGAATTTGATATTGAAATTAAGGACAGGAAAAGAACAGAAAATCAAGTGGCCGATCACTTATCACGTTTAGAACGCAACAGGGAGGAAGACGCGGATCTAGAGATATGCGATGCATTCCCGGATGAACAAATTTTAGTTGTCTCGGCAACCATGGACGCGCATGCCTCGGCAACCCTCGACGCCTCGACAACAATGGATGCACACGCCTCAGCAACTCTCGACGCTGCAGCAGCCATTGACGCGCACGCCTCGGCAATTTTGGGAGTAGTCACCACGACAGCACATGCCTCTGCAATACCCTGGTACACGAATTTAGTTAATTTCCTTGTTTGTGGTATTTTACCTTATGGCAGTACTCACCAAGGGAAAAAGCGGTTCCGCCATGATGCTAAGCATTACTTTTGGGACAAGCCTCTTTTGTTTAAACAATGTGCAGATCAGGTTATACGCCGATGTGTCCCTGAAGAAGAGCAATAGAATGTACTCCGACAATGCCATTCTTCACCCTATGGAGGACATTTTGGAGGAACTCGTACCGCGGCCAAAGTTTTGCAATCCGGTTTGTATTGGCCAACATTGTACAAAGATGCCCAAGACTTTTACAAGCAATGTGATCATTGCCAGAGGACGGGCAATATCTCTAGAAGACATGAGATGCCACTCCAGAACATCATCGAGGTGGAATTGTTCGATGTATGGGGGATCGATTTTATGGGACCTTTCCCATCTTCATTTGGCAACCTCTACATTCTACTTGCCGTCGACTACGTGTCTAAATGGGTGGAGACAGCTGCAGTTCCCAACAATGATTCCAAGACCGTGCAACGATTCTTGCAGAAAAACATATTTACACAGTTTGGGATGCCGATAGCAATTATCAGTGACGAAGGCAAGCATTTTGACAACAGACTAATTGCCAAGATGTTGCAATGCTTCGGCATATCACACAAGATCGCCACGACATATCACCCACAAACAAACAGGCAAGCAGAAATTTCCAACCGGGAATTGAAGGGTATACTCGAGAAAGTTGTAAATCCTTCTAGGAAGGATTGGTCATTAAGACTAGATAACGCACTTTGGGCATATCGCACTGCATTCAAAACACCCTTAGGTATGTCCCCATTCCAACTTGTCTATGGCAAAACATGCCATCTACCGGTGGAAATCGAACACAAGGCATATTGGGCAATCAAGACCGTGAATATGGATTGGGAAAGTGCCAGACAAAAGCATTTGTTGGACCTCAATGAGATAGAAGAATTCCGTGCACTTGCCTATAACAATGCACGAATCTACAAAGAGAAAACAAAGCAATGGCATGACAAGAAACTATTGTCGCAGCAATTCATGCCAGGGCAACTAGTTCTCTTATTCAATTCTCGGCTAAAACTTTTCCCGGGAAAGCTGAAATCAAGATGGTCAGGACCATTCGAAGTCGTCAAACCATTCTCCCATGGTGCTGTGATAATCAAGTCCATCTCTGACAACCATGAATTCAAAGTTAATGGACAAGGATTGAAACACTACAATGGTGCCCATGTGGAACGTAACAAAGAAGTGGTCAACTTAGGAGGTGCATGAGCATGCTCTTCCTTTGACATTTTTATTTTTATTTTCGATAATTTTTTTTATTTTTTTATTATTTCTGATTATTATTATTTTTCTTTAGGATAGATTTTATTTTATTTTAGTTTAAGAATCCCTTTATACATCTTTATTTATTTTCTTTTATTAGTTTATCTTTAATTTTAATCCTTATTTGATTTGTCTTTGAATTGTAGGAAAAAAAGTTCAAAATAAAGAGGAATTTTAATCCAAGAAGGAAAACATATTCAACAAGGAAACTAATGGGCTGAATCTAAGGCTTATATAAAGCCTCCAATTTACCCTAATCAAACCCCCTTTCCGTCACCCTCTCCCTAAACCAAAACCCTATTTTTTTCGTTTACCTCTAATCCCACCCACCATATTTACCACCTATGTTTTCTATAAAACCCATCACCCTTAACCTATTCATACTTTTTATCTTGCAACTTTTTTAGTTTCTTTTCTTTTATTTGTTTTTACAAAACTCACAACCAAGATCATCTATGGCATCCAAGATTAAATTTTTAGTTAATCCAAGTTCCTCCAAAGAACCAAGATACAAGAAGTTTGCTACACCGGTGGTTCAAGAAAGATTTCAATCCAAGTTTGAAAGCCGGAAGATTCTTGAAGAACAAGGCTTTGAATACTCCAACTCTCATCAAGATTTCGGCCTTGAACCATTCATCTTTGAGAGGATTGCACATCAAAAGTGGCAAATCTTTTGCCATCAACCGGAGCTGGGTAACATCTCATGGGTAAGAGAATTCTATGCTCACTCACCTAACCCGGATAATCCTTATGTTTTTGTTCGTGACAAGGCCATACTCATAAGTCCCGAAAACGTCAACACCTTTTACGGGCTTTACATTGAGAAGGACGAGCATCAAGCCTTCGTTGATCAAATCACTCCCAAGCAACTCGACAAGGTGCTTCAAGAACTCACTCAACCGGGAACTTATTGGAACGACGGTAAATACAAGGACACGGTAAATCACCTTTGGCTTAAACCCGAGGCAAAACTATGGAATAGGTTTATTAAAACTTCTTTAATGCCCACCACACACAATACTACCATTGATATACCACGTCTTTTGCTCATACATTCTATTTTGCATAATCGCATCATTAACATTGGAAAAATTATTTGTGATGAGATTTTTGTATGTAGCTCAAAAGATAAGGGTTCTCTTTTCTTCCCTTGCTTAATTTCTAATCTTTGCAAGGAGATGCATGTCCCAAGTGAGTCCACCGATGAAAAGGCCCTACCAAAGTCCGGTTCGAATCAAGCACTAATCCGAAAGCTAATGGGAGAGGCACCGGGAAATTCTTCAAGGCCTCCAATTGCCACGACAACTCCTATCGCCCCGACAATCCCTAATGCCCAAGCACCTAACGCCCGGGCAACTCGGCCATCAACCCCGGGACACTTTGAAGCACTCTTGCAACCATTGGTGATCCACCTAAGGCAAATTGAAGACCGGAAACTAATGTTCATGCGGTACATGAAGGAGCACAACAATGCCATCACCCAAGTTATCCTAGAAAGGTACCCGGACAGTCGCGTGCCGTTCCCAATCTTTCCTGCCGAAATCTTTGCCCCGACAACCAATGAAGAAGTCGTCACGGCAACCGCAACAGATGATGCCGCGACAACCTACATCGTGCCTGCACAAGCTGATGCCACGGCAACCAACCCTGAAGATGCCACGGCAACCAAAGCTAAAGACGTCCCGGCAACCACTGCAAAAGCCAAAGGTAAAACACCTATGCCCGAATAAACTCCTACGGAATTATTTTCTAATTTTTCAGATTCGAACGAGTCCTCCATTGCACCAACAAATACCGCACCAATTGAATCCTCCAACCGAAAAGCCAATGACATTGATGAAGAGGACGATGAGGACAACCCCGTACGAGATTCAATTCCACCACCGACAACGAGAAAACAACCATCGCGTTCAAGCAAGAGAATCAAGACACCGACCAAAAGGAAACTAATCACCCACGATGACGAACTCTCAGAGTAAGTCTTCGTATGCATTTTATTTTTCGTTATTTTTATTTTTCTTTAATGCATGCATTGAAGACAACGCCTCACTCGAGTTTGGGGGGGTTGTTATTAGTAGTTACCATGTTTAGTTACATTCATCTTAAGTATTACATTTAGGATACATAAATTGCTTGCCATACCTTTAATTGGAACAAGAATTGCTTAGATTTGATGAATATCCGATGATGACTTTGCCAATGCACTTAATTGATAGAATTTTTATTCTAGGATAACCATGGAAAAACTTAGAATTTTACTATGATGCTAAATTTGATGAAACACTGTTGTGGTTTGATTGATTTAAGGAATTCTAGTGAACTTAGGTTGATAATTAACGAATTGGGGGATTAGAATAAAAATTGGATGAATGCTAGAGGTGCCCGAAATTGGCTCTAGCATTTACTAAAAAAACTGATCACTAGAGGTGCCCGAAACTGGCTCTAGTATGTGTTAAAAAAATTGATAGCTAGAGGTGCCCGAAACCGGCTCTAGTCGAATAAATTAACTTAAGAAAACTAAAAACAAAACACTAGAGGTGCCCAAAACTGGCTCTAGTTAAAACATGTTAAAAAGAACCCAATAAAGTAATTTGAAAACCTATTGTTTGCATAGAATCTGAAAAATCAACTTGCACACAACTCCGCACACACTCACAAGCATTATAGTTTGATTCCGAGTAATTCCTAAGTTTTTTGAAAAATGAAAAGCCAATCATACTTTGTGCCCCGGTTCAGAGAATTGAAATCAAGTTCAAAGCTAAGTTTGTGAAAATTGAAGTCTTGACAGGTAATTATGAGTTTGCATTGCTTGAGGACAAGCAATAGTTCGAGTTTGGGGGTGTGATAAGCGTTTAAAAGTAATATTTTTCTTACCCTTTTTACTCATATTATTGTTAGACTTAGGCTCATATTAGTTGCATAATTAGCCATTCATGCATTAATCCATGTTTCCTTCCATCGTTGAGCTTGATTACATAACTTGGTAGTTTTTGTGGGAAAATATGTTGCTCTGGTGTGTTTTGTGTGTATGTACAGGATCACTTGCCAAAGAAAGGCTAGAGCTAGTTGCCAGGGCAATGCATGAAGGAGATGCCGAGCTAGTTGCCAAGGCAATGCATGAAGGATACGCCGAGCCAGTTGCCAGGGCAATTGTCGACAAAGAGCAAAGGTGATATGGTAGTTGAAATTGATGACTAGACAAGCCCAAGATGACGTGGAGCAAAGCCCAATCCTAAAGGAATTTGATTTCCATGAAGAGATTAAAGAAGAATTAAATTCCAAGAAGATAGGAGAAGTTCTAGTAGGAATATAATTATAATAAAGAATTATATTCTTTAAAGATAATTTAATTCCAACTTAACTTCCTCCTCAAAGAAGGACTTTGACCTAGCCTATAAATAAGAGGCCATATCGTCAAACTCCAAGGAGAGCAAGAGAGGGGAATTTCGACAACTCCAAGGAGGGCAAGAGGAGAGAATTTTCTACAAGCATCTAGGGCAAGGAGGATTTCGACAAGCCTCCTTCATATTTTTCTTTCTTGTTCGATTGGGTTCATGCTAGGGATTGTTTATCTTGTGTTTCTTTGGAACCTAGCCATGAACTAAATCTATTTGGCTATGGTTATTGTGTTTTGTGGTTGTGAGAAACTATTGGTTTTTGTTTAGGTAATAAGAGTTTGCACTTTTCTATTCAAGGTTTATTCATTCTTGGTTCTTATTCTTGTTTGCGAGTGAATTGGGAGAGGATCTCGTAACTTCATCTATTTATCTAATATCAGGAGAGTTAGATTCAAGAAACGAATGAGTATGATCTTTATTCAATCTATTTATGGTGAAGATTAATCTGGCTTAGGAATAAGTCAAGGATTTCAACGGCTAAGAGGAGTGCAAGATTGGTTGTTGTTCACACTTGATTCATGCAGAGATGTATTATCAAGGCATGCACAAGTAGCTAGAGTTTCGACTTAGGGATAAGAAGAAACCATTGAAGAATGCTCTGCCAAACCTTGAAGGTTGCTGCCCAGATGCCCAAGTAGTTGCCCAACTAGTCGCCCAGGCAACCATCGATTAGTTGCCAAGGCAACCCCGTTGTGCAAGTTGCCACGGCAACTGAGTTGCCCGTGCACTCTTTTACCAAGACGATCCAATCGGCTATCACACCTCAACTCACGATAACCTGGCCTATCTCTCTCATTTGATCTCATTTATTCTTTTACTTTATTGCCTTCTAGTTTAGTTATTAGTTAAACTCCTATAATCATTTATTTGTGTTTTTACTTTTTACAGTGCAAGAGACTAGATTCTTGAAGTGGCACCAATCCCTGTGGAGACGATATCTTTTATACTATAACTTGCAACGAGTATACTTGCAAAATTGCGTAGCACTTATTACGCGCAACACGCATCAAGGCCGAAGTTCTTGCGGGAGACAATGTAGGCGAATCCTTGCTCCTTCCATACCTTGCGGTTTGCAAACTTGGCTAGATACCTTTCTTCAATGGTTTGTGTTGCAAATCGGCGGAATGGTGGTTCCTTGGATGAACTCGGGTGAGCCATGGTTTCGTGTTTTGTGGTTATTAGTTCTTGTGGTTTGTGGTTGGATACAAAAACAAATAGAAAGAAAGAAAACTTTTGAGAGTTCAAGAAAGAGTAAAGGATAGAAAAAAATAGATGGGGTTTAAAGGTTTAATGGTGAAGTAAGATTTTTGGCTAAGGGATTGGTGAGGTTGGTGGCAAGGAGGATTGGTGGGAGTTGAAGGGGTAGTCGACTAAGGTTTAATGGGTTGATAATTAGGGTAAAATAAATATGAGCTAGGCTTTTATATGCCTTTAAAATTAGCCCACTATTTACTCCTAAGGTCAAACTTTAATCTTCAATCTAATTCCTCCTTATCTTGAACTCTTTTCCTAAAATTCAAACACAAGAAAAATAAAAATTAAATAAAGATAAAATTAAATAACTAAGATAAAGAGGAAAAAATCTAAAAGATAATGAACCTAAAAAATGTGGAAAGATAAAGATAAAAAGAATAAAAATTAAATAAAATCATATCCTAAAATTGAAAATAATAAAAATAAATAAAAAAGTATTTGAAAAATTAAAAATAAAAAACAAAAAATAAAAATACTAAAGGAGAGCATGTTTATGCATCTCCTAAAGTGACTACTTCCTTGTCGCGCTCGATAGGGGTGCCGACATAGTGCTTTAATCTTTGTCCATTAACTTTGAATTCATGTCCGTCAATGGTGGACTTGATTATCACAATACCATGGGAGAAGGGTTGGACTACTTCAAATGGTCCAGGCCATCATGATCTCAGTTTTCCTATGAAGAGTTTTAACCAAGAACTAAAGAGAAGCATTAATTGCCCAGGCAAAAATTACCACGGTAATAGCTTCTTGTCATGCCAACGCTTCATTTTCTCCTTGTAGATTCTCATGTTGTCGTAAGCTAAGGCACAAAATTCTTCAATTTCGTTAAGGTCTAGTAATCGCTTTTGTCTAGCACTCTCCCAATCCTTGTTGACAGTTTTGATCGCCCAATAAGCCATATGCTCTATCTCTACCGGAAGGTGGCAAGTCTTACTGTAGACAAGTCTGTAAGGTGACATGCCTAAAGGTGTCTTGAATGTTGTTTGATAGGCCCATAGTGCTTCATCAATTCTTGCAGACCAATTCTTTCAATAAGGATTGACAACTTTTTTTAAGGATAACCTTCAATTCACGATTGGAAATTTCGGCTTGGCCGTTTGTTTGTGGGGACTGCAACTGCTTCTACCCATTTAGACACATAGTCCACGGTAAGTAGGATATACAAATTGTCGAATGAGGATGAGAAGGGTCCCATAAAATCGACCCCCCATACGTCAAACAACTCAACTTCAAGGATATTCTGTAGTGGCATCTCGTGTCGTCGTAAAATATTCCTCGTTCGTTGACAACGATCATACCTCTTGTAAAATTCTTGAGCGTCTTTGTAAATAGTGGGCCAATAAAAGCTGAATTGCAGGACTTTGGCCGCAGTACAAGTTCTTCCAAAATGGCTTCTATAGGGTGAAGAATGACATTGTCGATGCACATTGTCCTGCTCCACCTCGGGAACACATCGTCTTATCACCTGATCTGCACATTGTTTAAACAAAAGAGGCTCGTCCCAATAATAATGCTTAGCATCATGTCTGAACCACTTCTTTCCTTGGTGAGTAAGGTCATAAGGCAAAATACCACTAACCAAAAAATTAACCAAATCGGCATACTAGGGAGTTGTCGTGGCAATTAATAACTGATAATCTGGGAATGTGTCGTGGATCTCCAAGGATTCTGAATCTCCATCGCCTTTTTCCAACGTTGATAAGTGATCGAAAACTTGGTTTTCTATTCCTTTCATGTCCTTAATTTCAATGTCAAACTCTTGTAAAAGTAAAATCCAATGAATTAAACGAGGTTTGGCATCTTTCTTAGCAAATAGGTACTTAATTGTTGAATGATTAGTATGAACAATTACCTTAGTACCAATCAAGTAGGAATGAAACTTATCAAATACGAAAACTACTACTAGTAATTCTTTCTCCATTGTGGTGTAATTTGATTGTGCACCATTTAGAGTTTTAATAGCGTAGTAAATCACATGGAAAATCTTACTTGTGCGCTGCCCCAAAACGGCTCCTACCGCAAAATCGCTTGCATCACACATGAGTTTGAAAGGTAGGGACCAATCAGGTGGAACAACGATAGGTGTCGAGGCAAGTTGATTCTTCAAGGCTTCGAATGCTTGGACGTAGGAATCATCAAAATTAAAAGTTTTGTCATGTTCAAGCACGTTACACAAAGGTTTAGAGATTTTGGAAAAATTATAAATAAAACTGCTGTAAAAACCTGTATGTCCAAGGAAGCTTTGGATTCCTTTGACTAAAATTGGTGGCGACAATCTCTCAATCACATCCACCTTGGCTCTATCCACTTTGATTCTTTTGGACGAGATTTTATGTCCGAGCACAATGCCTTCGTCCACCATAAAATGGCACTTCTCCCAATTTAGCACTAGGTCAGATTCATCGCATCGTTCTAACACCTTCTCCAAATTGTCAAGGCAATTTTCGAAGTTGTCTCTAAATACCGAAAAGTTGTCCATGAAGATTTCAAGGAAGTCTTCAACCATGCGAAGAAATTTGTCATCATGCATCTTTGGAAGGTGGCCGGAGCATTGCATAATCCAAATAGCATCATTTGAAATGCATATGTACCATATGAGCATGTAAAAGTGGTCTTTTCCTGATCATCTAGTGCTATGGCGGTCTGGTTATAACCTGAGTAACCATCAAGAAAACAATAAAATGATTTACCTGCAAGACGGTCAAGCATTTGGTCAATAAAGGGTAAAGGAAAATGATCTTTCCTAGTAGCTTTATTTAGCTTACGGTAATCCATACAAACCCTCCAACCGATCACGGTTCTAGTTGGAATGAGTTTGTTGCTTTCGTTACTTACGACGGTTATGCCTTCCTTTTTCGGTACACATTGTACCAAACTTACCCATGTACTGTCGGAGATAGGATATATGATATCGGCGTCAAGTCACTTGATGATTTCTTTCATCACAACCTCCTTCATGGCGGGGTTAAGTCTCTTTTGTGCTTTAATTGACGGTTTATGACCATCCTCCAATAAGATTTTGTGCATACACACCGATGGACTAATTCCCTTTAAGTCTGCAATTGTCCATCCTATTGGTTTTTTGTGCAATGCCAACATGTCAATCAACTTCTTTTCCTATTCAAGCTGCAACTTAGAAGAAATAATTATGGGCAATGTGTTTTCAGTTCCTAAATAAGCATATTTTAATTGCTTTGGCAATGGTTTCAGTTCAAGAATAGGAGGTTGCTTAATATAGGGTTTTTCAATTTTACCTTCCTTACCTGAGTAGTCCAATGATTCAAAATGCTTACCTGGACGACTTGCTATCCAATTGGCTTTATCCTGCTCTTAATCATCCGACTTCTCAAGTTCCTCAGTTCGGTAATACAATTACCGAGGCAATTGTCAAAGCAAGTTTCCTCCATGTCAAAATTGAATTCAATGGTGGCTTGGATGACTTGGCACTCTTCTGGATCATCGGCTTTCTTGAGAGTTTGGAAAACATTCAGTTTAACGTGTTGATCGTTTACCCTCATAGTGAATTCTCCTCTTTCCATGTCGATCAAGGTTCTTCCTATTGCTAAAAACGACCTCCCAAGGATAATAGGTGCAAACTCATATGCTTCACAATCCAAAACAATAAAATTAGCAAGAAAAATAAACTTATCAACTCTTACCAGGATATCTTCAATTTTTCCCTCCGGTTGCACATAGGATTTATCCGCAAGTTGTAGCATCACTATTGTTGGCCTCGCCTTCCCTATTCCCAATCGTTACGCGTATTGAATGTTTCACAATTGGTGCAAATGTACAAGTCGCAAATTATATTATAGAATAGATATCGTCTTCACAGGGATTGGTGCTACTTCGAAAATCTAACTTATCGCACTGAAAGTAAAAACACAAATTGGTGATTGTAGGAGTTCTAATTAACAAATAACATAAACGAGCAACTAAATAAAAGAAAGAATGTAATCGAATAATAGAGAGTAGGTCGGGTTATCGTGAGTTGTGGCGTGATAATTGAATAGGCTATCGTGGTAATTGATTGCAAGAGTAGCTCAACTGTTTCGTCATTTGGATCCAGTCGGATTGCCTGGGCAATTCTGCGATTGCCTGGGTAATTGGGAATGGAGCGATTGCCTGGGCAATTGGGTGACTATCTTCAAAGTTCGATGAAGCGTTCTTCAATGGATTCTCGTTATCTCTAACTCGAAACACTGTTAAATGTGCATGCCTTGATAATACATCCCTACATTAACCAAGGGTGGACAACAACCGATCTTGTTCTCCTTTTAGCCGTTGAAATTCGTAACTTATCCCTAAGTCGAATTATTCTTTACCATCAATTGATTGAATAAAGACCATGCTCATTCGTTTCTTGAATATAACTCTCCAGATATTTGATAAATGGATGAATTCACGAGATCATTTCCCAATTCAATCGCAATCAAAATTAAGAACCAAGAATGAACAAACTTTGAAATTGAATTGCAAATCAAAAACCTAAACAAATCCAAACGTTTTCACAACCACAAAAACAAAATAACCCAAACCAAATATGTTTAGTTCATGGCTGGGTGCATAAGAAACACAAGATAAAAATTTCCCAACATGAATCGAATGGAAACAATGAAGAAGAAGAAGAAGATGATGTCGAGCAGCCCTCTATTTTTCTCTCTAGTACAACTCTCCTCCAAGTAGGCGGCTAGGGCTTCTTTATATAGGAGATGTCTAGGTCAAAGTCTTTCTTGAGGAGGAATTTAAGTTGGAATTAAATAGAATAAAAAAAATAAATCTCTTTTATTATTAGATTTTTATTCCTCCAAAAGCTCCTCCTAAAACTCTTGGAATTTAATCTCCTTTTGATCTTCAATTCTTCTAGGATTTATCCTTGCTTCTAGTAATTATCTCGAATTAATTGGATTTTTCCTATCCAAATCGACAGTTCTCCTTCTTCTTATCCTCAATTGCTTCGGCAATTTTCCTACTTGCTTGGGCAATTAGATCTTGCACACACGAAAACTCACATCCGCAGTACCTTTTTTCTATAAAAATCAATCAAATTATGAAATCAAGCATGATGGTGAAGGAAATCATTAAAACATGCATGAATGGCTAATAATGCAACTAAAATGATCCTAAGTCTAACAATAATATAAGTAAAAATGGTCATAATAATAATACTTTTAAACACTCATCACGAAGCATAGGCTATGACCTTTCCTTCTTGCATCAACACACAGCTCAATCCCAAGTTGGATGCATTGTATAAGGTGAAGTCCTTACCCGACTCAGGTTACACCAAAACATGGGCATGGGTTAGGACTTTCCTGAGCTGATCAAAACTCCTTTGTTGCTCAGCTGTCCATACAAAGATGGTTTCCTTACGGAGAAACTTCGTCAAGGATGCAGCAATCATCGAGAATCCCTTAACGAATCTACGATAGTAGCCTGCAAGGCCCAGAAAGCTATGAACTTCTCTAACATTCTTTGGAGGAATCCAATCAAAGATTGCTTGAATCTTCTTTGGGTTAACTTGAATTCCCGCAGAAGAGACCACATGCCCCCAAAAAGGATACTTCAGATAGCCAGAATTCACATTTGCTGAACTTAGCATACAGTCGCTTCTCTCGAAGAGTCTGTAGCACAATCTGGAGATGTTCTTCATGAGTGGTTGTATTTTTGGAGTAAATCAAGATGTCACCTATGAACACCAACACGAACTTATCTAGATAGGGCCAAAACACATGGTTTATCATGTTCATAAAGGCTACAGGTGCATTGGTAAGCGCAAAAGGCATTACCAAGAACTCATAGTGGCCGTATCTAGTTCGGAAGGCAGTCTTTGGAATATCAAACTCCTTCACTAACAATTGATAGTATCTGGATCGTAGGTCTATCTTAAATAAGACATAAGCACCTTTCAAATGATCGAAGAGGCCATTGATCCTCGATAACGGATACTTGTTCTTGATTATTACCCTATTCAGCTGACGATAGTCAATGCATAATCGCATTGATCCATATTTCTTCTTGACAAACAAAGTCGGTGCTCCCCAAGGTGAGGAACTCGGTCGGATGAATCCCTTATCTAGAAGATCTTAGATTTGGGCCTTTAATTCTTTTAACTCAAGTAGAGTTTCGGTACGGAGTAATGGAGACGAGTGTGGTCCCCAGTTGCACTTCGATTCCAAATTCCACTTCTCAGGTCGGGGGGAGTCCTGAAAGTTTATCGGGAAATACATCATGGAATTTTCTTACCACAGGTACATTCTCAAGCTTCAAATCTTCCTTAGACTTCATGGCACAAATGAGAGTCTTTTTAGGCTCAGGTTTGGTTTTCATTAAAGTTATACTTCCCTTATCGAGCCCACGGAGGTACAACTTTTTCTTCGAACAATCTACCCAGGCTTGATGCTCAGCTAGCTAATCAAGGCCTAGGATAAGGTCGAATTCATGGAAAGATAAGGCTATCAAGTCGGCCGGAAATGGGATCCCTTGGATCCTCAGAGGATAATCTTTGTAGATTAATCGAATAACCACACTATCTCTTAGTGGATTAGAGAAAACAATCTCAGGAAGTAACTGGTTCAGATTCTATAGCATACTTTTCAATCAACGGTTCACTAACAAAGGATGCGTGGAGCCTAGATCTACCAAAGCATAAACAAGGTCAGAACATAATTCCACTATACCTGCAATCAAATCAGGACCATCATCTTGCTCTCGGCCTCAAACATGGTACATCTGGGCTGAAGTATGAGGATCACGTCCAACTAAATGGGTGTTAGTGTTGCGAGGTCTCCTCGCTAATCCAGACTGCACTTTCTTTGCTCCTCTTCCCTTGTTCGGACTATTCTGAGAAGCCACAGTGGTAGGAGTGTTTAGATTCTGCGGACACTGCCCGATGAAGTGGCTAGACTCGCTGTAAAGGTAATAGGATCCAGACTGTCTGGGGCACTGTCCAGGGTGCCTCTTCTGACAAAATTTACACAAGGGAAACTGTGAACCTCTTCTAGAACCGCCCGTACTATCAACTGAAGTCGTACGAGCAGCAGATGTCCCTGGAGATTGGGACTATGGCACGCATCTCGATCTTGGTAGCTATTGAAAGGTGGTAGACTTTTGGTCCCACTGTCTACCATTCTTTTGAGGCATAGGAGGCTTGGATTCATTTCGAAACCTTTTATCGGATCGGGTTTGGTTCCCTTTTCTTCTTTTATATACCTTCTGGGAGGCTTCAGTGGTGATGGCTCGATTGACTAAGGTTTAAAAATCCTCTATCTCCAAGGCAGTGAAGAGAGGACGTAATTCATCATAGAGGCCATCAATGAACATTCTACATTTCTCCTTCTCGGCACGTATGATCTCAACACCATACCTTGCATACTTACAAAAATCGTGGATGTATTGCTCCACAGGTCTTCCTTCTTGTCTCAGATGGAGGAACTTCTTACGTCTTTTAGAAATGTAGTGATCACTGATGTATTTCTTACATAACTCCTAAAGGAATAAGTCCCACGTAACTTTGTGCTCGGGCACTGTGAGTGTCACTGTGTCCCACCAACTCTGGGCTTCTTCAGCAATTAAGAACAAGGCACATTCAAACTTGTGCTCTTCGTGGCACTTTATTTGCTTGTTTAGAACTTTAAGAGTATTCTCCAGCCAATACTCTACTATCTCATGATTATCCAAGTCTTGCCCAGTGAAGGTGTAAACTAGATACTGGCAGAGCTTGTCAATAGGGGCTTTGGTAGCAGATAGAGGGGCTTCAGTAGGCTGCAGTGGCAACTCTTGCCTAAGAGACACGACCACTTGCTTGATCATTTCAGCCATTGACATTAAGTACTCCTATTAAGCAGGAGGCATCGGAGGAGGGTGAGGTGGGTCATTCTGTCCCACTTGTTCGGGGTTTAACTTCGGGTCTCATATTATCCCCCTGTATCGAAGAGGAGCTGAGGTGTGGTTCATTTACGACATGACTATCGGTAGGTGCAGACATTTTCAGATCTAATGGTACAAAAAGGGTTTAATTGTGTAAGTTGCAAGTCACAGAAAACATATACAAATAAACTCCTAGGTGGCATATGCAGATGAAAACTCATAATAGACTTTAGTTTAGCCCTAGAACCGACTAAACCTAGGTTCTAATACCACAAATGTAACACTCCCTTCCCGGCCTGGTAGAGAACTGGGTCAAAAAGTGCTACTGGAAAACATATCGGAGGTTTGAAAGCTTAATTGGAGTACGAAAACTTATTCAGGTCATTTAATAATATCCTTTCAGGCTTAACAGAATTATTCATTAAGACTTGCACAATTCTGGGTCAGTTTTAAACCTTTTTAAAACTTAGGAACTAAATCGTAAATTTTAAAAATTAAGGGGACTTAATTAGAATTTCTTTTACAAATCTTCAATTAGACTTACCTATTATTAGCCCGTGAAATTTCGTTGCTAACGGAGATTGTTTACCTATCCAATTAGGTTGTACAAGTTTTAGTGACCATTTTATAAACTCCTTAAAAATGTGTTTTAAGCTTTCTAACAGAAATAACTAACATTGTACAGATACGCCATCACTAGTATCGGTACGCCAAGATAATTCCCCAAATTCCAGGTTCAAGGGTAACAAGACGCTATCGATACCCCTAAGCCTGTATCGATACGCATTGACTAAGGTTGACCCGTTTCGGTACAGTCAAAGACTGTATCGATACAATTTATTTTTTAGACCTTACTGTCCAAATTTTTATCGATACACCCACTTTGCATACTGATACGCCCTATTTTATTTAGCCCAATTATGTAAGGCCGTATCGATACACCAGCCCTATAATGACAGATTTTCGCTGGTTTTTATTCGAATTAACCTACTATTTGTTGTCCAAACATTACCAAATTTTACCAGTAAGTCTAATATCCATATTTTTAATAGCATACAAAATTTTAGGGAATTTCGAATTCATTTTCTAGGATTTTACCTTTTAGTGCTTTTAGGCTCATTTAACTAGTTTAGTCATTCCAAAACATGCCAATTTCAACATACAACATTTAGGCACTATTATGATATTACACACACATAAAATTATGCATCTATGACATGTTTAAGCCATATGTCACTCTACTAGGAGTTCAAGGCAAAAGTTAAGCATACATATGATTGGTAGAGGCGACTTGCAACCACAATTACACGATCGGAGCTCGAAATACTTCAAGATCCTGAAATGCATGAGACACACGAATGTTAGGCTTACATAGCCTAGTGAGGTAGTCATAATAATTGCATAATAAATTTATCAGATACATGAATGACATATAGGTATGCTTGATTAACAATTTACATAGAGTCAATTATAAGATCATATTCAACCAAATGACGTGATTTCATGAAGCAAATATGAGTCATATAAACATATCATTTCCTTGGACATGGTAACCAATAGATACGTGAATTCCCCTGTACACCACATATATCAAAAATAGGTCGTAGCCCGTAGCTCCGGATAGTTCCTTATACAATCCATCCTTATCTCACCACACATATAGGCCGTAGCCCCGGACCGTAGTCCAATCCCTTACTTGGTGAGCTCAAATAATCCTATGGCATGCCAATTGTATCCAATTTCCACAAATGTCCAAGTTCTCATATCATCACAAATCTTACCTTTGGTGCCCTTAGGCCATAACATAACGAATGTCAAATTAAGCCTTAGCTCCACATATCATATCATAGCATATTCTTATCAAATTCACACGTAGCAAAAGTCCAAGTATCATATATGAACTTACACATGTTAATCCATGTTGGAAACTTACCATGTTTACCATTAGCATCCACACAAGCTTGCTCTACTTGAGCCCTTAAACAAAAATGCAATTTATAACATTAGCGTATCAAATTCACACATAGCAAACGAATGCAACAGGATGGCACCTTGCCTATCCCTTGACACAACTACACTCACCTTGACTCCAAAGCTCTGAAGGTTCTCAGATTACGACTCCCCGATGCCTAGATTTTGTTGGAGATGACGATGAGCCCTTCTCCACTTCTTGAGCTAGCACAAAATTAGGGGTTGCTTTAAAATTTAAACTAAGGATCCGAAAACGTTTTTAAAGCTTACCGAAGTTTGTAGACAACATCGAAGTAAGGAAATTAGCCTACTAACACATGGGCTTGACTTTAATAATCAAAAGCTTAATTCTCGAAATTTCATCTCAAAGATCAAAGGAATTATTGAATTGATAAAGGGGTTTTACTCATCGAGTTATAGGCTTTCAAACGACGTATTGAAATAGATCAAAGGTTGAAGATTAAATCGAGGTGCTTGCTTAGCTTGAGGTTGAAGACAACAATGGTGGTGCTTGCTTAAGGGTTGAAGATAAAGATGAAAAATGATGAGATTTTGGTTATCGGTTGAAGCAAACAATAAAGAAATCTCATCTCCTCATTCTTAAGACAATAGAAAATTTATTAATAAATCCTTACCTCCCAAACTAACCAATGAAAAGGTTTCCTCCTTCTAAGGGTTTGCCTACCTTAATCATTCACTATCTTTTTATTCCTTTTTAACAATTCAAGGCAATTGATGGCTTTAGTCATCTTTTCCGATCATTTCTCACGTGGGTTGGCAACATAGCAGGTGAGTCGTCACCCCAAATTCCTTTTTCTTTCAATTTAGTCTTTAATCAGATTTTAGACAGGGTATCGTACCGATACCCTCTTAACCGTTTCGATACGGTTAACCCTAGGTAGTTAAAACTGTTGAGTCGTACCAATACACCTTTATTCGTATCGATACGTTTAGTCCAAGTTCGGTAAGTTAGTTAGGACCGTACCGATACAGGTCTTACTGTATCAAAACGCCTAGTTCAAATCGTATCGATACAAGTACAACTTTATCGATATGCCTAGCTCAAAATTGACATTTTCCACTTTGAATTTATTACAAGAAGGTCCCCACAACTTAAATCAAGTTCAACTAAGTTTCATTGCTACAAAATTGGGTACATGGATTGAGAGATTACATTTTTGATACAAAATTTCTTATCACCGGAACCAAATTTTGATTATGCCAGTTTTAGGGATGTGACAACATGTACACACCGCAGTGTCGTACAACCCAACCCACAACCAAACCAAGCAGATTTTCGATCAGGATCTCACCTTTACCAAAAATAACAAACGATACTTACCAAGAAATATCATTACTCAACAAAATTCCATCGAAACTGTGCATTCATCAATCTTTTACAAGATCTACGGTCATCTATTTAATTTCCACTAAGGAACATCAAATCATCACAACAACTCTAAAGAACTCGATAATAGAATCCCATCTGATGGTAAGTCAACCACTTATCTTATCTCAAACACACGACTCCACATTGTCCCCCAAAACACGCAGCGAAAGCTTGGTACAAACTGCCGCTTTCAAAATTTACCATATTCAGACCATTGTACCATATAAAAAGAATCCATTGCCTTGACATGTCTTTCTCTAAAACACCCACAACAAGATCTCATAGCCCATCAAAAACCATCAGACCTAAATCCAATCATAACATTGTGTCATCTTAATTAGAATCAGATGCTATTTCTCGCGGCTTCTAAAGTAAATCAAACCTCAACTTAGAGCTTAACCAATGAAACACACATGTACCGGTACCACATAGAGTTAGTATCGATACTCCCTTATATGACCATCACTTACAATCCTTGATCGCCCCATATGGGCAGCATGATACTCCAACCCAAACTAACTTTGTACAATCCATCACTTATCAAGTTCACTTATCAAGTTCACTTTACTTAGGTGGTGATCGATCACACGATCAATAGTTCTCAATTACTTCAACTCACATTATTTTCTCAAACCTTTAATTCCTTAAAGATCATGTACCAAAATTTCGCACTATTGAGGTGAACACAAGCATTCCTCATTTAGCACAAAATACAACCTTGACAAAATATCCTCGAAGATCTTAAAATCTTATTTGACTATAATCGAGTCAATACCCCTGGCACAACAAAACGGTCTCACACAGCTCGAGTCTCCATCAATGATCTTCGATTATTTCCAAGGAAACGATGATACTAATCAAAAGTATTTACGAAGTCTCAAACCCTTGCTTCCTTAACTAATTACGCAATAACTAACCTTTCTCACACACAAGGTCATTAAGGTAATTATCTTGCCCACGCTCATCTTTCTATATTCCTTATACATTCTCATTTGTCACGCAAAGCATCAAGCTTATATTCGAGAGACAATAAGGTGGCCCCCACCCTATCATCGCTAAAACACCTCAAACATTACCGTAAACATCGAACGTTACTATGACACACTTTAAAGAGAGAAATCTTCATTCTAAAATTCATTTCAAAACCATTAGCTTTCAAAACTTTAACCATATACATCTCATTCTCGAACTAATCCCGAAAAAACACACGAATACATCAATATCAGTTAACAAGTTATCTACCTTAGGAGACAAGTAACGATCTTTCCTTGTCACATAACAAACTATAAACATTTTTAGCATCACCTCAACGACCCAACTTCTTACTAGCGAAAAAGCTCGGTTCTCCTTTCGGTGAAACAATAAAAAAAAACCTTGTTCGAGCTACGCCTTCGCAATTGAATCTCTGACTCTCTCAACTAGGTCGGTGTCCTCCAACAAGAACGATGGGTACTAACGTCCAACTCGGTCTTACCTCAACATCCACTCACGTTCTTGAAGGGAGGAAGTCATGACGACTCCCCCAAGAAGCATAAACAAACACTCTGACAGTCTGAAAGCTTTCAAGCATTGAACTGTACACATTGGTATATATCAAATGGTTAAACATGTCTCACAAACTCATTGTGTCATTCTCTAAACACCCACTACGAAGATCACGGTAGAAGGGTAACGGTTCAACATTCTCATTACCAAAGGTTGGGTTCCCTCATCTTAAAGCCTCGAGCTTACTCTCGACATTATTGGCTAGCATCATGTTTGATTAACCAAAGCAATTTCCAAGGTGCAACAACTCTTCAAAATGTAGCTCCATTAAATATGTAAGACGTCTAACTTCGATCACACTTTAACGAACTAGTGGGTCTCGAATCCACTATCTCCAAGAAATGCCCTTAAGAAGGGCGGTGATACTTCCCAAGTATCAACGAGACTCTTTTTAAATGGACAAAGGGTCTTCCAACTAACGTGCATCCATTGATTGATTATGAGAGTGGTTTATCCAAACCCATATCTCAATCGTTATTCATGCATAACGATCAAGATTCTTTGCCACAAACTCTCCTAATGTATCCTCAAGCTTCGAAACGTCTACAACACGCAACGGAGGCACCATTTAGGTGGTGGCGGGAGGAGGATACATCCCCCACTCCAGCATCATTCAACAAACTCGTAACTCAACAATTCAGGGTGACCTCGCCCTCAAAATCACTCTCATGAGCGGTTTGACACTTAACTCAGCCACTCTTGGCCACAAACATAACCATCTTGACATTGCAAATTTAGACACACCATCAAGATTCCAGTCTTAAATAGTACAAACTTAATTTATGGGCTTGTATTCAATAGTCACCTTACAAAAACACATATACCACCCTAGGGTTTCCTAGAACCGGCTAAACCTAAGCTCTAATATCACTATTGTAATACACTCGACCCAGATGTCACGATCGGGCCTCAAGCCCAACTTAAAACCATTAAAATTTCTCAAATGAGGTTTAGCCCAACAATGTATTTCTTAAAATCATTTAAAACCCACAGTTGAAAATATAGTTAAACAATTTAAATCGTTATAAAGGAGCTCTACTTTAATTTTAAACATTTAAACATTTGACTTGATTAATACAATTTCAAAAGTAAGAATTACAGACTCGACCACGTAAGGTCCTATGAATACATAGCCCACTAAACACAAGTACCGTACTCTAAAGACCACCACATGCTAGAATCTCGTACCGGTAGTGCTTCTCGATCTTACGATCCAATGATCAACCTACGCACAGAAATAATGATTTTGAGCGTTGAGCTTACAAAGCTCAGTGTTACACATCTACTCTACTATACTTCATGCTAATCATAAACATAAACATAAACATGCAAGCTAGTACGAGAAATAATGAAAGATAAATAAACACATAGCGCTACTACTAGTCACCTAAACACATGCTCTCATCATAGCAATCATCAAACATGGCTCGCAAGGCTTAACCATACTCGAGATCACACCATATTATTCGGGCAAAAGCACACAAAGTAAGGCCCGGTGTCACACAGCTTCGGGAACATAAACTCTGAGTGAGGCCCAGTGTCATACAACTTCGAGAACATATACACTTTGGGTGAGACCCGGTGCCACACAGCTTGAAAACGTACACCCATACTCAGAATCTCTCATCGAGCATCTTCGAATGAGAGCTAGTGCCACATAGCTTCAGGAACATACATTCGACATCTCTAACCATGACATTACAACACTTTCTCATTGAGTATCTAAATCCCATCAATCAAGGAGACTCCAATCAAATACCTACCTGACATGCAAGTAACGCGATCCCAATGATCCTCTTATTGTTGTTAATCATCATCACATCATTTATTTTGCGTTACCGAGTTGTTAATACATTATGGTGAAGTATATAATTAATCTTATTCATTGTCTACATTAATCCATGTTATCACATTTATTCAAGGTATAATTTAATTATTAATATACACATCAATTTTTACCCTTAATTTACCTTTACTGATTATTTAGTGTATCGAGTACTGGTACTCGAACACGAGTATTGGTATCATATTCTTTGGCATCGGTACTCACACTTGTACCGATACACCCCCAATCGCGTACCGGTACGACCAAAGCTTGTATCGATACCCTACTCACGGGTTTGTACATTTTCCTCGAATTATGATATTACAACACTTATTCGATCCCTAATGCTTATGAAGTCATTAGGGTTTGTTTACTAACGCATTTGTTCAATTAATATTAATTACCGGCTATATAATTATTTAATCGAATATTACCATTATTCATCACTTACATTAATCTATTTGAACAAGCAAACAAGGCATCAAGATTATCAATCAATCAAACAATCATCAAGTAATTATACGAGCATTACAATGACCCTACACAATCTCTAAAGCCTCTACAAGTCCCAACATATTCACAACATTATCATGCATCTCATAAATATCGAGTCTCATAATATCAATCTCTACTCATGCTTATTCATCGTCTACCTATTTTGCGAACACTAACAAGAAAGGCAATCACATTTATGATGCTCATGAAGCAATAGGAGTTTGAGGTGTACTAACCTTAAGCCAAAGCGATAAATCCTTATCTGAGCTTATCGATTATTCTACTTAGTCTGATATCCAACCCTAAATAATCCTCATATAAAAATGAATACAGAAATTCAATAATTTCCTATATCTCCTAATCAAAACACAAGGTCAAATGCGTAAAAATAGCTTATCAAGTTCGAATTTGGAGAAATAGGTTGTGCCAACAGACCTAGAATGTCGAGAAACCTCCTAGTAGGGTCCCTTGGAAAAAGTTAACGCTAGTCAACAGCCGGTCAGCATCCCAGGTCTTGTGCGACGTAGACGCATGGTAAGACAGTGCACCCACGATGTGTTATCCGGTGCGGGCGAGCTCACGTGCACTAGGTAGAGCGGGTTCCGGTGTGGCCCGGGTGCATGTGAGATCGGAGCACTCGGCTGCTACTGCATACGCCCACCCTCACTGGCGGCGCGTGGGACATCTTCTGGTGGCCAGACGGTAGTAGCGAGCTATAGTCCCATTGTTTCGACGCCGGTGGCCTTCAAATTCTGATTTAGCCACTCGAACTCCCTCCACATTTAAAACTTCTTTTTGTTCACCCTCCTCCACCGCAACTCCGACGGCGACGCCACGACCACCGGCTGACTCCTCATGGTGAGGGAAACACTTTGGCGATGGCGGTGTCGTGCACGACAACTCCTATGGTGGTGGATTGAGCATGGAAGCTTGGGAGGATAAAATGGAGAAAGAAAGAGAAGAAAGAAGAAAAAGAAGAGAGAGGAAAAATATGATTTCCCCTCCCTCCTACCCACTTTATTTCAAATAAAGTGTCTTCCAAGCCCAACATGAGTAAATCACACTCACGGTCCCTATCTTGAACCCTTCCACAAATTGATCAATTCTCTAGAAATTTCCAATCTCTCAAATTCTCATCCTTTTTATTTAAATTAAATCCTTTAATTTAAATACCGAACTTGAATCCTAGATCCAAATCATTAACTCAATTTTTGGGTCGTTACATACTCACATCCTGATCGTTGAATATGGACTTCAATTTGATCGAAAACTTGATTGTGGCTTACCTACGTTATTAAAATATGTTTCAACCATTTCAAATTGTCAAAATTTACCTCAGAACCTTTCAATAGATTGAGATATGAAGAAGGCAACGACTAGGGATCTCGAAAATCGAAAAAATCGACCTGAAAAATTTGTTAACCGAAACGGAAAATTCGGTTTCGGTTTGGGTTTTTATTTTTAAAAAAGAAATTGGTTTGGTTTTGGTTTACGGATTTGAAAAAACTGTGTAACCGAACCGACCGATTATATAATATATACTATTATTTATATATCTTTTTAATATTTTATATAAAAAATATATGAATTTTTTCTTATTCTCATTCCCCAAAAGTAAAATCATAGTTTGATTTTATAAAGCTTTTAAGTGTTTAGCTTGCTAGTATTAAAAAATACTAATATCATATGTCAGTTTTTAAAAGTATATACATTTTTCTAACATATTATTATAATTTATATTTTTAATAAAGGAAGTAAAAATCATTACCCGAATCGAACCAAATATTTTAGTTAACTGAATAAACGATTAATCGGTTGAATAGTTACGGTTAAAGGTCGAGAATCGAGTGACCCAAACTTACCGATTAACTGAAATAATTTGTTAATGGTTAACCGAACCCGGTTTTACACACCCCTAACAAAAGAAAATCATGAAAAAATATTTCATATAGAATATCTTGTTAAATTGATAAGAAGAATTACATTTCTTTTTACATCGTAAAAGACACAAAAACAATTAAAGGGCACTTTAAAAAAAGTTAGATATGATGATGCTATTACTGACATATATTATTTATTGAGATTATTTATCAAAATAACACAAATTTTCAATTATTTGTCAAAATAACATGCATTTTTAACACATAGATAAATGTGTGTTCTGTTGGTTTGGTCGCGTCTTTTAGGAGGTATATTTGATAGATTTTGCTTTTGTCCTATGTGATAATTCAATTCATATGTTCTTGGAACTTTTTTGTGTTTACGTGAAAGGTTGGCCTCGTGAATTGCGTCTTTAGGAGTTTGGAAAAATAAATATTTTAGTGAAGCAATATGTCTAAAATAAAATCAAAACTGTAAGAGAAAACTTTGAAAGACAATAATTTTATGTTCGGGTGTTTGTTTGAGATATATTTTTTAAAATACAACTATACAAGTAACTTTTTAAGATATATTCGTTAATAATGGACCAAAAATAACTTGTAGTTTTCTTCCCAAAAAATTCTTGTTTTAACCTTTTATTTTTTTAAATGTGTTTTTAAAAAATATAAATAAATAAAAAATTAATATTTACCTTATGAAATTCGAATTTGAGCATTTATGTACGTAAAGTATAAAAAAAAACATCTGAAAATGGTGTATTTTGGAAATTAAAATAGGCAGAGTGTCATTTTCGTAGCATATTCGGGTAAAATTGCCAGGAATAGTCATTTTCAATTCTTCTATATATAAAAGAAAAACCGCTCTTCTTTCACTGCTCCTCCACTTTCTCTCCTTCTCCAGATCTGATCTCAATTTTTTCAGGTAATTTCAAAACCCTAACGTTAGATCTCTCTTTTTTTTTTTTCTTCTTCTTCTTCTTCTAGATGTTTAGTGTTTCATTCTCTGAGTTCAGTCATTTATTTCTAATTAAAATATTTTTATTTACTGTATCCGATTTGATGTTGTTCACTTTGGCTACGCATTTTTTTTTGTTTTTTTTATGTGAAATAGAGAACCTATCGTTTTTTATTGCGCCGTCTTTATCGATTTCTGTAATCATATTACATGGGACAATCTGAGAAATTATGATTTGTATGTTCTGTAGATGTTGTTTTATCTTAAAAAAATAATTTTAGTTTATGATTAAAGTAGATAATTCTTCATTGCTGTTGTTGTAAACATCAATAGTGAAGTTAGGAAATTTACGGAACAGATATTGAATTAGATCGAGTTGTGCAGGAGCTTCTTTGTTGGGTTTTATTTGATTTGTTTCAGCTAGTATATGAGTTTCCTTTCATTTCATCAAACATTTGTAATACGGAACACATTTTTCCTATAGACTTGTAAGAAAGGTAACTCTACATTTTGCTTCTAGCTTGCCGCTAAAATGCAAATGATGTCTTGGTTTTTAACTTTGTTGGAGTAGTGGGGTTTCTTGTAATACAGTTACAGTAGCTATGATGTATTTTCTGCTATTGAATATTCGATTATGAGTGAAGAATATGTCTTATACTCAAGTCAAATGATGAAAAGGCATTGGGGCATTATAATATGTGATATAATGAACAAATGTTAATGTGGCCTTATAATATGTGATGTTATGCTTCATGGCTAAGCATTGGAGCATTTCGTTGTCTGACTTGAATAGATAGATTTTTTTATATAGTTATATTCAAGCCTGCGGTTTCTAGAAATAACATTGATGGAAATATTCTTTATCAAGAATTGTAATGAAAGTTCTTTCAGTATGCTTTTTTTTTGCTTCCTTTTTAGTTCTGCTTGTACTGAACAATGTCGTTTAAAATGTCCTTTAGTTGTATAATGTGATTGATTTATATATTCATTCCATCTTCCTCGGCTCCCATCGCTTTTCTACTTTTTGAAATCAGATTATATATTCTTACTTGTTTCCCCCCTCCCTGCGTGATAGGCTTTTAACTTCATTTGCTTGTAAGTTGGAAAAGATGGGCCGTGGAGTTAGCTGTGGTGGTGGGCAGAGCTCATTGGGCTATCTGTTTGGGAGTGGGGAAGCTCCAAAACCTGCTGCAAACAATTCCCAAGCTGCTTCTACAGAAGCACCAGCTGCCCCTGCCCCTGTTCCTGCACCCGCCCCTGCCCCTGAACATGCTCCTGCTGCTCAACCAGCAAATACAACCAAGCAGATTCCTGCTGGTATTAACAGTACCTCCTCAAACAATTATCTCCGTGCTGATGGTCAGAACACTGGCAATTTCATTACGGTATAACTTATTTAACGATCCTTAAATTTGTATGATACTTCAAAGCTTGCCCTTTTGATGTTTTTAAGTTGCTATATTTCATTTAATTTCATGGCATTTTCTATTTGTTTTTCCATCAATCTTTCATTGACCAATAGGAAACATGACAAAAATATGGTTGCAGAATAGGTGTCCAGGTAGTTAAGAAAGAGCTAGTTGTGTACCTTTTGTAAATGTCTTGAAAATATGATTTATACTTATTTGAAACTGGAATTTCATTGAGGAGAAACTAGTAGTGAGGAATTGCTGTGCTTGGTTGCATCTTTAAGTAATGTCCTGGAATTAGATTGGAAGCTTTGGATTATTTATAGGTTAATTGTTGTTTGGGATTTGTTATTTTTACATTTTCCGGTAATTACTGTTAGAAGATAGCTGAAGTCTATAATGTTTTGTTCCAAGTGTCCATCTCTCCTTCCTCGAACATACTGATAACTGACTGAACAACTTTGTAGTGTTAAATGTTTTTGAAGAGTTGACTTTGAAAATAGATAATGGGATATACAGAGAGGATGACATTCCACTCTTGTTGGAAGCTTCAAAGCACTTACATTATGCTCGTAAAACTTGCTGTAAGATCAAATACTTGCTTTGGTGGTGTTGTTGAAACTATTTTTTGATGGATGCAGGATCGACCTTCGACCAAGGTTCATGCAGCCCCCGGAGGTGGATCATCTCTGAACTACCTCTTCGGTGGGGGACCTGGGGATAGTAAATGAGATCGTGTCTTCATATATCTCGATTACTGGAGTATGGTTTGATGATTCTGGGGGAAGCCATAGATTCTAAATGATGCTGTTTTCGGATCTTTTAATATAAGCAGCGGAAACTTGCTGCAGCCGTGTGTGTAATATGCAGGGTCTTTTGTGTGCTTGTTGTTGGGTTTTATTTCAATCAAGAGTTCTCCAGATTAGATGCGAAAACATCTATTGCAGAGCTCAGTTACCCTTAAAAAAACAATGTTATATTTCTTATTCTTAGATCTGTCATGTTATCGAGACCCTTTCAGTTCTAAATTAAAGTTAAATCAAATTATTGAATGAATATTAGTGTTCATTGACAATCTATTTAAACAAATAAAATTTTATTAAATTTGTAAGAAATTTGATATATGAATTTGTTGTAAAGCAAACTCGTAATTACTACAAATAACATTTACAGCACTTTGATCGCAAGCATTTGGGAAATGTTGAAATGCAATTGGGAGGTTCGGGTACTACGAATTAACTGGAAAGCCAATACGGTAGCCGATCGTCTAGCAGCAGTGTTACGTAGGGCGCAGTTGGGTGAACAATTCTTCAATGTCTCACCTGGTTTTGTTCTTGATTGCCTCCGCCATAATTTGGAGCAGGGTATTACCTAGTTTTATGTTATGCTCTTGTAGACCTGTTTGTAGATGTCGAGCTAGGCTCGTTTGCTTTCTGTAAATGTTACATGTGCACTCTTTTTCCTCTAATTAATAATTAGGTTATAGATATTTTTTAATGAGGCACCTAATTACATTTTTATCTTAATAAAAAAACTCGTAATTACTAGGTTGGTATTGTAAAAATTAATTTAATTTGCACGTGTGACAACCGACAAGGATATTAAACCAAATTAGACTCGTAAGAAGTTTTCATGGCCAAAACTGCATCAGGTCGTAAACTGCGATTTCTAATTTGTCAATGAAGCTCGAGAATATATTTCATTATTCTGTATAATATCAAAATTTAAATTTAAATTTAAATAAAAAAATTAAAATGGTGTGATTTAATAGCATTTGAAATCTATTAATGTTATTGCTTTAGCGAACAACAATAATTAGGGGAAGATAATGGCAAGAATCATGCCTTTTAAGTCGCTGAAAATAAATAAATTAAATAATGTTTGGATATGATTTTACATAGAGGTGGCAAAAGGGTCGTTCGGTTCGGTTTCGGTTCGGTTCATTTCGGGTTTGTCTGTATTCGGTTTAAATCTGAGTTGGATCGGTTCGGGTTTGGTTCGGTTCTATGATGATTCGGGTCAATTCAGGTATTGGATCAGTGATTCGGGTCAATATCAAATCGGTTATTTTTGGGTCGGGTCAATATCGGGTCGCTCGGATCGGGTTGGGTCGGGTCGGGTCAATCTTTAAATTTTTGGGCCAATTCGTTTTGAGTTGGACTTGGGTGTGAATTTAATCGTGTATATTATATAAAGAATTAATCCTATATTCTTGTAAAAACATGTATTTTTATTTGTTAATATTATCATTTAGGTTTAGTTCTAATCATTCAATGTTTCTAAATCAACCATCATTGGTATTAATCATTGGGTAAAACTTTGATACACAGGCTGTGTAAAATTAATTTTACACAAGCCCTGTGTATTTACACTATAAAATTCCAAATCCTAAATTCTTAACCCTAACCCTTAAAAACTAAACCCTATACACTAAATTCTAAACATTAACCTTAATTTCTAAACCTACAACCTAAACCCCTAAACCTTAAACCCTAAACTAAAACCCTAACCCCTAAAACTAAAAGGCACGTGTAAACTAAAGTTTACACGGCTTGTGTATCAAAGTTTTTTCCTTAATCATTTAACCTGAACCTAACGAATCCCGATCCAATCCTATAACTATATTTTTTTAATTTCATATTCGATGTTGGTTTTTAGTACGATAGAATTTTTTTTATATTTTCAAAATATACGTAAAAAAAGAGAGATAATTTTATGGGCACGGAATCAAACCTTAGACCATAATTGCACATATGGTGAGCATTTTGAAATATTACCTAAAAATTTGACTCGAGTATATGTGTATATATATTATCAAATTTGACTAGAATATGTATATTATGATTTTACTTTTCCCTCCTACTTCCCCCTTTCTTTGCAATTGATTAGAATATATATATATTAGGATTTTACTTGTTCCTCCTACTTTTTTTATCAAATGTAGTGATTAATTAGTACTATTATAATACAAAAAGATAATAAAACATATATTATTTCGGGTTAAAATCGGGTTGATGTTCGGTTTAGATCGGTTTTGAGCAAATTAATTTCGGGTTACTTTTGGTTCAGGTGAAAATCGGTTCGGGTGAAAATCAGTTCGGGTCAAATCGGTTACGGGTCAATATCGGTTCTTCTAGAATTCGGATCGGTTTCGGTTCGGTTCGGTTTATTTCGGATTTCGGGTCACATTTGGGTCATCTTGTTCGGATCCATATCGGGTCTCGGTTCGGGTAAATCGGTTCGATTTTCGGTTCTCGGGTCAAGTTTGCTAGGTCTAATTTTACAATATATAAATGCCAGCAGCTAGATTTCTTGCAAATATAAACATATAACAATACTATTTAAAATGATAATTAATTTAATTTATGAATGACAAAGTCGTTTTTTATGAATATTCTTAAATATAATCAGAAGAAAAGAATACAGGTGATATCAATTAAACAGTTAAATAAGACAACTATAACCAAAGAACAAGTGACCATATCCATATAACAACTCATGGACCACCTCAAACAACATCTGAGGCGACCAGCACCTGACCCGCAGTAACGGAAGCAGAACTCATGTCCATCTGTAACAAGGTAGCAATTCCGGGAAGTGGCTCCGAGAAATGAAATACATCAAAGCAATCCTTGTTCACCACTATGGAGAGTTAAAAAATTATAACTTTTTTAGCCCATATGGAGAGTTAAAAAATCCCACCAATAATATAATATTATGATATTGAAACAATAATTTAGAAGTATCAGGAGTCGAAATTTAAGAGCAATTTTGTGGTGTTGGGAGGCAATGAAATCTTGCTCTAAACCTGCCTAATAATTTTTGGTTTTTAGTTAGGGTTCTCAGCTCCACAAAGATTTGGTCTATCATTCCATCATCTTAGAGCCTTCATTTTATCTGTTTTTATTGATTTTTTAATTGTTTTAGTACGATTATAAGATAGTATATATTTATTAATTTTAACTTTTTAATAAAGGAAATACATCGTAAAAAAAGATAAATTATTCGAATCATAATCAGTTAAGAATAAAACATTTCATTCCCTTTTTTACATTGATAAATTGTAAGATTGTACATCAGACCAAGAGAGTGTTAAAACTTTGGTTTAAGTTTTGTCGATTACTAGAAAAATCAAGTTAAGAAATAGAGAGAGTAGGAAAAGAGAAATGTTTTGATACCGCTTACATTGTGAAACAACAACGGAAAACTGTCCAATGGTGGTGAAGAAAGATTTCAGTCATGGAGAAAAGAAAGTTAAAATATTAGGTGTCCACGGAGCCAGAAATTTATTTAAGTGTGTGATTTTTTAATAGTATTTAAGATGAGTTAATTATTTATAAAGGGGTGTCATTTTATTTATAAAAAAATATCAATTATATATTTTTTAAAAATTTTATATACAAATTATATAAAATAATACAATTTTTTTAAAAAAAAATTGGGTGTCAACAAACACCCAATTATCAACGATGGTCTCCATAATTTCGAAAGTTATTAAAATAGTTAATGTCGCAGCATATGGTTACTAAAACATGACCTTTACTCTTGACTCATCCTCTATTGTGTGTATATATATATATATATATGTATATTCATCCATTTGTTGCTTCTCGACCACCAGCATCTTCTCTGTAAGCATTTTTCCATTTTCTTGTTTGCTCTTATTTGTTGCAAGTAACAAAACTGTACATTCTCTTTGATTAGAGCTTTGTTCTTCTACAAGAATATGAAAAACATGAAATTTGTTAAAAGTTGTGGTTTTTCTTCTTCTCTAGATTGTGTTGATCAATATGATCATACCCTTTTCTTGGATTAACAATTTAAACTCTTTCCAAGTGATAGATTCTTTTTAACTTCTTAGTATGATCTACAATTCCAACTTAATGCACGTGAGCTGCAATCTTGTAGTGTCCCCCTGATATTTAAACATTTTCCTTTTATTTTTTATTAGAATTGGTCAAGCTGTGAAAACCATGGCACATTCTTGGGTTAATAACGATAGAGGAGAACTGAGAATCCATGAAAATTTGGATGAACTGAAGACAGATTTAGCTGACTACATTGCTGAGCTATCGGAGGCAGCAGTTAAGGAAAGGGGAGTGTTTGCTATTGCATTGTCTGGAGGTTCTCTCATTAGTTTAATGGGGTATCAGTGCATTCTTTTCTTGTCAATTCATGTTTATTTGATCTATGTTATTTTGGTGTTCTAAGTGTTTGCTGTTCGAACTTGCAGAAAACTGTGTGAAGCCCCTTATAACAAGACTGTGGACTGGTCTAAATGGCATATATTTTGGGCTGATGAACGTCTTGTGCCTAAAAACCATTCTGATAGCAATTATAAGCTTGCAAAAGATGGCCTTCTTTCGAAGGTTCGGATCTCTACTTTTTTTGATATTTTCCGTGTTCTGAGAACTAGTGAAGGGAAAGTATCGGTATCTTAGTAGGATGTGTTCTTTTTTATCTCAAAAGTATTAGTTCACTAATCTGACTGGTCCGCATTTAGGATCTCGAAACATTAGCATTTGTTACAAGGTACTTAAGCTTGTTCTGAGATTGGGAGGTACCTATTTTAACTGCTACTATTAGTTCACCTATGATATCCCAGCATTCATTAATCAAATTCGACATTGGAACGAAAGAAAACCTTGTTTGAGCTTGGGTTTGTTTAGATAAGTTTATTGGATTATATTTATGCCTGGTATTTGCAGGTGTCAATTGTTCCCAGCCATGTTCATTCTATCAATGATTCGGTTTCAGCAGAGGAGGCTGCTGACGAGTACATGTTTGTTATCCGGCAGCTAGTTAAAACAAGATTGGTCAGCGTTTCCGACGTTAGCGACTGCCCCAAGTTAGATCTTATCCTTCTCGGGATGGGCCCTGATGGTCATGTTGCCTCACTATTTCCTAACCATTCAGCACTCAACGAGACAAACGAATGGATAACTTTGATCACAGATTCCTCCAAACCACCTCCTGAGAGGATAACTTTCACATTGCCAGTCATCAATTCAGCATCCAACGTAGCAATAGTTGTGACAGGTGAGAGAAAAGCCGAAGCTGTGCATTTAGCGATCAATGATGTCAAACCCGACCGCCCATCACTGCCTGCACAGTTTGTCCAACCAACACAAGGGAAGCTGGTATGGCTTTTGGACAAGCAGGCAGCATCGAAACTCGACGGTTTTCAATTTTCCGAGTAGGGTAAAGTGTATGTTTTGTATGTAGCGGAGGGTTATCGAAACCCCTTTTGATCCTCATCCTAAATTAGTTGATGTTCAATGCTTTTTCCTGCCTCTTTTGTAGACAAGATGGCAAGTGTGAAATCTGTTTTTGTAAGAAACAAGAAAATAACAGTTGAATTCCGCCACTGGTCTTTGATGCAAAGGGTTTCTACCCGAACCCGATCTTCTAATAACATTGCAACTTGACATAGAAGAAAAGTAAACTCAAGTGAATCATTTATGATCATATTCAAACCCCATTATAACTGACATTTGACGAACAAGTAGGTAAGATTAAAGTAAAATGCTTAATAGATCATACGCTTTTTTTCGGTTAGATTCCTAAATTTTATTTTGGACCAAATAAAGATTTAATATTTTTACGTTACTTAAATAGGTGTTCCGCCATTACTGTCCGCTAATTTTCACAACTTTTATTATCTGACACGTATTATCTTCTTAAATTTTCAAAATTATATTTAAAAATGAATAAAATTTAATAAAAATTAGTAAAACAAAATAACTTTAATTTCACAAAATAGCCCATAAATTTGAAATCCCTAACACCCGAAACCTAAATTCTGATTTGACATGATTTCGCCGCCACCCATCACATCCGTCGTCAGATCAGAAATCGAGCGACGACGTGCGAAACGCCGAAATCGTCGAATGGCTCATTCAAATGATTCGCGACGAACGACGACATAACGGACGATGAACGGTATGTGCGTCGTTCGGCGAGAAGAGGGTGCTTCATTCCATCACTGAAAATGCGATCAACGCCGATAAGAGTGGCCGAATTTAGGGGGTTTAGGAATTTGGGACTATTTTTGGATTATTTGATACCGTCACATGTACGATTTTTATTGGATAACAACAGAAAATTAACGTCCGTCACGGTCAAACTTTAAATGGGTCACAGAATGAAACGTTAGACACATATTTAGCTCAAAATATAATTTAGGCACCTAACTAAAAAAGAGAGTATAATTTAAACACTTATTTAACGATTAAACCAAAGTAAAATATTAAAGCTGCATTTGGACAGCTGATAATCATGCTCCAATAAACTTCCATCAACATTGTGTCACCTATGATATCACTTTTGATTATAAAATAAAAAAGATTGTCAAGTTACAAGCATAAATATAAAAAAACATATCTTTTACTATATATTTAAAAGATCATATCTTTTGAATATCGAACTCTAACATCCAAACAAAATCCTTTAAAAAGAGTTGTGATTCTTAAATAAGTTCCTATGGAATTATGGTTTCATATATATATATATATATAGGATTCGGTTATATAAGGGTAAAAGTTTTTAAGTTTTATATATTTTTTGAATTGTTGGATAGATAAAATAGATGTTTGAGATTAACAATAGAATATGAGAAGATTATCAATTGGAAGAAGAGTAAAGAGTTAATCTCAACCATCCATTTCTCTCATCAAACGATCCAAAAAATGTATAAAACTTAAAACTTTTACATTGTGTATGTGAATCATAACCCTATATATATAAATCTTAAATTCTACACCTTACAATCTAACTCCTAAGCCGTAAACTACAACTTAAATCTTCAAACCCTAAAATTAAAATGTTGTATATCAAAGTATTTTCATGTATGTATGTATTGAAAGTTTCGAGGCATTTACAGCTCACTGGCCAAGTTTGATGGGTCAATGAAGTGGCAAACCACTTAGTTTAGTCCTAAAGCTACATGTAGTCAAAACTCCAACACTTTTGGGATAATTCTAAAGACTTAAATTAATATCAAGCAGCAACAAAGGTGCAGAAATATATTATTCAAAGATATGCCATTCCTTTCCTTCCACTTAAAGTTTTATAAACAGTAGAAAAGGTTTCATAAATAAAAAAGACATTAGTTTAGTGCTACATGATTCCATTCTAAACTTTTTACAAGCCTCTTATTCCTTAGGTTGCCCCTTCACTTCACCCAACCCAAATTATGGCATTCACTAACCTATGTTATATTCATTTTTCTTAAACTGTATTTGCCCCAGATTCAGACATTTGTGTGGGGCTTCCAACTCCTTTGTTGCTCCACTCTTTGGAGATGTGTTGACAGTTGAAGCAAATCAACAGTGGCTCCATTCGGACTTGAAAGACCCAAGCCTCGGAAACATCCATCTGCTACTACTTCAATATTAACAGCATCAGAGACCACAGCAGGCCCTGCTTGGCCAACTCCCATAGGGTTCATTCCACATGAATAAAAGCCATTGGCTTTTCCCAAACAACATACAGGATGGCAAGCTTGATTGATAAAGGGCTTAGCCATTCGAATTCTGGTCGCATGGCTTGACAAATCCTGTGATTGAGCTGACAGAAAAGAGAGAGCACAATCCGAGTGTGAAACACCAGATAACTCTTTAACTGTTGATGCTGCATCAGGAACATTGAAATGCCATTGTTTCTCATTGCCATTCATATGAAAGAAAGATTTTGGTAGCAACTGGCCACTATAAACTTGTTTGTCTTCGGATTTAACCCGACTCACATGTTCATATCTTTCTTGATAAACAACAAAGTCACCTTCTAATGTGCTCGAGATAACAAAAGGCGTTGCTTTCGGTACAAAGGTCCTCATAAACTTGGTACCTGAGGCCACATAGGTGACAATTTGTTAAAATTTTACAGGTAAGCTAAAGTACTAACTGTGCCAATGAAAATGAGACAAAAGTCCAGGACTCCGCAACCAAATTGTCAATCGAATTACATGACGAAAGAGGTTGTTCATACCTTGATATGACTGCAGCAACTTATGCGATTTTCTGGAAAGGGTACCGAAATGAAACTTCCTTCTGCGCTCATTATGCCCAACTAGCCGTTTACGACAACTGCGCTTACCGTCATCGAATTCAGCAAGTACATGGAACCTGATGGAAGAATATGATTTACATTCAATACCAGAAATAATGTCAAAACATGGAATACATATAAGCAGATCAAATTGAAAGGGAAAAAAGAGAGAAAGTAAATAAAAACCAACCAAACCTGCTACATTGCTGACAAAATCTCATTTCAGATCCATTGACAATAACTTTTGCTGTCTTAGAGTGAGCCTCACAAACTTTATTCCTCTTGTAGTAATCTTTTGATGAGCTAAGATCCTTATTACAACCATAAACTTGGCAGTGATGAGCATGAGAATACGAGCCCGTTGTCGGAGCTTTCTTCGAAAATTTGCAACCCTTTGAATCTCTACAAAAATCATTGAGTGAAGATTCTGGACTGTTGGAGTCCATTAAAGAAGTTGAATGCTTGCTAGTACCAAATTGTTGTTCACCATAATATGAACTAGTGGTAACATTACAATCAGAAGAAAGTGGGCTTTTAGCTGAATTATTATTACCAAATTCATCAGCAAAAGTTCCCAGATTTGTGTTACCAAGAAAGGGTTTATTTTTCATATCAGCAAAGCCAAAATCCATGAATTCCATGCCTTGCTCAACAGCTTCAAAATCATTTGAAGGCTTTAGGCCCCATTCATCAGTGAAAACCAGGCCTTTCCCTTCACAGTCATAGCTCCATGAATCCATCAGGTGGAGATAGTGTAAATGCCTACACATAATTTATTGAAAAAGAATCACTAGGCTAATTTATCAGCCCAAAAATAAAAATAAAAAAGGATGAACAGACAAAAAGAATTCACATGGGTTAGTATAGTCTAGTTTAAAAACTATAGCATAACAACTTGGGGTGTTGCAAGATTCCCCTTTTTCCTACAGTTTTCTCGGAAACCAAACAAAAATACAGGCAGGAAAGGAATCACCTTGAGTGTGTTTGGCTTACCAGGGAGAAAAGATGTTAAACGAAGATGAAAACAGAGATGGCTATATAGATAGTGTGATTTCCACTACAACTGTGTATTCTGTCTGAAAAGTATGTATGTATGTATGTATGTATGTATGTCCAATTCTTCATGTCTTTTGTCGCTTTCAAGGGGAAGGGGTATTTGTTGCTCTCCCGAGATTCCACTCTTGACCCTTCTTCTTACACTAATTAATCTAAAAGTCATAAAAGAAAATAAATGAAATTATCTAGATGAAAATGTCTAGTTTCATACACAGGCAAACCACTGTCCACTTGAGTAGCCATGGTTTTTGCAACTGGAACAGATGAGAGCTTCCATGGTTTAAACATTCGAGTTTTAGCAGTGGCGGATCCAAAATATTTTTTGAGAGTGTGCACAAGTCAAAAATCATAATATTTCAAGGTGGACAACAGTTATAAAATTTAAGGACTTGTGGCACCACCCCTGAATCTTAGGATTTATGGTTTAGAAGGCGAGAAAAGCCAACTTTTTATCAAGCGGAAGAGGTAGTTGGATCCTTGAAGTATGTTGGAAGGAGTTGAATCCAACACTATTTTTCAATTTCTCAATTGAAAGACCCATCCAAGGCCCAATGAAGACCCCACGACACATGACCAAATCTTGTGTTTTATTGTCTTCATAAGCAAACACAATGTGAGGAATTCAACTTTATTTAAATTGTGTACTAATCTCGGTTAATGTCGGACTGTCCAAGAATGTTGGAATATTGCAATCATGAATTTTATCTACCACCGGATAGAGTTCATTCCAACTCATAAAAATATCTTAATAATTCGATCATTAAATTTTTATCCATATAATTATATCCATACGTCACAGTAGTTTTTTCATTTATGTATTATCAAGTGTATTCTTTTTCTCTAGCTAGGTTTAAGGGATTTTTAACGAGACACTAGTAATACTACTTGTGTATGATCATTTGTTTAATGAAATCATACCCAAAAAAAACGAGTTTTAGAGAGCAAGCGTTCCCTGTCAAATTTGGAGAGGCAAGTGGAAAACTTAGAAATGGTAGCTTAGCACTCATGAATTTCTTTCCCCTCAATCGAAAAGAACAAATGCTTTCGCCTTTTGCGGATCTACAATGTGCCCTTTTTATTTTATGGCACATGCATAGCAGAGGCCTGCTGCTGCTATATAAAGTTTGAAAATCAGTCCAGATATATTCCAACCCAAAGAAAAATGCCATATCCGAGTCTTGATCTTACTCGGTGGTGGGTCGATTTTGTTTCCGACAGGGTTGATCGATCTATAAAACACGGTGTTACAGGAGTGAACGATGATATCGGCTATCGTTATCGGACCCGACACACCAATCTATAAAACTTTGATATGGTAATTGACGTATGACGATATGGTTTGTATTTGTTATGTTGGTGGAAGAAATATTAATGGAATCTTCTCTTTCGGGAAAAGAATAGAATCATGGGTTTTGGACCACTACTCACTTCCACATCCAGATTTTGTACAAGAATAAGGATTTATTTGCATAAAAATCCACCAAAGCTACCACTGTCCTATAATTCGAATATAATAAATTATATATGTTACTACCATATAATCACACTAATATATTTAAAAAATTAATAATTCTTTTTAAATACATAAAATATTTAAAAATTTAAACGCTAAACTCTGTAAAATTTGGATCAACCCATATCCATTTCCCCCTCTCATTTTGGCATTCTAAGTCACTTCCCACTATTGTCCCCTTCCCAACAAAACATGTGGGGTACATAAAATAAAGTTAATAGATTACAAAAGAAAAGAAAGGCTATGAAGTAGGAAATGACTTATTATTGCACTTTTAGACTAACACCAACATTCAAGATCCAACCTTTGATTTCAATCCCCCTTTACCCATTAATTATCTTCATGTTTGGTTCAATTCCACTTTAGTATTTTACAGGTTTGGTTTATCTAGTCATGGAATTGCGCAACTCTATTTATAAATATTTAGACAATATCAAAATTTTCTGTGTATTAACTTGAAATTTTATAATTTTTATAAGGACTAATACATAATTTTACTATTCTAGAGGGTTCAAAGCCCTTACCTATCCCACTAGCTTCCCCCTGTTTCTTATTGAAAGTTTCAAATATGGGGTCGGTTGATGGTTTGTCCGGTCCAAAAAATATTCAAGGATTGATCAATGATTAATCCGAAGGATAATAATTGATAAAAAAAACCCAAATATTTATATTTAAAATTTGAAAATTAAATTATTTTTTAATAATCTAAAAGTAATTACAAGGTAGTATCTATTCATACATATTTTTAATCCTTTGACAATATACACTTTGTAAACAGAGCGATTTAAGCCAAGGGCGGATGTATATGGCTCCCATAAGAAGCACATGCATCCCCATTTTTGAGGGAAAATTTAAAAATATAGTGTAATTTGTAATGAAAATTTTATTTTGCATACTCATTTATAAAGAAAAAATGTGTATTAAAATTTTAGACCCTCATTTTTTAGATCCTATATCCGTCACTGATTTGAGCTCGTATCTCTTAAGATGAATATCATCCGCTTTTCTACTAAGACACGTATTAGATTTTAATATTTATTAATTATCAACTATATTTAATACGACTATTTAGATTGCATGAGGAAAACAATGCTACTATTTTTTTTAGTATTATTACGGTATCCATAAACTTTGGAGTTTTGTCATAAAAATCCTGGTTCGTAGTTGTGAAGTCGACAGGTGTTAGTGATAACGGTCATTTTAAAGCTTTCTTTTTTCTTACTTTTTGATTCTTCACTATTAAACAACTCTTTATTGTCGAGCCTAGTGATTTCATTCCTCTCTCTTTTTTTAATTGATTTAATTATTTCCGGATTTAGTATTAGTTTGATTATATTTAAATAATTTCAATTAAATCATTGAAAAATCTTACTATGGCACTCAAAACTTTTGTTATAAGCTTTCTAAAGTTTCTAATTAAATCCTGTAAACTATTTTACAAAGATTCATAACAGATTATTTCAATGTTTTACTGTTTTATTACTTTCGTATTTTATTAACTTTTTTAATGATTTTAAATATTTTAATAATTAAATTTTACAAAATATATATTTTAAAACTACTTAATTAAAGGTTTATAGAATATACGAGTAATGTATATAGTAAAATATATATGGTATGAACCCTAAGAAGAAAGAAGAAAGGTGAAGTTGGATCAGAAGTTCTGAGAGATGGTAGACAGACACGTGTCCTACAGTAGTAGTCCCTGTATCCTGATCGTGACTGCATGCTTTTTATTATTTCCAGTTCAACGTTGGTACATGTAGTGACTCACATTATCATCTTTGCACCCAAAAGAAAAAACACTGATGCCAATGCCATGAATTCAGGGGCGGTTAGGAGATTTTTAATTTATAATCTTAAATATGTATACAGTTTTTAGAAAATATATTTTTATTTTAGTACAAAATATATAATGAGGCTATTTTTAAAGTTTTTTTAATTTATTAAGGGTTATATTTTGATACATAGACTGTGTAAAAAAATTATAAAACCTTTCTGTAAAATTTAAAACTTAAATCCTAAACCCTAGCACCCTAAAACTTAAATCTTAAACTCTAAACCCTAAACTCTAACCATAAACATTAAATTCTACACCCTATACACTAAAACCCTAAACCCTATAATTAAAAAGTTTGTGTAAAGTTTACACAAATTTGTGTATCAAAGTATTTTTTATTTATTAAGCCAAAATCTTTTATTTTTCTCTATAAATATTTAAATCAATTCATTTGGGTCCTCTCTTTTTTGGGGCATGTGCGGCCACTTATCTCGCACATGTCTAAAACTTTCACCGCATAAATCTTGTTGTCTAAATCAAATGCATACTTTCCCAATCACCCGTCTTGATGGGGTGGTTTTCGACAACATCTGGGTTTGTTGGATTAGTCTGATGTCGATTTAATAATCTATTATAAGCATTTGTCACTAAAATTTAAAGCAGTGATAAAACTTAGTAAAAGAGTTTGTAAGGACCAACTTTCAAATTCGTAGACTGTTTACAAAAACTGTTTGAACGATGCAATCGGATAATGTTCCGACAATACTCGGAATATAAATAAATAAACATCATTATGTTATAAATCAGATATAAATCTCAGCTTAAAAGTTAGATTTAGACATAAAAAAGGAAGCTGATAAAAAAGACTAGAAAACATTGCGTCGTACCCTTTGGCTACCTTGCTTTTGTGCTTTCCACTTGTATTCTTTGACGTGATTCGGCGATCCCTTCCCCATGTCGCTACATTTTCAGAACCAAATTCCTGATCCTTCGCCCGAATTTACACTTCTACTTCCCTACTCCTTCAAAGCATGCCGATGGAAGATAGGGATATAATTGTCCAAACAAACACAGTGTTTCTAATGTTGTTTCGACACGTGGATTCACTTAAAAGTTTGGAATGTTAATTAAGATCGATGTTTACGTCATGTAGTCAACTCAAACTAGAATTCACAAAAAAGTAATTTCATTTTTATTTAGGAAATGTTATTATCATCATAAATAAATAATTATTACACTAATTAGATTACTATTATTTATTTATTTATTTTATATACTTAAATAATAAATATAGGAAAGAAAATTCCAGGCCGATAGAAGAGAGGGATGCTATGTAGGGTTGAGAATAGGGGAAAAAGAAGAGAAAATATATTATATTTTCGATAAAAAAATAAAAAAATTATTACACGTGTTTCGTTAATTTTTTTTTAAACTTAGATGAAAAAATGCACATAATAGTAATTACATAAAACCTACAAGATAATTTCGACAAATAAATCAAACCAACTAAAACAACCTAAAAGACACAGATTGAAACAACGGAATTCCCTTCTAGTAGGTGTGGTACGTATACTATTTGATTCGTTATTGGTTTAGTTTAAAAGAATACAAATATTCGATTCAATCGTTTTGTCTACAAAGTGTACGTGCATTGTAAATAATTAAAAATATGTACGAACATATATAATCTTTTAATCACCTTTAAACTATTTAAAAAATACAAATATTATACATTTTTCCATAAACCGAACCATTAACACCCTAACTATACAAAATTGTGTATATTTTATAGAGAACTTTTCAATATTGTGTAGTACAAAGATTACACAAGCTTTTATGTTTTAGGGGTTAAGGATTTAATTTAGGGTTTAAGCTCTAGAAATTTAATTTGTGTGTTTTATAATTTATGATTTATGGTTAAAATTTAGGGTACAAGATTAAAGATTTATATTTTAATTTTTAAAAAGTAAATATATAGACTTGTGTAATTTTTTGTACATGTATATAAGCATACTCATATTTTATATATTTTTATATATTTAAAAGATCAAATTATTATATAATGTCAAAAAAATGCCCTTAATATTTTACTGAATAGTCATTTTCGCTCTCTCTTTTGAACCAATTTAACCCCTAACATTTTATTTTAGGTCAAATGACCCTTCTGCGGATGAAAATTGTAAGTCAACTAACGATAAAGAACTTGAAATGACTTGACAGAATGATATGTCAACAGAAAAAAAATTATATTTATATAGTTTTATAAAATTATTTTTTGACTGGTGTAACATTCTTTCAAGTCAATATCTTTGTTTATATGATACTGACATGCCAGCGTGCACTGCCATGTAGGTTTGTCACGTTCTTTCGAGTCATTCACCGTTAGCTGATTAACAGTTTTCATCTGCAGAGGGTCATTTTGACCCCAAAAAAATGTTGGGGGGTTAAATTAGTTCAAAAAAAGAATAAGGGCTAAAATGACTATTCAATAAAATATTAGGGACATTTTTTTTGGCTTTGTGCCTTATATATAATATACTAATGTTTAAGTCTAGTAATAAAAAATTTAATGTCCTTTAAATAAAATCTCTAGTTAAAGAGTCTTGTAAATAAAAAAAAATGACTAAAAAGATTTGACCAATTTTTAAAAATCTAATTTAACTTGACATCTGAATTACAACTATTATCCATTTCAGGTTTTAGACAAACAAATAATTAAATATGTAGAATTGTATGATGTTTTCATACAACACGTGTCTAAAAAATACTCGTATTTTATATATTTAAAAGATCAAATTGTTATATTTATATTCGATTATATATAATAAATAATGTTTATTAAGTTTAGTGAAAAGAGGTTTGATGTACTTTAAATATAATCTTGAGATAAGAGTGTTGCAAATGAATAAAATAACCTTTTTTTTTTAAATAAAATATTTGACTATTATCTAGAAGTCTAACTTATCTCAACTTTGAACCCATTGAATAATTTTAGTGGTAAATACAATGTAATCCGCATGTGCGCATGACTATCTAAATTTGAAATGAAATTAAGATACAACATTTTAATTGATTAAAATAATAAAACACTTAACTTCAAATGTAGTCAAGACTCAGTATGATTATTACCCATTTCAGGTTTTAGAGAAAAGAAAAATTAAATATGGAGTAATAAATTTGTGAGATTGTAACACTCCCTTCCCGGCTTGGTTGAGAACCGGGTCGGAGTATGCTACCAATGAATAATACGATGATCGATGCAGAAATTTTAATCAAACTTCGGTAATTTAGCAATGATATTATTTTCAAACAATACAATATTGACTCGAATAGCTCAATAACTCGGTATAATGATGTGATTGTCGATTTTGGACCAACTTCAGATTTTTTTTCAAGTTTTAGGGGCTAATATGTAAATTCAAGAAATTAGGGGTCCTCCTTTAATGAAATTAACTATACCACAATGAAATTCAATTCATCAACAATAAGCTTACAAGTTTTCGTGTCATTTTGATATCAATTACCTTCTCAATTTAACTATACAATGTTTAGTGACCAATATGCAATGTTTCAAACTTGATCCAATTAACTTATAACTGATTTACCTGTATCGGTATCGGTACTCGTAAGGCCGTACTGATACGCCTGTGTCATGACCGTTAAAACGGTTAAGAATCAATAAGCCTGTATCGATACGGATACGATGCTTGTCTGTATCGATACACAAAGTATGGATTGTAATTTTTCGGATCCCAATGACCAAGACTTGTATCGGTACAACTAGGGATTGTACCGGTATGTGTTGACTAGGTTGACCTTTTTCGATATGCTCTATGGCTGTATCGATGCATTTAATTTTCCAAATTCTAGTGTTGACTTTTCGTATCGATACGCCCATTTGACGTATCGATACTCCCTGTTGACCATGTCCAATTATGCATACTCGTACTGATACGACATCACCCGTATCGATACGACCTGCACTGTAATAACAAATTTTGTCTAGTTTTTAATTATTTTAACCTATTAAACGATATCCAAATTTAATCAGATTTTACCAATAAGTTTGTAACAATATAATCTACCAACATTTCAAGTTTTATAGCATTCGAATCCATTTACTACATTTTCCTTTTCTTAGGCCAAATATGCAATTTTAGGCACTTTTAAGGTATCCAAAAAGGTCATTTAGGGCTTACGGCACAATTGCAAATCAAGGACAATTCATACATACCAAAAAGACCATAAGTGACTAATCTAACTACTTTGCCACCATACTAGGAGTTCATAGGTTCAATATACATTACTTTAGCTTGATTGTGACTTGCCAAAATCTTCTGACTCCTCCGATCTCCAACCACGAACTTTTTAACCTGAAATGTATGAAATGAAATGCATTAGGCATACATTGCCTAGTGAGGTAGTCACAAACAAAAACGATAACAATGAAATGCATTCTAAATCATGTTTTAGCAATAATAATGCAATAAATCAGTGGTAACAATGCAATGATCATGTTCAGTGACAATAATATCATATTTCAATAATAACCATTGGATCGATTTGGGATAGTGGATACGCGAATTCCTACGCCTCGCCAAATCAATGAATGGTCTAGTCCCTCCGACTCGCCAAAATGACCAATATCACAAATATCTCTTTGCCTCGTCACAATATAGGCCGTAGCCCAAGGACCGTAGTCCACCCATACACCGGGCTCATGAATTCTATGACATGCCAATTGTATCCAATGTCCTTCGAATCCAAGGTCCGGTGACAACATCATTAATCAATGTTCAATAGCAATGACAATGTTCAATATTTTCGATGCCCTTATCAACGAGTAATGTTTCAATACCAATGTTCGATGACAATAACAATGACAATGGCAATGTTCAATGATCTCGATAACAATGTCAATAGTTGATGCTTCAATATCCATGTATCGATAACAATAACTATTCCTATATCAATGCTCAATGACAATGGCTATAACAATGGCTATGATAATATTCAACGACTAGTGTCCTATAAATCTATAGTCCGATGACAATATCAATGGCAATATTTGATGACAATGGCAATGACGATATTCGATACTCAACACTATAATTTACCAATGCTTACCAATCATGCCCCTTTTTGGAGGTTCGATGCAATATCCTTTAATCAAGGGATTAGCAATACTAGATTCAATAATAATGAAATCGGGAAAGACACCTAGCCTAATCCCAAGACTCTAGCTACACTCACCTCGGAAATTCGAAGTTCCTACGACACTCGTATAGCAATTCCCTTATTCATAGCTTTTGATGGAGATGGTGAAACCTCTTTCTCCACTTCTTGAGCTAGGTTAATCAATAGTGTTAGGATATTTGTTTTGATATAATAATTTGAAAATTATTTTGGACTTGTTTGAATATTTTGAAAACTTACTTAAAGTCCAAACAACTTGAAAATATGTTTGAAATGGTTTCATAGGTTTTTAACATGTTTATAACGCTTTTTAAATGGCCAAAATATCTTTTTTTACAACACCCGTATCGATACACCTTGGTACGTATCGATACCAATTTTGAAAACCATTTCCAGTAAGCAAAACCCGTACTGATATAGTTTCTACAGTATCGATACAGGGCAAGTGGTATTGAAACAACCTTGATGGTTTCGAAACTAGCCTGGTTTTTCAGCCTTCAATGACTATTTCTATAATAGGCACTATATCGATATGCCCATACGAGTATCGATACCGAAGGCATCAGAAGTGGAAATTTTGAATGGAAATCAATCCCTAACGGCTCCAAATCAATCCCAACGGTCACAAACGGCTAGGAACTCGTTCCAAACATAAATACAAGCCTTGGAACACTTGAATATGGTTAGAGAACACATCCAAGCAACATGATCAAGAGAATTTGAGTCATATTCATATTTCTTCATTTCTCTTGTATATAGTGTTTGAGAAAGAGCTTAATTGTAGATCTTTTGTACTCTTGTGAGCTTAAATTCTTGTAAACACTCACCTAAGTGAGGTTTTAGAGTTTACACAAATCCCTTGTAAAATGAGAGGTTTTAGTTTAGCTTTAGACAAAAACTAGAGTGGTTCTCTCTTTGACGTTAAAAGATAGGGTTGTAAAGGTTTCCTTCTAAGGCTTGAAAAGGGGACGAATTCATAGTGAATTGGGAAATCCTTAGTGGTGTGCTAAGGTAGTGGATGTAGGCTTAGTTTAGAAGCTGAACCACTCTAAAATTATCGTGCAATTTGTCAATCTTTTAATCGGTTTTAGATAATTCATCAAAGTAACATTTCAACATTCTTAACACAAGATCGGAAGGGAGCAACAATGCTTTTCAATTGGTACCAGAGTTTGGTCTTCATCAAAGAACTAACATCCGAAAGAAAAGATCGTTTTCTTGAAGTTCTCCGATCAAGAAATGGCAGGATTTGAAGAAGGTCGCTCTATCTCATGTCCTCCACTCTTCCAAGGAGAAACATACTTCCAGTAGAGTAATGTCATGAAGTACTACATCAAATGTCATTATTATGAGGTTTGGAACATTATTGAAGATGGTTACTTGGAAGCTCCTAAGAAGAAGAAGAAGCAAATGAGTAAAAACGACACGAAGGCAAAGCTAAACGTAAATGCGATGCACATCCTTCTTTGTAGCCTCAATGAAGAAGTTTCCAAGAAGGTTTCCACATGCAAAAGAGCCAAAGAAATGTAGGAGAAGCTTGTGAAACTTTATAGCAAATAAGAGAAGAAAGATGGTGTTCCATCTTGTGCTAACCTCCTCCAATCACACAAGGTGGATGGTGTTTTGACTCTCGATAAGCCCAAGGTATCTTCTAACTCTAATAATCCAAATGCATATTCATTTGATGAGTTACAAGATTCTTTTGATGAATTATTTTTGGAATTTGAGACCATGAATTCTAAATTTAAGAAAATAATTTCTAAACTTTAAATTGAAAATGATTTTCTTTTGAAAACAAAGTTGGATTTTGAAAACCAAAATAAATTTTTGAAAAATGATTTAGAGTTTTCAAAAACAAGCAATGAGGTTTTAGAAAAAGAAAATTTTGATTTGAAAATTAAGCTTGAAAGCTTAACAAAAGAAAAATAAATTATTTTTAATAATTCATCTTGTCACGTAATGGCAAAATGCTCGCATTGCCATTATCATGGTTATTCTATACATACTTGTCCTATAAAGAAGAGAAAATCCTATAGGATTAGACATGTATGGGTTCCTAAAGGAACTAAATACATTGTGACTAATGTAAATGGATCCAAAGCAATTTGAATACCAAAAATCAAGTAAATGTCTTTTATAGGTATGTTGGAGCAATGGAAAGCAATTCAAAGATATGAAAATGCTCTAGTCACACAAGTGAAGAAATTGGGTAACCTCTAAGCTTAATGCTTTTATTTTTTATATCTTTGGTTATCTAATTTTTGTTTGATTAATGATCATGCATTTGAGCTTTTATTTCAATATCTAAATGGCATGACATTATAATGATTTTATTCATATGTTTGCATAAAGATTTTTAAAGTCTTGGATAAAATTGAATTTCTTGTTCTCTTAATTTAATTTTATCTTGAAATTCAATGTTTTCTTAAAGTGTCAAGCATTTGTGTCTTAATTTGATTTAAAATGGAATGCTTTAAGGGGGAGCCTATTTTAAAACAAAATTCTTATTTTGTTAATTTTTTTAACTCTCCATTTTTATGGACTTAAAAGTTTTCAAACTTTGGTTTGAACCATTTTTTATATAACAAAAAGGGGAGAATGGTCTGAAAATATGAATTTTCAAATGAATAAGGGGGAGCTATTAACTCTATATTCTCTTATTTAAAATTTATTTTACAAATGGGGATAACTAAAAAAAATAAATTTTCAAGTTGGTTTTATTATATCAAAAAGGGGGAGATTGTTAGGATGTTTGTTTTGATATAATAATTTGAAAAATTATTTTGGATTTGTTTGAATATTTTAAAAACTTATTTAAAGTCCAAACAACTTGAAAATATGTTTGAAATGGTTTCATAGATTTTTAACATGTTTAAAATGATTTTTAAATGGCCAAAATATCTTTTTTACAAGGCTCGAACCGATACACCTTGGTACATATCGATACCATTTTTTGTAAACCATTTCCAGTAAGTAAAACCCGCACTGATACAGTTTCTACAGTACCGATACAGGGCAAGTGGTATTGAAACCACCTTGATGGTATCGAAACCAGCCTGGTTTTTCAGCCTTCAATGGCTATGTCCATAACAGGCACCGTATTAATACGCCCATACGAGTATCGATACTAAAGGCACCAGAAGTGGAAATTTTGCATGGAAATCAATCCACAACAGCTTTAAATCAATCCTAACGGTCACCAACGGCTAGTAACTCATTCCAAACATAAATACAAGCCTTGGAACACTTGAAGATGGTTAGAGAACACATCCAAGCAATATGATCAAGAGAATTTGGGTCCAATTCTTATTTCTTCATTTCTCTTGTATATAGTGTTTGAGAAAGAGCTTAATTGTAAATCCTTTGTACTCTTGCGAGCTTAAATTCTTTTAAACACCCACTTAGTGAGGTTTTAGAGTTTACACAAGTTTCTTGTAAAATGAGAGATTCTAATTTAGCCTTAAACAAATGCTAGAGTGGTTCTATCTTTGCTGTTAAAAGATATGGTTGTAAAGGTTTCCTCCTACGCCTTGAAAAGGGGATGAATTCATAGTGAATTGGGAAATCCTTTATGGTGTGCTAAGGTAGTGTATGTAGGCTTAGTTTAAAACCCGAACCACTCTAAAATCATCATGCAAAATTGTCCACTATTTTATCAGTTTTAGCCAATTCATCAAATGAGCATTTTAACCCTCTTAACACAAGATTGGAAGGGATAAAAAAGGCTTTTCAATTGGTATCAGAGCTTGGTCTTCATCAAAGGACTAACATCTAAAATTAAAGACTGTTTGCTCGAAGTTTTTCGATCAAAAAATGGCAAGATTTAAAGAAGAAAGCTCTATCTAGTGTCCTCCGCTCTTCCAAGGAGAAGCATACTTCCAATGGAGAAATGTCATGAAGTACTACATCAAATCTCGTGATTATGAGGTTTGGAACATTATTGAAGATGACTACTTGGAAGCTCCTAAGAAAAAGAAGCAAAGGAGTGAAAACGACACGAAGGCAAAGCTAAACGCAAAAGCGATGCACATCCTTCTTTGTGGCCTCAATGAATAAGTTTCCAAGAAGGTTTCCACATGCAAAAGAGCCAAAGAAATGTGGGAGAAGCTTGAGAAACTTTATGGCAAAGAAGAGAAGAAAGATGGTGTTCCATCTTGTGCTAATCTCTTTCAATCACCCAAGTTGGATGGTGTTTTGGCTCTCGATGAGCCCAAGTTATCTTATAACTCTAATGATCCAAATGCATATTCATTTGATGAGTTACAAGATGCTTTCGATGAATTATTTTTGGAATTTGAGACCATGAATTCTAAATTTAAGAAAATGATTTCTAAACTTAAAATTGAAAATGATTTTCTTTTGAAAACAAAGTTGGATTTTGAAAACCAAAATATAATTTTGAAAAATGATTTAGTTTTCAAAAACAAGCGATGAAGTTTTAGAAAAAGAAAATTTTGATTTGAAAGTTAAGCTTTAAAGCTTAACAAAAGAAAAAGAAATTATTTTTAATAATTCATCTTGTCACGTAATGACAAAATGCTCATATTGCCATTATCATGGTCATTCTATACATACTTGTCATATAAAGAAGAGAAAATCCTATAGGATTAGACAAGTATGGGTTCCTAAGGGAACTAAAGACATTGTGACTAATGTGAATGGATCCAAAGTAATTTGGATACCAAAAATCAAGTAAATGTCTTTTGTAGGTGTGTTGGAGCAATAAAAAGCAATGCAAAGATATGGAAATGCTCTAGTCACACAAGTGAAGAAATTGGGTAACCTCTAAGCTTAATGCTTTTATTTTTTTTATATCTTTGGTTATCTAATTTTTGTTTGATTAATGACCATACATTTGAGCTTTTATTCCAATATCTAAATGGCATGACATTATTTGAGTTCTTTATGCATATGAGTTTAAAGATTTTATTCATATGTTTGCATAAATATTTTTAAAGTCTTAGATAAAATTGAATTTCTTGTGTTCTTAATTTAATTTTATCTTGAAATTCAATGTTTTCTTAAAGTCTCAAGCATTTGTGCCTTAATTTGATTTAAAATGAAATGCTTTAAGTAAGGGGGAGCTTATTTTAAAACAAAATTGTTATTTTGTTAAATTCTTTTTTAAACTCTCCATTGTTATGGACTTAAAAGTTTTCAACCTTTGGTTTGAACCATTTTTGATATAACAAAAATGGGGAGAATGGTTTGAAAAATTGAATTTTCAAATGAATAAGGGGGAGCTATTAACTCTATATTCTCTTATTCAAAATTTATTTTTACAAAGGGGGAATTAAAAAAATAATTTTTCAAGTTGGTTTTATTATATCAAAATGGGGGAGATTATTAGGATATTTATTTTGATATAATAATTTGAAAAATTATTTTGGACTTGTTTGAATATTTTGAAAACTTATTTAAAGTCCAAACAACTTGAAAATATGTTTGAAATGGTTTCATAGGATTTTAACATGTTTAAAATGCTTTTTAAATGGCCAAGATATCATTTTTACAAGGCCCGTACCGATGCAGCTTGGTACATATTGATACCATTTTTAAAAACTATTTCCAGTAAGCAAAACTCGTACCGATACAGTTTTTGCAATATCGATACAAGGCAGGTGGTTTCGAAACCAGCGTGGATTTTCAGCCTTCAACAGCTATTTCCATAACATGCACCATATCGATACGCCCACACGAGTATCGATACCAAAGGCACCGTAAGTGGAAATTTTGCATGGGAAATCAATCCCCAACGGCTCCAAATCAATCCCAACGGTCACCGACGGCTAGGAACTCATTCCAAATATAAATACAAACCTTGGAACACTTGAAGATGGTTAGAGAACACATCCAAGCAACATGATCAAGAGAATTTGAGTCCAATTCTTATTTCTTAATTTCTCTTGTATATAGTGTTTGAGAAAGAGCTTAATTGTAAATCCTTTGTATTCTTGTGAGCTTAAATTCTTGTAAACACCCACCTAAATGAGTTTTTGAGTTTACACAAATCCCTTGTAAAAGGAGAGATTCTAGTTTAGCCTTAGACAAAAGCTAGAGTCGTTCTATCTTTGCCGTTAAAGGATAGGGTTGTAAAGGTTTCCTCTTAAGCCTTGAAAAGGAGATGAATTTATAGTGAATTGGTAAATTCTTAGTGGTGTGCTAAGGTAGTGGATGTAAGCTTAGTTTAAAAGCTGAACCACTCTAAAATCATTGTGCAAATTGTCAATCTTTTTATCGGTTTTAGCCAATTCATCAAAGTAGCATTTCAACCCTCTTAACACAAGATCGAAAGAGAGCAATAAGGCTTTTCAAATAGGAATTTGTTAGAATCAAAAAACGATATTGGAATCAATATTTAAACTCAATACAATGATTAGCTAGTAGCTATTCATGGATTAAAGCTTAAAATCCCAAATCTCCATAGAAGACCATAACCCTAACTTGAGATTAAGCTTGATAAGTTTCATAGATTTCAACAATATTTTGGGGGATTAAACTTACTCGATCGATAGCAATGATTTGATATCAATAAATCAAAGAAAATTCAAGCTTCACTTAAACTCAAGAATTGAGGTACTTGGAGGAAGGAGATGAAATAGAGGTGCTTGCTTCTTTAGCAATCGGGTAGTTCAATTTTTGGCTATCATATTTCTTTTATTTCTTCAATAGTAAAAGCTTTCCTTCTATTGAAGGAATTGATTTCTGATCACCCACGTATGTGGTAATTATAATTGAGGAGGGGCTAATTCCAAGGTTAGTCCCTCAACTCACAATACTCTATGCTCTTATCCCTAAACTTTTGATTTCTATAATTTAGCCACTAAAAGGTTTTCAATAGATTCAATAAGGTTCTTGATTGATAAATTGACTTAATTAGAGTCTAATATCAATGTAATTGACCTTGCGGTCAAAGTCAATATATTATTTAGACCTTCCCGGTATAGGGTTTCCGTTCGTCGGAACCCAATTTTGACTAGACCAGTTTTCGAGGTGTTATAGAGATACTTTTAGGAAATAAAAGCAAAATCATGGTTGTCTTGCTTTTTCAATTGAAAGGAGAATGAAAACTAACAGCTAGGGGATATAGATATAGTACCCTAGCTAATCTATACCACTAGTCATAAAGCACATCACCTTAGTTCTTACCCTAAGAGAATAAACAAAAACTGGTTTCTCAAAACAACATAGTTGTCTTGTTTTTAAAGAAACAATTTCTCTTTTGTTATTTTCTGGCAATTGCATACAACAATACTAAAAAGAGTGTCTGATATGGGAAGAGGAAAGCTTGAGTTGAAGAGGATCGAAAACAAGATAAATCGACAGGTAACCTTTACCAAGAGAAGGAATGGGCTGCTGAAGAAGGCTTATGAGCTCTCGATTCTGTGTGATGCTGAGGTTGCTCTCATCGTTTTCTCCAGCCGTGGCAAACTCTATGAATTCTCCAGCTCTAACAGGTAATTACTACTCCTTTTCTTTCAAAATCTGAATCTGGGTTTTTCTTTTGTTATTTTGGTTGATTTTGTTTCGATTTTCTGGGGTTTCTACAGATCTAATCAATTCACTGGAAAGCTTTAAAATTATGTATATATCATGAGAACAAGTTTGTGTCTCTTATATTAACAAAGAAGATGTTATTATCTCTATTTTTGGGATCTATTTTCCCAAGTTTTTAAAACCCTAAACTATGGTGTTACTGTTTCTGAACTTTTTTGTTTCTTCATCAAAAAAAATATCTTGGGAGTTAAACTAGCTTTGTGATTTTAGAGTTGATTATAATATATTTTTAAAAAAAAAGCTGCATTTAAAGCATTTTTTATTAAAAATGCACTAATTGTAATTTTTTTCAATAATGATCAAATTAAATATTTTTTTTCTCTTTTATGTGTATGTAAAATTTCATAGAGCTTAAATTACTTGTTAATGTCTATTAAAAAAATACTTGTTAATGCCTTTTTAAGTTCTATTTCATATTAAACACAGTTTAATGATAGTTTGAGAGCTATAATTAATTAATTAATTAATGTTTTTTTATGTTTTATTTCATAATAAACACGGTTTAATGATAGTTTGGGAGCTTTAATTAATTAATTAATTATGGTCTTGCAAAAATGTAAATGTTGCCATTAATGTCAATGTTTTTAGTTCAATTTGCATAAGCAAAGCAATATATACATTTCTTTTAAATGTTATTGTCCATGGCAGGTTTCAAGTATGTTATCAATTGACATGCAATGTTGCTTATATATGCATGAACTAATCAATCTTTGACCAATCAACTAATTGTCTTGTGACTGAATTTTTCATATATATATATATATATATATACAACTCAATGATCAGCTTTCTTTAAAAGCTTACTGCAAAATTTGTGCTATTATTAGGGTAGCCTCTTATTAGGGTGTGTTTTTTATATAATTTTTAAATAAACAACAACAACAAACTACTACTTAAATGATAAAGTGTCCAAGAATAACACATTACAAGATAATACTTGTTTATGTTTTTTCTTAACACTTCAACATAGCACAAACACCTTGTATACATAGGTGTTCAACTCGAGTCTCTTAGAATGAACATCTTATTTTCTACTAGGGTCATTATTGAGTTCTTCATAAACCGATACTTAAATGATAAAGTATCTAAAAATTAAACATGCGACTTTGATAGAAATTTATACGAATCTTTTATCACTTTGTTTGTAATTGATCATTGATTTTTTATATAAATATATTCATTTTTACCTAAATCGTAGGTGTGACATATTCTAATATTAGTATAATCATTTTACTTAAGTTTAGTACAACAAGTTAGAAAACACTTTTTTTACAAATCATAATCATAATCTTATTTAGAGGGAAGATTCTAGGGGACCAAAGGAAATTCGAGTAAACAAAGATGAGTAGTTTGACCAACCGACCAAATATGCTTGCTCAAAACACTTTAATTAAACGGATTACAAAAAAATCAGAATTAGAAAAAAATAAGTGTATGTATGACTATTTAATTTAATAAATGCATAATGATAATTTAGTCCCTAATATTTATCCCTTTTGACACTTTGACCTTCTATCTTCTAAATTTAGTGAAATTTATTGTTTCTATATGTTTTTTTATGCATTTCCTATTAAAACTTTCTTTTTTTTAAAAAAAATAAAAAAAAATTATTTTGACTAATCATTAGAATAAATATAGATTAAACTCATACTCTGGTAAGACTAAGAGAGATGGAACATCAAAGTATCTAGAGCTTAATCTTATCATTAACCCAAAGTCTCATCTGCATTTCATATAAAAACTTAGTTAAGGTATTGTTTAATAAATTGTTGAAAAAAATATAAACAACTAAAAATTAATATTTTCAGTTACTTATTGTTTTAAATGCATTTGATAATTCAAAATGAAAATTATTTGGTGGACTTTTTGATGGAAGTGTATGATAAACGATAAGTAGTTAAAGATTTGCTTATCACTTAATGGAGAATATATTCAATGCGATTTATTTTATTGTTTTTACTGTTAAGCATATTATACTCTACAATTTACATTTATCAAAAACTCTAAATATATCCTTATTAGTTAAGCAAAAATTTATATAGTTTTATAAATATTATTTTTTGAAAATACATATTTATATTGAAATATAAATTGTTTTTAAGATTTTCGAAACACATTTGAATACACATAAATTTCATCATCCTAGTACTTCAATTCCTGACAATTTTTTTTCTTTTTTACTTTTTTTTATCAGTATTGCCAAGACACTTGACAGGTACAACAGGTGCACCTATGGAGCCTTGGAACCTGGTCAAACAGAAATGGACTCTCAGGTTATTTATTTATGATTCGCATTACATAGGGTTAATGATAAAATTATATTTTGGTCTCAAAAACTTATAATTTATATTGTTCTCTCTAAAATTTATAAAAATTTAAATGACTCTCAGCTCTCTCAATAAATAACGTTAAGTTCCACCACCGAGTATAGTTTTTTTTTTAAATATACATTCATTTTTTTAATTGTCATCAAGCAGAGCAACTACCAGGAATATTTGAAGCTGAAAGCAAAAGTTGAGGTCCTTCAACGTTCACAGAGGTAATATCAACAAAACTCTTTCCCTGTACATATACGTAGATGTTCCTGATACTCGTAAATATACATGTATACGTACAGTGGTAGAGCCAAGATTTTTATATAGTGGGGTCAGAGTGAAGTATGAGGTATGAGAGAATCTTATACATAGGGCTGTAAATGAGATAAGACAGATCGCAAGGTACACAAGTTCGACTCGGTAAAAGCTCGGTTAACACTTGACTTGATTGGATTCGACTCGAGCTCGAATTCGGATTGAGTTCTTAATGAGCCGAGTCGAGCTACTTGATACCCGACTCGAAAATCTCGTGAGCTACTCGAAATTATAATATACTAATTTTTTTAATTTTTTAAATTTAACCTAAACCTAAAACCCTAAAACATAACTCCTAAACACTAAAATTTAAATCTTAAATTTTAAATCCAACAACCTAAATCTTTGAACCCTAAACTAACACCTTAAACCCTAAAATTAAGAAGCTTGTGTCGACTAAAGTTTACGCAATGTGTATCAAAAATTTTTTCCTAATACAACTTTAAATGAGACGAGACAGATCGCGAGCTACTCGATGCTTGAGTTCTTAACGAGCCAAGTCGAACTCAGATTATTCAAGCTCGTTAAAAACTACTCAAGCTTGAACTCGACTCGAAATCTTAACGAGCTAAGTCGAGCTCAGCACTACTCGAGCTCGACTTAGCTCATTTACACCCCTACTCAAACTATTAAAATAAACATTGTTGACCTCATATCCCAATAAATCAAGTGGGGTCAATTCTAATATTTCATATGAAAAAATCTATATTAACTTCTTGAAAACTCCATACCCAACAAATCAAGTGAAGTCAATTGCACCCTATTGTTTCCATATACATCTACCCATGTATACGTACTTCGTATTTTGTAGACATTTTCTGGGAGAAGATTTAGGAGACTTGGGGTCTAAGGAAATGGAGCAGCTTGAGCACCAGATGGACTTCTCACTGAAGAAAATCAGGTCAACAAAGGTATTTAAAAGTAATTATGGTATATTCAGTTTTTTCGGATCGAGTTTTTGAACTTGCATGCCGATGTAAATACGTGTCCTGCACAAACATGTTCAATTTTCATTTTAATAGAATCACTTGTATTTAGACCAATATTGATCTGTATATTTTTCTAATCTATGCCTTTTAATCAATGCAGACGGAAATTATGCTTGAGCAACTTTCTCAACTTCAAAGAAAGGTTCATACTTTATAATATCTCTAGGGTTCTTTTTTATTGCATATAGTATAGTGGTGTTCATATGTATAATTCTGTGTATATAGGTATATCAACAGGAAGAAATGCTACTGGAAAATAACCGAGACCTGAGAAGGAAGGTAAAAAATAAGATACATTTGGCATGAATCTTGAATAAATAAATAAATAAATAAAGGGGATAAATTCTTAACTTTGTTTTTAAATCATTAAGTAGTGTTGTTTCGGTTGGTCCAGTTGGATGAGAATACTTCAACATGGGAAACTGGGGAGCAAAGTGTTCCATACAGCCACCAACCTCGTCAGTCACACGGATTTCTTCAGCCTTTACAATGCACCACTTCTCTCAACATTGGGTAACTTCTCCTAAACCCTATTCCTTCTTCACTGATTTCACAGTTTGAATACGAGTGTCAGACATAGATATATAGCTATGTGTCTAAAACATGTATACTCAATTTTCAATAATACGCGTCGTTATGTTATTCAAATTTCGGAGGATATTCGTCACCAAACAGAAATGTATATATTCTTACAGAGAAATGAGCCTGAGATTATGTATATATTCTCATTTTCAATCTTTTTGTGGTTGCTGCAGTTACAATATCCAAGCTCTGACAGATCAGGCCGCTGCTACAACTTCAGCACAAAGTGGATTCGTCCCAGATTGGATGCTTTGATTTGTTTTAAAATTTTACTCCATAAACGATCCACTTAAAAATGGAAAAATAAGCAAACTCTAACAAATGTTTTTGCTGTATTTAAGTGTTTATTATTAAGAGTGCTTGGGGTGAAGCTCCATTGTAATAACATGGACTAACAATATTGTTAAGAACCCGATAAGTTACTTATAATGTATATGTAACAACCGTAGTCGCCACCAATATTTTTAATTTAAGTAAGATTGGATCACCTGAAAACTCGGCTATTTTAATAAAACTTGTTTTTGTGTCATTTTATTAAAACGACGAGTTTTGGTCTGCGAAACCAGAAAAACATGTTCAGGAGTCAGTTACGTGTGGGGAAGGGTGGGCACCCCCACAACGCCCAAAATTAGTACATGGTCGATTATTTGGTGTCTTAATGATGGAAATTAAGAATTTGAATTTAATTTAAAATTTGTGATCCCTTAATATATTTAAAAGAATATTTCCGTGTATGAAAGAAATTTATACCCCTACACCCGGGGCATAGTTTTCGTTAGATCCTCGAATGAAGGAAACCTATTTTGAAAATTATAATTTAGAATTTAAAAATTTTATTTTGTAATAGAGATTATCGGAAAGCGGCACCCTTACTCTCGAGGCGCGTTTTTCACAAAAATCCCTAATAAAATAGTCATTTTAATTTAAAGATTCGATTAAAACACATACCAAATACATACGGATATATATATAGATTAGTACATATATTAAAGTATAAATATTAAGTAAATAATGACAATAATAATAATAATAAATGAAATTGAAATCAGTGACCAAATCGCAAAAAACATAAATTAAAAGACAGAAATGCGAAGGATACAAAGCGGAGGGACTGGAAGTGTAATTTCCCCATTCACTCGAAACGTGTGAATCCTCTTGTCCAGGTTGGGTCAGAGCGCGGGTTTAACAGGGCCTAAAATGACGTCGTTTTGGTGAGCCTATATATGGCCAAACTCCCCCTAAAAAATCATTTTCCCCTTTGATTACAGAAAAAAAAAACTCTAAGCTCTCTCAATTTTCTCTCCCTGCTTCACTCGAATGAGCCCAATGCCGCCCAGTTGCCTATCGTACGCTGCTACTCACCGGCGACGACCACCGCTGTCTATAGTGGCCAGAGTACGTGCAAGAACACCAAGAGGCTCGGCTTTTGGTCCTAAACAAGGATCTATGGTCCGTTTTTCTCAAACCCTTCCCTAATATCGTAGATCTAAACAAAAACTGATTCTTTTTTCCTCTTTTTTTTGTTATTTTTGTTCGAATCTGATCCCATCTTTTTTTTATTTTTTGGTTTGTTTTCTCCACGTTTTCCTTTTTTTATGTTTTCGATTCTAATTCTTTTTTTTCTCTATTATTTGGTCGTCAATCTCCCTTTTTGAGTTGCACGATGGTCGTATTTATAGAGGAAAAAAGGGAGCCTCCGTTCGGCCATGTAGCATGGTGACGAAGACGATGTCAGGGGCGATGGCCGTAAAGTAGGGCAGTGGTGGCAGAGGTAATTATTTTGGGTGAAAGGTTTTTTATTTTGGATTTGGTTAGGGTTTGATTCGAACTGGGGTTTGGTTAGGGCTGCTAGCAGTGGTGACCGGGGCTGGTGATGGAAGCAGCGACGGCGCGAGTGGGTGGCAGCGACGGTCGTGGTGGCGGCTCAACTTGAGGAGTGGCGGCGGTGGGTGGTAGTTTAGGTTAGATTAGGTTTATGTTAGTTTTGGTTTAGGCTATTTTGGTAATGGGTCTGGATATTGGGCCCGAGTTTTAATTGGGTTAATGGGTTTTTATTTGGACAATAATTATTAAATATTGGTTTTTATTTGGGTTGTATATAATATATGTAATAAGCTCTAAGGCCCGGATGAAATGGGTTGCTACTGCGGCCCCTCTTTGCTTATGGTTGTTTAACGACAATGAAGCAAAGATAAAAAGGAACCCATTTCATCTAGTCTGGTTTGGCTATACTTCGTGCGACGTCTTCTGTCTTCGATCTTCTTCTCTGCTCTCAAAAAGGTAAACCAGGTGACCTATTCTATTGCATTTTCAAGGAGACATGATCTGTTGTTGTGTTTATTTCGCTGCTATTCTAGGGAGATAAATCCGCTAGTGTATTTATTCCACTGCATCGTCAGGGAGATAAATTTGGAACCATGCTTATTCCTCTGCATTTTCAGGGAGATGAGGCTGTTGTTGTACTCATTCCGCTCCAATTTCAGGGAGATGAGTCTATCATGAATTTGTCCATTCCACTACAAATTCAGGGAGACGATTCTCGGTGTCCATTCCGTTACATCCTCAGGAGAGATAAACTTACTGGTGTATTCATTCCACTGTATCCTTAGGGAGATGAATTTAGAACCATGCTTATTCATCTGCATTTTCAGAGAGATGAAGTTATTGTGGCTTTATCTAATCCACTATAAATTTAGAGAGACATGTTTGTTGTCGCGTTCATTCCACTGCATCCTCAGGGAGACTAACTAGTGGTTGTACTCATTCTGCTACAACTTTAGGGAGTTGTACTCATTCTGCTACAACTTTAGGGAGTTGCACTCGTTGTTGTACTCATTTCACTACAACTTTAGGAATATGAGTTTACCATCATGCTCATTCCATAGCAACTTCAGGGAGATGGACTTATGACTTTGTATGTTCAATGTTGAGATGATCTGTTCTATCGTTTGTCGAAGAGACATAATCTGTAAAACTTGTTTTGCAGACACATTTAGGATGTTATGAGTCAAATGATCCTATCTTAAACATATCTAATGAATGCATGAATGATTCTAATATGAATGCATAATGCAATTAAAAAATGTTCGGATGTTGGGTCGGCTTGAGCATCTATATCTACCCTGAAACTGACATCATTGGCTGTTCGAGCTCTATTTAGTTCAAGTCATCAGACATTCTTTTCTTCAGATATGATTAGACTAAAAAGATTTTTTGCCCCACATTTCTTAGTCATCTCTTCGATGTATGACTAAAGGTGACGTCTCTCCTCTCTCAAGCCTCTTTTACCCATGGAAATGTCCCTTTTCAGTCAGAATTGCCTTTGGTCCCTATGCTTTTAGGAATCTTTCAAAAGCAATGTAAAGAGATCTTTTCATATTTGTGAAATTGTTAGCTTACCGATCGTTATGTCAATGTATAATACTCATGTAAACAAGGGCATAAGATGGAATTAAGAGTTTATTAAGAGTAAGGTTGATATTTAGATGACAAACATTGAAAAAGAATAAAGCAAAAAACAAAATTAGGTGCCCTAGATATCAAACGAATAAGCTTCATTAGATCAGCTTGATAAGAGTCTTTTTGTGCCTGATATTTGCTTAGGATACCTCGAGGGCTTTGCCGATATCTCAAGATGCAAAATTCCCCCTTGCAACCAAATTTTCGAGGGAAATGGTCGTCGTATGTCTTTTCCCCTTTCGATCAAAATTTGAGCCACCCTTTTTGGATTTTCAACTTAAAGCACCCTTTGGTCTCAAGATGCCCTTTGCGGGTTTTCATCTTGAACCCTCTTTTTTATTTTCTTCTCTTTTTTCTAAAAGTGCCATTTCGGGTTTTTACTTTATTTTTTTGTTTTTTTTTGTTTATTTGTTTTTGTTTCTTTGTGCTAATTCAAGTAAAATACTTTTTGACTGAATCAAAATTTACATGGTTTGGCAAATCTCCACCATCATTTTCATCAAAGATCAAAGCTCTACCAGAAAATGCCTTTTTCACCACGTAATGTCCTTCCCAATTTGGCATCTATTTCCCTCAAGAATCTTACTGAGTTGGTAGGATCTTTTTTAGCACTAGATCCCCTTTCTAGAATTCCCTTGGGCGAACCTTCTTGTTATAAGTTCGCATCATCCTTTTCTGGTACATTTGACCATGTTGGATGGCTTTCAGTCTTTCTTCCTCAATCAAGGCAAGTTGGTCATATCTAGCTTGGATTCATTCTGCTTCATCTAATCTCATTTCTGACAAATTCAGAGGGAAGGAATCTCGACCTCGATGGGTAGCACCGCTTCTATCCCATAAACCAACGAAAAAGGTGTTGCCCTGGTAGAGGTTCTGATTGATGTATGATAAGCATATAGAGCAAATGGTAGCTTCTCATGCCAATCTTTGTAAGTTTCTGTCATCTTTCCAACAATCTTTTTAATGTTCTTGTTGGCCGCTTCCACTGCCCCGTTCATCTAAGGGCGGTATGGTGACGAATTGTGATGTCGTATCTTGATCTGTTTTCATACTTCGTCTATGGTCTTATTATTTAGGCTTAATGTATTGTCAGATATGATACTCTTCGGCATCTCGTACCAACATATAATCTCTGTCTTCAGGAAACTGCTAACTGCAAATTTGGTGACATTAGCATAAGTGGCTGCTTCTACTTATTTGTTGAAGCCCATTGAAAGCTTTCGGTGATATAGACCTGATGACATCCATACACCATGTAGAAAATGGCCATGGGGAATTCATGAAATGTAGCAGAGACGGGGAGTATGAATCTTATCTGCATAAATTTGACACTTGTGGCATCTCTTGGCGTAGTTGATAAATCCCCTTCCATTGTGGACTAGTAGTAGCCGAATCTCATAATTTGCTTTGCCATAGTAAAACCATTGGCGTGTGTCCTGCATTCACCCTCACGGACCTCTTTAAGGATCTTTTTGGCTTTGACAGCATCCACACATCATAGTAGCACCTAATCTTTTCTTCTTTTATGCAAAATCTCTCCGTCTAGGACATACTCACTTGCTAGCCTCCGTAGCACCATGTTCTCATTTTTAGTAGCCTGCTCTGGGTATTCACGACTTTTATGTATTGCAAAATTTCATGATACCAAGGATGTTTGTCTTGCTCACCTTCCTCAATGCTATAGCAATAGGCTGGAGATTGGTATATACTTATTTGTATGACCCTCAAATCAGACTACTTGTAGAATTTAATCAATGAAGACAAAGTAGCCAAGGCGTCTACCATTTGGTTATCTTCTCAAGGGAGATAGGGGATGGTTATCTCGTAGAACTCTTTAATCAAGTCTAGGATGAGATTTCGATAATCCATCAACTTGGAATCTTTAGTCTCTCATTCTTATCAGAGTTGATAAATCACGAGCATGGAGTAACAATTTAATTTCGTGATAAATGGCCACTCAAATCCCTATGATGCATGCTTCATACTCTTCTATGTTGTTTCTACAATCAAAATCAAGCTTACTAGCAAAAGGGTAGTGATCACCCTCTAGAGAGACCAATACTGCCCCAATTCCTTTGCCTACGGCATTGGAGGCGCCATTAAAGTTCAGTCTCCAATACCTATTTCCTGAGGTAGCTTCGTCGATACACATCAGATCTTCGTTTGGGAAGTCAAAGTTCAGAGGTTCATAGTCTTCTAGAGCTCAGCTGGCTAGAAAGTCTGCTATTGCACTCCATTTCACAACTTTCTGGCTCACGTAAACCAAGTTGAATTCGGATAATAGAATCTGCCATCTGGCTATTCTTCTTGTGAGTGTAGTCGACTCCATCAAGTATTTAAGAGGATCCAACCTTAAGATTAACCAGGTCCTGTGGTATAAAATGTACTGCCTAGTCTTCTAGTAGTCCAGATCAAGGCACAACACAATTTTTCGATTGGTGAATACCTCACTTCATATTCTGTAAATTTCTTGTTGAGATAATAAATTACCCTTTCTTTCTTTCTCGAGTCATCGTGTTGAACCAGTACACATCCCATAGAATTCTTGGAAACCGTTAAGTATAGTATTAACGGCTTATTCGGGATAGGTGGCATTAAAACTGGGGCATTTGTCAAGTAGTGTTTGATTTTGTCAAAAGCTTCCTGGCATTCATCATTCCATTCCCTAGGTTGTGCTTTTTAAGAAGTCGAAAGATAGGATCACATTTTTCGATTAATTATAAGATAAACTGAACGATGTAATTTAATCTTTCCAAGAAGCCTCTTACTTCCTTTTGAGTGGGCGGGGGCGGTAAGTCTTGAATGGCTTTGAATTTGTCTGGATCAACTTCAATGCCCTTTTCACTGACTATGAAACCCAAAAGCTTTCCTGCTGTAACCCTGAAAGTACATTTAGCGGGATTTAGCTACAACTGGTATTTCCTTAGTCTCAAGAATAATTTTCTCAAGACCTCCACATGCTCTCCTTCAGTTTGAGACTTAGCAATCATGTCATCGACATACACCTCAATTTTTTATGCATCATATCACGGAACAGGGTGACCATGGCCCGTTGATATGTTGCCCCTGCATTTTTAAGTCTAAATGGCATCACCTTGTAACAGAAAGTTCCATATTGTGTTGCAAATGTTGTTTTTTCCATGTCATTAGGGTACATCCTTATTTGGTTACAGCATGAAAAACCATCTATGAAGGAGAATAAAGAATGTTTTGATGTATTATCAACCAGGGTGTCGATGTGACGCAATGAAAAATTATCCTTTGGACTAGCTTTATTCAAATCTCGGTAATCAACACACATTCGGGCTTTACCATCTTTCTTCGGGACGAGGACTATATTGTCCACCCATTCTGAATGTTTTACCTCTTGAAGAAACCCGGCATCATACTTTTTCTTTATCCATTTTTTTTATTTTCAGCAGTACATCTCGGCTCATTCTTCGCAGCTTCTATTGGACTGGTTTGCAGTCTCTTTTTATGGGGAGTTTGTGTACCACCACATCTGTACTTAATCCAGGCATGTCTTGATAGGACCATGCAAAGACATCTTTAAACTCTAGGAAGAACTCCATCAGATCATGTCTTGTGTTTGCGGTGATGCATGTGCCAATCTTCACCTCTTTTTTAATTGTCATCTTCCAGGCTCACAATTTCTATTGATTCTTTGTGAGGCAAGATTTTCTTTTCATCTTGTTCTACCATTCTTAATAAGTCAGGAGACGGATCGCAATCTTGATTTTCTTTAAAGTCCTGAAGCTCTTCTAGATACACATCTTGCTCGAAAATGATTTTTAGATTAATCTCAGTGTCGCTCGATACATCGATATCAGGGGACTTGACACGAAATAATGACATCCATTGAACAAATAAATTAAGAATGGGTAATTTGTGTGGGATAGATGTATATGAGGAAAGAGAAATAAAAATGAATAAAATATTTGCCAGATATAAGACAAAAAAGTATAATTTCATTGACATAAAGATAGTAAGCTTATGCCCTTTACAAAAAGACCTTTGCTCTCGGGCAAGAGTAACAAGTGTGTTCTGAACATTACTCTGAAACATTCCTAAACACTATAGGGAGTTATTCAATAGTCCAATTGTTCAGAATAGTTCCAAGGGTATAAGGATGAATTCCCCTTAGATACAATCATGCACCTCCTTCAGTGGTGACAACATTGATGTCCAAAGCTCCTAACATCCTTCGCAGCTCACTTTTTTCATCTTTCTTAAGCTATTTGGGTGGATAAATCCTCCAGACACAAAAGTTTCAGAAAGAAGAAGAAAAGTCAGAGGTTCCCAATTGACTTCTTCTCCCTTCAGACGAGCCTTCCTCCTTTCTTACTTCTTCACAACCTCATTCTTTTTCTATTTAGCATCTAGCTTGTATCCCAGGCCAAATCGATCTTGTTTATTGATCACAAACGGTGCACTGACCCTGCCTTGTAGGTATTTCCCTAATCCTCTACTGACTTGAGCTCTTCTCCCCACCGCCAGTTTGATTCTCATTCTTATTGTTTTAGACAACTTTGGAGTGGGAATCCGACTCCCATCAGAAATGAAGATTGCATTGACAATTTCAAATAACCGGAATGAGCACTCCATGGCCTTTTCACCAGTTTCTATGTAAGGGGCATCACTAGTGATGGAAGTTATGATGTCTTCTTCGGCATCCACAGTGACAAGTCGCCCATCAAAGACAAACTTTAATTTCTGGTGTAGTGACGATGGCACTGCCCCAGCTGAATGGATCCAGGGTCTTCCCAACAAACAGTTATACAAGGGTTTGATATCCATTGCTAGAAAATCAACATCATAGGTGTTTGGGCCCACTAGCAGCGACACTTCAATTCTCCCTATCACTTTTCTCTTAGTACTGTTGAAGGCTCGAACTATAGTATTGCAAGCCTTCATATGAGAACTATGTTCAATGTGGCCAATGGAAGAACATTCAGAGCGGATCCATTGTCAATTAGGACCCCTAGCAATGTATAGCCTTTGTACTGAGTAGTTATGTGCAAGGCCTTGGTAGACCCCATACCACCCGAGGGTATCTCGTCATCATTGAAATGGATGAAATTATCAGCATTCAGACTATTTGTCAACCTATTCAACTTGTTTACTGAAATGTCATTAGGAACAAAAGTCTCGTTCAGAACTTTCAACAGCACATTTTGGTGTGATTTTAAATTCAATAGTAAATATAATATCGATATACAAGATGATAGTTTGCGAAAGTGTTCGACAACACTGTATTCATTGTGTTTCAAGAACTTTAGGAATTCTTTCACTTCCTCCTCTTTGACTGGCTCATTGATTGGTGATTCAGCAAAATTCGTTTTCTCAGGCTCAACTATCAAGGCTTTGCCCTTAGGATCATCTACTTCGCCATATCATCTTCCGCTTCTAGTGCAGAGATTTACTTCCCATGAAGCAGTCTTTGAAGCATCATTTCCTTGGATTGTTACTCCACGATCGTACCTCCATGGAACTTTCTTGTTATCCTTGTAGGGTAAAAGACCTGGTTTTTGAATTGTAATCTTCAGTCCCGCACCATCGGCTCATTCACATTTCCTCGATCCTAAGATGATCACGACCGGGAAATTGCCCTCATGGTTATTCTTAGGGGATTTTTTTTATAACGCGAATGTTCGCTTTTTTTTAACTTTGTTTCTTTGAAAACTCTAACTTTTTTTATCAATCAAATTTTGGACAAGAGTTTTAAACTCAACACAATTTTGGATGTTATGATTTTCTTCACCATGGTATAAATAGTGGTCTTCGGAAGTTTACTTCTTGTCTCTTGAGCCTTGCTGCAACAAGCCTCTTTCGACCATCTTCTGCCATACCCACTTTAATGAAGACTTCACCTCCTCAATACGGGTTTTGATTCTCATATTCTCGTTGCTAACGATTGCATTTACTCCTTGCTTAGCATGATTGGGTAGTGGGTTTCCAGTTGTACCTTGCCCCACGAAGTCATCGAATCTTACAACCCCTATTTTTATAAAATTTTCAACAAGCTTCCTAAAAGTGATGCAATTCTCGATAGATTGCCCCACGATCCTTGCGTGATAATCGCACTGAGCGTTGGGATCGTACCATTTTGGGTAAGGGGGTTGTATTGGCTTTGTAAAAAATGGAGACACCACATGTGTATTGTACAAATTCTTGCATAACTCCCTATATGTTACCGAGATATGAGTAAATTCCATATCTTCCACCTTTGCTCTTTAATTGAATCCTTGCTTTGAGGAAGTTTGGGCATTTGAGGTCGCAGCTTTGGTTGTTCGATTGTCAGCAGTTTTCAATAGCCGACATTATAGACACATGTATTGATTGCCTCGCCCTCCTTCCTTTTATAGTTTGGTTTCTTTAAGTTTTCCTCGTCTTCAATCTTTTTCCACTTCGGATTGTATTTTCAATCATTTCTCCATTCATTATTATGTCGGAGAAGTCTTTCATAGCACCTCCTATCATTCGGCCGAGGAATGGTTTTTTAGTGTATCGACGAAAAGCATCATTGTATTATTTTATAACAACAGCGGCTGCGCTTGGGTTGGTACATCTATTTATCGTTGTGCATATTGCCTGAAACTCTTGTAAGGTTTCTTTTCCATGTGTTGCAATGTAACCCGATCAGGAGTTGTATCGATAACATGGTTATATTGTTTAATGAATACCTACTCTAGATCTTTTCAAGAGTTAATTTTGGTACGACTCAACTGGTTGTACCATCTTGCCACGAATCGTGTCAGACTATCTTGAAAGTAATGAATTAAAAGGGGGTTATTGTCGATGTACCCCGTCATTCTCCTAACGAACATTGTAATGTGAGCTTCGGGACAAGTGGTCCCATTATACTTTTCAAAATCAAGCATCTTGAAATTCGGATATAGCACCAAATCAGGAACCAAACTTAACTCTCTTACATCCACTCCGAAACTTGGTTAACATTTTCTATAGCCTTGAATTTGACTGACAACTATTTCCATCGATCCTAGAATTGTTTGGGTAGCTCGACCTTTAGTTTGTCGATGTCATTGAAATCTGGAACAAGGTATTCACTAGGGTCATCCTAAACTACCACTTCTCCTCGCAGGGAAGATTCGGCCTGACCAAATTGTGGCTTTGCTATGGAAGTCTCTACTAACAGATGGGTCTTTCCGAGAGGATTACCCGAGTCTTCTATCAGTGCACTGGGATTTATAACCACTCTTTTCTTCTTTTCGAAATCCCTTCCAGCCAACATCTTAACTATTTTTGCTAACAAATCTTCTTGTGACTGCGAAATATGGGCAAAAGTCTTCTGTTGTGTTTTCTCTATCTTGTTCTCAATATCCTTCTTGATGTCTTCACATACTTTCTCAACTTTTGCAAATCTCTCTTCCATGCCTTTAGCTTTGCTTATGGTGAAGTAAGGGTGTTGAATATGTGGTTTGTATGTCCCAGAATTATTGCGATAATAATTCTTTAAGAAATTAAAATCATAGTAAAAATAACGTAGTATGATGCAACATGATGCACATGCAAATGAAAGAATATGATGTACATGCAAAACACAAATTATATTAGTACCACAACATATTTCACACAAAAGGTGTTGATTTCAGTACAACTTTCAAAAGGAAACTTGTATTAGAACATGTTTCTTTACATAAGGTGGGCCTATTTCACATATACTGCTTGGCCTTAACACCTAGAATCTTGATCTTCCTGAAGAGCCATGCTAGCTTTTTGCCCTGATTAGATTCTGACTCATTTTACAGGCTCAGAACATCAGCCTAAATGTCTAGAAGTGCTTTGCCAATTCTCGTACTTGGACGAGAGCCTCTATCATAACATGTTCTCTATCCCGGACTTGATCTTGAGATTGCTGCAGCCGTGCCTCCCAACGGTGTTCATTCCACTTTTGAACTTATTTGAAATTGTTAATTTTCCCCTGGCAAGTCTATAAAGTTATTTCTAATACTTCGACTTTTTTCGTTAGAGTCTCATTCTTCTCTTTACTTGCTTTTAATTCAGCTACAAAGTCTCGGTTACGATGCCTCTATAGAGAGTCTTCTAGCTTAATAATTCGGCCACTCAGATTCATATTTCCACTTATGGTGGCTCTATAGGGAGTCTTCGCTATATCGTCTTTTGCTTTTAGTGCAGAGACTAACATCTTTTACTTTTTTTGAAGCGGTCTTCGAAGCATCATTTCCTTGGATTGTTACTCTACAACCGTACCTCCATAGAACTTTCTTGTTATCCTTGTAGGGAAAATGACCTGGTTTTTGAATCGTGATCTTCGATCCCACACCACTGACTCCTTCGCATTTCTTCGGTCCTAAAATGATTACGACCAGGAAGTTATCCCCATGGTTATTCTTAGGGGATTCTTCTTCTATAGCGTAAATGTTCGCTTAGTCGAACTTTGTTTCTTCAAAAAACTCTAACTTTTTATTATTAATTAAATTTTGGACAAGAGCTTTAAACTCTGCACAATTTTTGGATGTCATGATTTCCTTCACCATGGTATAGATAATGGTCTTCAGAAGTTCTCTTCTTGTCTCTTGAGTCTTGCAACAAGCCCATTTTGACCATCTTTTGCCATACCCACTTCAATGGAGACTTCACCTGCTCAATAAGGGTTTTGATTCTTCTACTCCCATCACTAACGATTGCATTTACTCCTGGCTCGGCATGATTGGGTAGTGGGTTCCCAACTGTACCCTGCCTTGTGAAGTCATCAAATCTTACAACCCCTATTTTTATAAATTTTTCAACAAGCTTCCTGAAAACGATACAGTTTTAGATAAAGTGCCCCACGATCTCTGCGTGATAATCGCACTGAGCGTTGAGAACGTACGATTTAGGGTAAGAGGGTTGTATTGGTTTCGTATAAAATGGAGACACCATATGTGCTTTGTACAAATTCTTGTATAACTCTTCGTATGTTACAGAGATAGGAGTAAATTCCATATCTTCCATATTTGCTATCTAATTGGATCCTTGCTTCGAGGAAGTTTGGGTATTTAAAGTCACATCTTTGGGTTGTCTAACTGTTAGCGGGTTTGAATAGCCGACATTATAGACACTTGTATTGCTTGCCTCGCCCTCATTCCTTTATGGTTTGGTTTCTTCAAGTTTTCCTCGTCTTTAATCTTTCAACTTCATGTTGCATTTTCAATCATTTCTCAATTCATTATTATGTCAGAGAAGTCTTTTGTAGCACCTCATGTCATACGGCTGAGGAATGGTTTCTTTAGTGTACCGACAAAAGCATCATTGTCTCCTTTTCTAATAACGGCGACTGCACTTGGGCTGCTAGATCTCCCCATCATTGTGCATATTGTATGAAACTCTTGTTAGGTTTCTTTTCCATGTTTTACTATGTAACCCAATCAAGAGTTATGTCCATAACATTGCAGTATTATTTAACGAATACATGCGTTAGATCTTTCCAAGAGTTAATTTTGGCACGACTAAACTGGTTGTACCATCTTGTTGTGGATCCCGTCAGACTATTTTAAAAACAATAAATTAGAAAGGGGTCATTGTAAATGTACCTTGTTATTCTACTAACAAACATTGTAATATGAGCTCCGGGACAAGTGGTCCCATTATACTTTTTGAAATCGGGCATCTTGAACTTCGGAGGTAACACCAAATCGGGAACCAAACTTAACTCTCTTACATCCATTCCCAGAACTTGGTCAACATTTTCTATAGCCTTGAATTTGTCTTCTAACTGTTTCCATCGATCCTCAAACTATTTGGGTAGCTCGACCTTTAGTTTGTCAATTTCTTGAAATCCAGCATAAGGTATTCACTAGGGTCATCCTGAACTATCACTCATCCTCGCAGGGAAGATTCGGCTTGACCAACCTGTGGCTTTGCTATGGGAGTCTGTACTAGCGGGTGGGTCTTGTCGAGAGGATTACCCGAGTCTTCTATCAGTGCACTAGATTTATAACCACTCATTTCTTCTTCTCAGAATCTCTTCCAGCCAACATCTCAGCTATCTTTGCTGACAAAACTTTTTGCGATTGCGAAATATGGGCACGAGTCTTCTACTGTGTTTTCTCTAACTTGCTCTCAATATCCTTCTTGATATCTTCACATGCTTTCTCAACTTTTGCCAATCTCTCTTCCATGCCTTTAGCTTTGCTTCTAGTGATGTAAGAGTGTTGATTCTGTGGTTTTGTATGTCCTAGAATTACTGCGATAATAATTCTTTGAGAAATTAAAATCATATTAAAAATGATTAAATATGATGCAACATAATGCGAATGTAAATGAGAGAATATGATGTACATGCAAAACACATATTATATTAGCACCACAACATATTTTACATAAAAAGAATTGATTTCAGTACAACTTTCAAAAGGAAACTTGCATTAGAACAAGTTTCTTTACATAAGGTAGGCATATTTCACATATACTGCTTGGCATTAAGACCCAAAATCTTGATCTTCTTGAAGAGCCATGCCAGCTTTTTGCCCTGATTAGATTCTGACTGAGTTTGCAGGCTCAGAACATCGGCCTGAATGGCTAGAGTCTAAAGGTGCTCTACTACTTCTCATACTTAGAAGATAGCCTCAATCATAACATGGTCTCTATCCCATACTTGATCCTGAGATTGTTGTAGCCGTGCCTCCCAACGGTGATCATTCCACTTTTGAACTTCTTTGAAATTATTAATTTGCCCCTGGTAAGTCTACAAAGCTATTTCTAATTGATCAACTTGTTTTGTCAAAGTCTCATTCTTCTCTCTACTTGCTTTTAATTCAGCTACAGAGTCTTGGTTACAGTGCATCTATAATGAGTCTTTTAGCTCAATAATTTGGCCTCTCAAGTTAATATTCTCGGTTCTGCTTCCAGACAATTCTTTCTGCATGGTTATTTGTTGTGTTTGAACATCTTTGAATCTTCTTTCCTAAAGATCGGCTCGTTCCTTTTCCTCTCAGATTTCAAGCTTCCATTTGGCAGATGTCTTTTTGAGTCTGGTATATTTTGCTGATGCGTGGAGCTCTTTGTAATCACCCCATAGACCGCTCAAATTTTCTTCATCTTTTTTCCCTTATTTAGCCTTTCAATCTTTTGTTCCTGAGACTGTTTACCAAACTTCAACTGGTTCATTTCATTTTCTAACCTTGACAGCTGGCTTTCCATCACGAAGTACTTCTTTTCAAAATCATGCTTCGCAATTTCTATTTCTAATGGATTGACCTGCAAATGTTCCTCAATCGATACATTATTTTTTTGATTTGGTAAAGGAACATTGTCATTAATTCTTATAACTCTCCACCGTCAATATTCTGGCGTAACTTTGGGTTTTTCATCAAACGGCTCCATCTTTCAAATATGCTTCAATGCCTTAGTGATTATGGAAATAGTTTTCTTGTAGTCTTTACCCTTGTATGAAAATTTACAAGTAGCAAGCCCTCTTGTTGCCGGGATAAACTGCCTCGACTTGTATTACATAGATACTAGTAACGGAGCATATCCAATTCCACCCCATATTCCAAGTAGAGGGACCAGTCATAGTCTCTGCATTTGTATATAATATTGTCAGGGAAGAACCAGCGTGTTGTCTATACGACATCTTTCTCTTGGAGATTTCAAAAAATAGCCATCCATTTGTTATGAGAAATGTTCTCTTGCCTTCGTGTGGACGCCGGATCTTTTAGCGATGAGTAATTTTCAAAGCATGTTTGATAAGGAAATTTCTCTAGCTTCCAAAAATGGTTGTAAAACTAGACCAACAAAAGCTGAGCACAACTTATGAACCTTCTTTTGCCACTTCTTCTACAAGCACTGGGAGACCTAAAAGTTTCGGCTAGGATTGCTGGAACAAGGGTTATTCCTTTGTCAAGGTAATCGAATAGTTCCATAACAACATTATCAATATATCCTAATGATTTGGGAAAGATAACCAAACTGTAGATGGCTAGGGAAAACATTTTGACCTGTTTTTCTCGCTTGGATTGAACTTGGATTAGGTCTCGTATAGATCTCTGAGAGATTTACGTGGTTTCCCCTTTTTTCTTTAATCCTAGCTTTAGCCCATTGTTCGTACATGCCAGTTGTTGCGCGTAATAAGTGCTACGCAATTGTGCAAGTATACACGTTGCAAGTTATATTATAAAAGATATCGTCTCCAAAGGGATTGGTGCCACTTCAAGAATCTAGTCTCTTGCACTGTAAAAAGTAAAAGAAAACACAAGTAGAGGATTATAGGAGTTTTAACTAATAACTAATCTAGAAAGCAAATAAATAAAATGCGATGTAATTAGATGAGAGAGATCGGCCAGGTTATCGTGAGTTAAGGTGTGATAGCCGATTGGATCGTCTTGGTAAAATAATGCACGGGCAACTCAGTTGTCGTGGCAACTCGCACAACGGGGTTGCCTTGGCAACTAATCGATGGTTGCCTAGGCGACTAGTTGGGCAACTACTTGGGTGTCTGGGCAGCAACCTTCAAGGTTCGGCAGAGCGTTCTTCAATGGTTTCTTCTTATCCCTAAGTCGAAATTCTAGCTACTTGTGCATGCCTTGATAATACATCCCTGCGCGTGAATCAAGGGTAAACAACAACCAATCTTGCACTCCTCTTAGCCGTTGAAATCCTTAACTTATTCCTAAGCCGGATTAATCTTCACCATCAATAGATTCAATAAAGATCATATTTATTCGTTTCTTGAATCTAACTCTCCCGATATTAGATAAATAGATGAAGTTACGAGATCTTCTCCCAATTCACTCGCAAACAAGAATAAGAACCAAGAATGAATAAACCTTGAATAGAAAAGTGCAAACTCTTATTACCTAAACAAAATCCAATAGTTTCTCACAACCACAAGACACAATAACCTTAGCCAAATAGATTTAGTTCATGGCTAGGTTCCAAAGAAACACAAAATAAATAATCCCTAGCATGAACCTAATTGAACAAGAAAGATGAAGGATGAAGCTTGTCAAAATCCTCCTTGCCCTAGATGCTTGTCGAAAATTCTCTCTTCTCTCTCTCTTTGGAGTTGACGACATGGCCTCTAATTTATAAGGCTAGGTCAAAGTCCTTCTTTGAGGAGGAAGTTAAGCTGGAATTAAATTATCTTTAAAGAATATAATTCTTTATTATAATTATATTCCTTTTAGAACTTCTCTTATCTTCTTGGAATTTAATTCTTCTTTAATCTCTTCATGGAAATCAAATTCCTTTGGGATTTAGCTTTGCTCCACGTCATCTTGGGCTTGTCTAGTCATCAATTTCGACTACCATATCACCTTATTCTTTGTCGACAATTGCCCTGGCACCTAGCTCGGCGTCTCCTTCATGCATTGCCCTGGCAACTAGCTCGGCATCTCCTTCATGCATTGCCCTGTCAACTAGCTCTAGCCTTGCTTTGGCAAGTGATCCTGCACATACACACAAAACATACCAAAGCAGCATCTTTTCCCACAAAAACTACCAAGTTATGTAATCAAGCTCAACGATGGAAGGAAACATGGATTAATGCATGAATGGCTAATTATGCACCAAATATGAGCCTAAGTCTAACAATAATATGAGTAAAAAGGGTGAGAAAAATAGTACTTTTGAACACTTATCACACCCCCAAACTCGAGCAATTGCTTGTCCTCAAGCAATGCAAACTAATAATTACCCGCCAAGACTTAAATTTTCACAAACTTAACTTTGAACTTTTTCAATTCTCAGAACCGGGGCACAAAGTATGATTGGCTTTTCATTTTCGGAAAACTTAGGAGTTACTCGGAATCAAACTATAATGCTTGTGAGTGTGTGCGGAGTTGTGTGCAAGTTGATTTTTCGAATTCTATGCAAACAAGGGGTTTTCAAATTACTTCATTGGGTTCTTTTTTTTAACATGTTTTAACTAGAGCCAGTTTTGGGCACCTCTAGTGTTTTGTTTTTAGTTTCCTTAAGTTAATTAATTTATTCGACTAGAGCTGGTTTCGGGCACCTCTAGCGATCAATTTTTTTAGCACATACTAGAGCCAGTTTTGGGCACCTCTAGCGTTCAATTTTTTAGCACATGCTAGAGCCAATTTCGGGCACCTCTAGCATTCATCCAATTTTTATTCTAATCCCCCAATTTGTTTTATTATCAACCTAAGTTCACTAGAATTCCTTAAATCAATCAAACCACAACAGTGTTTCATCAAATTTAGCATCATAGTAAAATTCTAAGTTTTTCCATGGTTATCGTAGAATAAAAATTCTATCAATTAAGTGCTTTGGCAAAGTCATCATCGGATATTCATCAAATCTAGGCAATTCTTGTTCCAACTAAAGGCATGGAAAGCAATTTATGTATCCTAAATGTAATACTTAAGATGAATGTAACTAAACATGGTAACTACTAATAACAATCCCCCCAAACTCAAGTGAGGCATTATCCTCAATGCATGTATTAAATAAAAATAACGAAAAATAAAATACAAACGAAGACTTACTTCGAGAGTTCGCCGTCGTGGATGATTAGTTTCCTTTTGGTCAGTGTCTTGATTCTCTTGCTTGAACGCGATGGTTGTTTCCTTGTTGCCAGTGGTGGAATCGATCCTCGTACGGGGTTGTCCTCATCGTCCTCTTCATCAATGTCATTGGCTTTTCGCTTGGAGGATTCAATTGGTGCGATCTTTGTTGGTGCAATGGAGGACTCGTCCGAATCTGAAAAATCAGACAATGATTCCGTAGAAGTTGATTCGGGCATAGGTGCTTTACCTTTGGCTTTTGCAGTGATTTTCGGGACGTCTTTAGCTCTGGTTGCCGTAGCATCTTTAGGGTTGGTTGCCGTGGAATCAGCTTGTGCAGGCACGATGTAGGTTGCCACGGCATCATCTGTTGCGGTTACCGTGGCGACTGCTTCATTGGTTACCGGGGCAAGGATCTCGGCAGGAAAGATTGGGAACGGTACGCGATTATCCAGGTACTTTTCTAGGATAACTTGGGTGATGGCATTGTTGTGCTCCTTCATGTACCGCATGAACATTAGTTGCCGATCTTCAATTTGCCTTAGGTGGCTCACCAATGGTTGCAAGAGTACTACAAAGTATCCCGGGTTTGATGGCCGAGTTGCCCGGGCATTAGGTGCTTGGGCATTAGGGATTGCTAGGGCGGCAGGAGTTGCCGCGACAATTGGAGGCCTTGAGGATTTTTCCGGTGCCTCTCCCATTAGCTTTCGAATTTGTGCTTGATTCCAACCGGACTTTGGTAGGGCCTTTTCATCGGTTGACTCACTTGGAACATGCATCTCCTTGCAAAGATTAGAAATTAAGCAATGGAAGAAAAGAGAACCCTTATCTTTTAAGCTACATACAAAAATCTCATCACAAATAATTTTTCCAATGTTAATGATGCGGTTATGCAAAATAGAATGTATGAGAAAAAGACGTGGTATATCAACGGTAGTATTGTGTGTGGTGGGCATTAAAGAAGTTTTAACAAACTTATTCCATAGTTTTACCTCGGGTTTAAGCCGAAGGCGATTTACCTTGCCCTTGTATTTACCGTCGTTCCAATAAGTTCCCGGTTGAGCGAGTTCTTGAAGCACCTTGTCGAGTTTTGAGAGCCCATAAAAGGTGTTGACGTTTTCGGGGCTTATGAGTATGGCCTTGTCACGAACAAAAACATAAGGATTATCCGGGTTAGGTGAGTGAGCATAGAATTCTCTTACCCATGAGATGTTACCCGGTTCCGATTGATGGCAAAAGATTTGCCACTTTTGATGTTTAATCCTCTCGAAGATGAATGGTTCAAGGCCGAAATATTGATGAGAGTTGGAGTATTCAAAGCCTTGTTCTTCGTAAATCTTTCGACTTTTGAACTTGGAGTGAAATCTTTCTTGAACCACCGGTGTAGCAAAGTTCTTATATCTTGGTTCTTTGGAGGAACTTGGATGAACTAAAAATTTAATTTTGGATGCCATAGATGATCTTGGTTGTGAGTTTTGTAAAAACAAATAAAAGATACTAAAGAGTTGCAAGATGAAAAGTAGGAATAGGTTTCTTGGAAGTTAAGGGTGATGGGTTTTATAGAAAAGATAGGTAGTAAATATGGTGGGTGGGATTAATTTTTGGAAAGACAAGAAAGAGGGTTTCGATTTAGGGGAAGGGTGACAGCAAGGGGGTTTAATTAGGGTAAGTTGGAAGCTTTATATAAGCCTTAGATTCAGCCCAATAAATTCCTTGTTGAAGATGTTTTCCTTCTTGGATCAAAATTCCTCTTTATCTTGAACTCTTTTCCTACAATTCAAAGACAAATCAAATAAGGATTAAAATTAAAGATAAACTAATAAAAGAAAATAAATAAAGATGTGTAAAGGGATTCTTAAACTTAAAAAGATAAAAAAAAATCTATCCTAAAAATATAATACTAATCGGAAAAAATTAGTTCTAAAAAAAACCAAAAAAAATAAAATAAAAAATAATCGAAAATAATAAAAATAAAAATAAAATATCGAAGGGAGAGCATGCTCATGCATCTCCTAAGTTGACCACTTCTTTGTTACGTTCCACATGGGCACCATTGTAGTGCTTCAATCTTTGTCCATTAACTTTGAATTCATGTTTGTCAGTGATGGACTTGATTATCACGACACCATGGGAGAATGGTTTGACAACTTCGAATGGTCCCGACCATCTTGATTTCAGCTTTCCCGGGAAAAGTTTTAGCCGAGAATTGAATAAGAGAACTAGTTGCCCTGACATGAATTGTCGCGGCAATAGTTTCTTGTCATGCCATTGCTTTGTTTTCTCCTTGTAGATTTGTGCATTGTTATAGGCGAGTGCATGGAATTCTTCTATCTCGTTGAGGTCCAACAAACGCTTTTGTCCGGCACTTTCCCAATCCATATTCACGGTCTTGATTTCCCAATATGCCTTGTGTTTGATTTCCACCGGTAGATGGCATGTTTTGCCATAGACAAGTCGGAAGGGGGACATACCTAAGGGTGTTTTGAATGTAGTGCGATATGCCCAAAGTGCGTCATCTAGTCTTAATGACCAATCCTTCCTAGAGGGATTTACAGCTTTCTCGAGTATACCCTTCAATTCCGGGTTGGAAATTTCTGCTTGCCCATTGGTTTGTGGGTGATATGCCGTGTCGATCTTGTGTGATATGCCGAAGCGTTGCAACATCTTGGCAATAAGTCTATTGTCAAAATGCTTGCCTTCGTCACTGATAATTGCTCTTGGCATCCCAAACCGTGTAAATATGTTTTTCTGCAAGAATCGTTGCACGGTTTTGGAATCGTTGTTGGGAACTGCAGCTGCCTCAACCTATTTAGACACGTAGCCGACGGCAAGTAGAATGTAGAGGTTGCAGAATGAAGATGGGAAAGGTCCCATAAAATCGATCCCCCATACATCAAACAATTCCACCTCGATGATGTTCTGGAGCGGCATCTCATGTCATCTAGAGATATTGCCCGTCCTCTAGCAACGATCACATTGGTTGTAAAAGTTTTGGGCATCTTTGTACAATGTTGGCCAATACAACCCGGATTGCAAAACTTTGGCCGCGGTACGAGTTCCTCCAAAATGTCCTCCATAGGCTGAAGAATGGCATTGCCGGAGTACATTTTGTTGCTCTTTTTCAGGGACACATCGACGTATAACCTAATCTGCACATTGTTTAAACAAAAGAGGCTCGTCCCAAAAGTAATGCTTAGCATCATGGCAGAACCGCTTCTTCCCTTGGTGAGTAAAACCATAAGGTAAAATACCACAAACAAGGAAAATAACTAAATCCACATACCAGGGTATTGCCGAGGCATGTGCTGCTGCGGCGACTGCTCCCAAAATTGTCGAGGCATGTGCGTCAAGGGCTGCTACGGCGTCGAGAGTTGTCGAGGCGTCTAGGGTTGCCGAGGCATGCGCGTCTATGGTTGCCGAGGCAACTAAAAGTTGTTCATCCGAGAATGCATCACATATCTCTAGATTCGCGTCCTCCTCCCTATTGCGTTCTAAACGTGATAAGTGATCAGCCACTTGATTTTTTGTTCCTTTTATGTCCTTAATTTCAATATCAAATTCTTGTAAAAGTAATATCCAACGAATCAAACGAGGTTTGGCATCCTTTTTAGCAAATAGATATTTGATTGTCGAATGGTCTGTATGAACAATTACCTTTATACCAATCAAATAGGATCGGAACTTGTCAAATACGAAAACTACAGCTAGTAACTCTTTCTCCATTGTTGTGTAATTCACTTGAGCACTATTAAGAGTTTTACTAGCGTAGTATATCACATGGAAGGTCTTACCTGTTCGTTGACCTAGGACTGCTCCTACCGCAAAATCACTTACATCACACATGAGCACAAAAGGTAGCGTTCAATCTGGTGGAACGACAATGGGTGTCGAGGCAAGCTTTTCCTTTAGGGTTTTGAGTGCTTGGGTGCAAGAATCATCAAAATCGAAGACTTTATCCTGTTCAAGCAAATTGCATAAGGGTTTAGTGATTTTAGAAAAATTATGAATGAACCTCCTGTAAAAACTGCACGTCCAAGAAAGCTTCGAATTCCTTTAACCGAACTTGGTGGGGGTAATCTCTCGATCACGTCCACCTTGGCTATGTCTACTTCAATTCCCTTGGATGAAATCTTGTGGCCGAGCACTATTCCTTCATCTACCATAAAATGGCACTTCTCCCAATTGAGGACTAAATCAGTTTCTTCACATCTTGCCAACACCTTCTCTAAATTGCCGAGACAGCTGTCGAAGTCATTACCAAAAATAGAAAAATCATCCATGAAGATCTCAAGGAAGTCTTCGACCATGTCTGAAAAGAGTGCCATCATGCATCTTTGGAAGGTTGTCGGGGCGTTACACAATTCGAACGACATCCTTCAGAAAGCATAAGTACCGTATGGGCATGTGAAAGTTGTCTTTTCTTGATCTTCTGGTGCTATGGCAATTTGATTGTAACCTGAATAACCATCAAGAAAACAATAAAAGGGTTTACCTGCAAGACGGTCAAGCATTTGATCAATAAAGGGTAATGGGAAGTGATCTTTCCTAGTGGCTTTGTTTAGCTTTCGATAATCCATACAAACCCTCCAACCAGATCCACAAGATCTTGGTTGGAATGAGTTCATTGTTTTCATTACTTACCACCGTTATACCTCCCTTTTTCGGTACACATTGTACCGGACTTACCCATGTACTATCAGAGATAGGGTATATAATGCCGATGTCAAGCCACTTGATGATTTCTTTCATTACAACCCCTTTCATGGCATGATTCAGTCTCCTTTGGGCCTCAATTGAAGGTTTGTGATCATCTTCTAACAAAATCTTGTGCATGCACACTGCTGGGCTAATTCTCTTCAAGTCTGCAATTGCCCATCCTATTGCCTTTTTGTGTAGCTTCAATATTTTGATCAGCTTCTTTTCCTGTTCAGGCTGTAACTTAGAAGAAATAATTACAGGAAATGTATTATCGGTTCCTAAGTATGCATATTTTAGTTGTTCTGGCAACTGTTTCAACTCAAGAATCGGTGGTTGTTCAATAGAGGGCTTTTCGAGCTTACCTTCCTTACCTGAGTAATCCAGTGGTTCAAAGTATGTACCTGGTCCATTGACTAGCCAATTTGCCTCTTCTTGTTGTTCCTCATTGCCCGGTTCTTCATACTCCTCAGGTTCCTCTTGATCGGCAATGTAGTTGCCGAGGCAACAAAATTCCTCGTCGAAGTTAAACTCTGTCGTGGCATGAAAAAGTTGGCATTCTTCTGGATCATCAGCATGCCTTAGTGTTTGGAACACATTTAGTTTAACTTGTTGGTCATTCACCCTCATTGTGAATTCTCCTTTTTCAATATCGATCAAGGTTCTCCCTGTTGCTAGGAATGGTCTCCCGAGAATGATATGTGCATTCTCATCTGCTTCACAATCCAAAACAATAAAGTCAGCGGGAAAAATAAATTTATCAACTTTTACTAGTATGTCTTCTATTTTTCCCTCTGGATGCACATAGGATCTGTCGGCTAGCTGTAGCATAACTGTTGTAGGTATTGCCTTCTCGATTCCTAGTTTCTGGAAAACCGATTTAGGCATCAAATTTATGCTAGCCCCAAGGTCGCATAATGCTTTCCCGACATAGTGGTTTCCAATAGAACAGGGTATTGTGAAACTTTTGGGATCCTTCAACTTAGGTGGCATACGATTGTGCAACATGGCCATGCATCCCTCTATTGCGGCAGCTGTTTCAAACTCTCCTAGCCTTGTTCTCTTGGACACAATGTCTTTAAGAAACTTGGCATAGTTCGGAATTTGTTCAATTGCTTCCACCAATGGCAAGTTGATGTGGACTTGCTTTAGGATATCAAGAAACTTCTTGAATTGATATTCTTGCTTTTGTCGCTTCAACCTTTGTGGGAATGGTGATGGAAGTTAGATATCTTCGATCCTTTCATTGGTTTGGAACCTGATTGACGGCATTGTCGGGACAACTGGAGTTGCCGAGGCATTATCAACTGGGGTTGCCGAGGCATGCTTATCACAAGTTGCCGAAGCATCCTTACCGTCAGTTGCTGAGGCATGCTTATTGCCGGTTGCCGCGGCAATTCCTGGTTCAGCATCTGAGGCTTTGCCGCTAGGTTTGTCTTGATCTTTTATGGAGTTTTGTTTGATGAGTGGGCTTGAGCCTCTTTAAGTTGTTGGCCACTTCTAGTGGTGATCGCCTTACATTGCTCATGGCCAGTTCCTCTTGCGACTTCAGTATCGCTAGGTAAACCTCCTTGCGGTCTAGTATTCAGGTTTTGAGCAAACTGTCCGACTTGATTTTCTAATGATTTGATTGCCGCCTCTTGGTTTTGCAATCTCATCTCGGTCCTGTTAATAAAAGCATAAGTTCTTTTTATGAAGTTATTATTCTCAGCCATATAAGATTCAGTTTTCATCATAAAAGCATTTAGACAATTTTCCAAAGAACTAGATGTTGCCGGTTGTTGCTGTGGCAACTATTGCAGTGGCATATTCTGCTAGAATCCCGATGCTTGTGCATTCTTATTGTTCTGGTTTAGAGCATTGTTGGGATTACTCCATGAAAAATTCGGGTGCTTCTTCCAAGCTGGATTGTATGTATTGGACATCACATTGTTGTTCCGATTGTAATTCCCCACATAGAAGCTGGATTCCAAATTCTGCATACATTTAGAAGAATCGTGGTTATCACCACATAACTCACAAAAAGAATCCATTACCTTGACTTCATGTGTGTTGTTTGGTTTTTGCATGTTCTGGACCATCTTGGTTAAAGTGGCCAATTGTGCCGAAATTGAATCTGATGATCCTAGTTCATGTATTGTAGCTTGGCGTCTAACTCCTCCTCTTCTAGTAGAGGGGAATTGATAATCATTCTTGGCCAGCCTGTTTAGAATTTGCATTGCTTCCTCCAGAGACTTATCTAGAAGTATGCTGTTTGCCGAGGCATCTAGCATCATCCTTGTTGGTGTATTCAAGGCGTTGTAAAAAATTGTTACTTGAGTCCACACCGGGAATCTGTGTAGGGGGCATTTGTGTAGAAGTTCTCTATATCGCTCCCAAGCCTCGTACATGGATTCATCATCTGCCTGCTGAAAAGAAGTAACGTCGTTACGAAGCTTATCAGTTAAATTTGTAGGATTAAATCGAGCAAGAAAATCACGACAAAGATCGGTCTAAGATCCTATTGATCCGGCAGGAATGCTATTCAACCATGTTTTTGCCCTATCCCTCAATGATTAGGGGAATCATCTTAATCGTAAAACATCGGGGGTGACTCCGTGTATTTTGAACGAGTTGCAAATCTCGAGGAAAGATTTTAGATGTTGTCGTGCATCTTCAGTTGCTGAGCCGCCAAATTGACCAATTGTGTTTATCATAATAAACATTACCGGTTTCAACTCAAAGTGGTCACCTTCAATTTCAGGTGCGACACCTCCTGGATTAAGTCCATCAAGATCTTCTTCAAGATAGTCTCGAATAGTTCTGTTTCATGCAAGAATCACTCCTCCTCCTGCTGGAACATCTTGATTCATATTGCCGTCTTGATTAGCCATTGCTACTCTTATCCTTCGTCTAAGTCTTTGTAAGGTTCATTTGATTTCTGGATCAAAGGGATATTCTGGTGTAATCGGTCTTGCCCTAGTCATATACCAATGCAAAACCAAAGTTTGTTAGCCCTTTGAATCTTAAACAAGAAAAGTAAAAGGAAAGTGCAAGAAAATAAAAACAAAGTCGCTATTGCCAATCCCCAGCAACGGCGCCAAAAACTTGTTGCGCGTAATAAGTGCTACGCAATTGTGCAAGTATACACGTTGCAAGTTATAGTATAAAAGATATCATCTCCACAGGATTGGTGCCACTTCAAGAATCTTAGTCTCTTGCACTGTAAAAAGTAAAAGAAAACACAAGTAGAGGATTATAGGAGTTTTAACTAATAACTAATCTAGAAAGCAAATAAGTAAAAGGCGATGTAATTAGATGAGAGAGATAGGCCAGGTTATCGTGAATTGAGGTGTGATAGCCGATTGGATCACCTTGGTAAAAGAATGCACGGGCAACTCAGTTGCCGTGGCAACTTGCACAACGGGGTTGCCTTGGCAACTAATTGATGGTTGCCTGGGCGACTAGTTAGGCAACTACTTGGGCATCTGGAAGCAACCTTCAAGGTTCGGCAGAGCGTTCTTCAATGGTTTCTTCTTATCCTTAAGTCGAAACTCTAGCTACTTGTGCATGCCTTGATAATACATCCATGCGTGAATCAAGGGTGAACAACAACCAATCTTGCGTTCCTCTTAGCCGTTGAAATCCTTAACTTATTCCTAAGCCAGATTAATCTTCACCATCAACAGATTGAATAAAGATCATATTCATTCGTTTCTTGAATCTAACTCTCCCGATATTAGATAAATAGATGAAGTTATGAGATCCTCTCCCAATTCACTCGCAAACAAGAATAAGAACCAAGAATGAATAAACCTTGAATAGAAAAGTGCAAACTCTTATTACCTAAACAAAATCCAATAGTTTCTCACAACCACAAGACACAATAACCTTAGCCAAATAGATTTAGTTCATGGCTAGGTTCCAAAGAAACACAAGATAAATAATCCCTAGCATGAACCTAATTGAACAAGAAAGAAAAAGATGAAGGATGAAGCTTGTCGAAATCCTCCTTGCCCTAAATGCTTGTCAAAAATTCTCTCTTCTCTATCTCTTTGGAGTTAACGACATGGCCTCTAATTTATAGGGCTAGGTCAAAGTCCTTCTTTGAGGAGGAAGTTAAGCTGGAATTAAATTATCTTTAAAGAATATAATTCTTTATTATAATTATATTTCTTCTAGAACTTCTCCTATCTTCTTGGAATTTAATTCTTCTTTAATCTCTTCATGGAAATCAAATTCCTTTGGGATTTAGCTTTGCTCCACGTCATCTTGGGCTTGTCTAGTCATCAATTTTGACTACCATATCACCTTATTCTTTGTCGACAATTGCCCTGGCAACTAGCTCGATGTCTCCTTCATGCATTGCCCTGGCAACTAGCTCGGCATCTCCTTAATGCATTGCCCTGGAAACTAGCTCTAGCCTTGCTTTGGCAAGTGATCCTGCACATACATACAAAACACACCAAAGCAGCATCTTTTCCCACAAAAACTACCAAGTTATGTAATCAAGCTCAACGATGGAAGGAAACATGGATTAATGCATGAATGGCTGATTATGCAACTAATTGTGTTGATCATAATTTCAGGTGCGACAACTCCTGGATTAAGTCCATCAAGATCTTCTTCAAGATTGTTTCGAATAGTTTTGTCTCGTGCAAGAATCACTCCTCCTCCTGCTGGAACATCTTGATTCTTATTGCCGTCTTGATTAGCCATTGCTACTCATATCCTTCGTCTAAGTCTTTGTAAGGTTCGTTCGATTTCTGGATCAAAGGGATATTCTGGTGTAATCGGTCTCGCCCTAGTCATATACCAATGTAAAACCAAAGTTTGTTAGCCCTTTGAATCTTAAACAAGAAAAGTAAAAAGAAAGTGCAAGAAAATAAAAACAAAGTCCCTATTACCAATCCTCGGCAACGGCGCCAAAACCTTGTTGCACGTAATAAGTGCTACGCAATTGTGCAAGTATACACGTTGCAAGTTATACTATAAAAGATATCGTCTCCACAGGGATTGGTGCCACTTCAAGAATCTAGTCTCTTGCACTGTAAAAAGTAAAAGAAAACACATGTAGAGGATTATAGGAGTTTTAACTAATAATGGCTAATTGTGTTGATCATAATAAACATTATGCAACAAATTGACCAATTGTGTTGATCATAATAAACATTACCCGTTTCAACTCAAAGTGGTCGCCTTCAATTTCAGGTGCGACAACTCCTTGATTAAGTCCATCAAGATCTTCTTCAAGATAGTCTCGAATAGTTCTGTTTCGTGCAAGAATCACTCCTCCTCCTGCTGGAACATCTTGATTCATATTGCCGTCTTGATTAGCCATTGCTACTCTTATCCTTCGTCTAAGTCTTTGTAAGGTTCGTTCGATTTCTGGATCAAAGGGATATTCTGGTGTAATCGGTCTCGCCCTGGTCATATACCAATGCAAAACCAAAGTTTGTTAGCCCTTTGAATCTTAAACAAGAAAAGTAAAAAGAAAGTGCAAGAAAATAAAAACAAAGTCGCTATTGCCAATCCCCGACAACGGTGCCAAAAACTTGTTGTGCGTAATAAGTGCTACGCAATTGTGGAAGTATACACGTTGCAAGTTATAGTATAAAATATATCGTCTCCACAGGGATTGGTGCCACTTCAAGAATCGAGTCTCTTGCACTGTAAAAAGTAAAAGAAAACACAAGTAGAGGATTATAGGAGTTTTAACTAATAACTAATCTAGAAAGCAAATAAGTAAAAGGCGATGTAATTAGATGAGAGAGATAGGCCAAGTTACCGTGAATTGAGGTGTGATAGCCGATTGGATCCTCTTGGTAAAAGAATGCACGGGCAACTCAGTTGCCATGGCAACTTGCACAACGGAGTTGCCTTGACAACTAATCAATGGTTGCCTGGGTGACTAGTTGGGCAACTACTTGGGCGTCTGGGCAGCAACCTTCAAGGTCCGGCAGAGTGTTCTTCAATGGTTTCTTCTTATCCATAAGTCGAAACTCTAGCTACTTGTGCATGCCTTGATAATACATCCCTGTGTGAATCAAGGGTGAACAACAACCAATCTTGCGCTCCTCTTAGCCGTTGAAATCCTTAACTTATTCCTAAGCCAGATTATTCTTCACCATCAATAGATTGAATAAAGATCATATTCATTCGTTTCTTGAATCTAACTCTCCCGATATTGGATAAATAGATGAAGTTACGAGATCCTCTCCCAATTCACTCACAAACAAGAATAAGAACCAAGAATGAATAAACCTTGAATAGAAAAGTACAAACTCTTATTACCTAAACAAAATCCAATAGTTTCTCACAACCACAAGACACAATAACCTTAGCCAAATAGATTTAGTTCATGGCTAGGTTCCAAAGAAACACAAGATAAATAATCCCTAGCATGAACCTAATTGAACAAGAAAGAAAAAGATGAAGGATAAAGCTTGTCGAAATCCTCCTTGCCCTAGATGCTTGTCGAAAATTCTCTCTTCTCTCTCTCTTTGCAGTTGACGACATGGCCTCTAATTTATAGGGCTAGGTCAAAGTCCTTCTTTGAGTAGGAAGTTAAGTTGGAATTAAATTATCTTTAAAGAATATAATTCTTTATTATAATTATATTCCTTCTAGAACTTCTCTTATCTTCTTGGAATTTAATTCTTCTTTAATCTCTTCATGGAAATCAAATTCCTTTGGGATTTAGCTTTGCTTTACGTCATCTTGGGCTTGTCTAGTCATCAATTTCGACTATTATATCACCTTATTCTTTGTCGACAATTGCCCTGGCAACTAGCTCGGCGTCTCCTTCATGCATTACCCTGGCAACTAGCTCGGCATCTCCTTCATGCATTTCCCTGGCAACTAGCTCTAGCCTTGCTTTGGCAAGTGATCCTGCACATACACACAAAACACACCAAAGCAGCATCTTTTCCCGCAAAAACTACCAAGTTATGTAATCAAGCTCAACGATGGAAGGAAACATGGATTAATGCATGAATGGATAATTATGCAACTAATATGAGCCAAAGTCTAACAATAATATGAGTAAAAAGGGTAAGAAAAATAGTACTTTTGAACACTTATCACCAGTCATTTTTAGCAACTTTTTTCTAAAACACTGGAGAATTAGGAGACTTGAAGTAAGCTTTATCAACTTGGATTTTTGGGCAACGAATCAAAGTAGTGTACTCTTCAATGGTTGGTACCAAATCGACGTCTCCTAGAGTAAAGCAACTGTAGGCAGGATTTCAGAACTGGACAAGGGCTCGAAATAAAACTTTGTCGATACTGACATCTAGCATATAAGGTAAATCACCATAGTTGCTGTAGAACAACTGCTTGTTTTCTTCGTCCCACTTGTCCCAGATTTCTTTTAACCCCCGCAGTTGGTTCTGTGTCAATCTAATACTAGTGAGATCCCAGAGCTCCAACTTTTCACCTTCTAGCAAACTGACCCCTTTCTGGTGCTAAGTCTCTTCTGACCACCGCCGTACGCTTAGGTTTCCTTTCACCCTATCAAGAAATTGGTTCTCTATAGCAGATCCTTTATAACGGTGGAACTTGCCTCAACACCCTTTTTAACAATAAAAAATGCAATGCAAGGGCTAAGAAAATCAAAGACAAAACAAAACATGTTAGTCTCAGTATAAATAATATCAAAACAATAAAAGAGCTGAATTAAAATATTCCTAGAACATGTTTTTCTACCCAACATGTTTTCGAAAAAAATAATCCTACCGGTCATGCTATCTACTCTCATTCTTGTTTTGCATAAAAGAAGAGACATGATATCGAATTATTGCGAAATAAATAACAAATAAATAAACAATACTGAAATTAAAGGGCATAATTGAAAAGAAATTAAAACCACCCATCATTCTCTATTATGCACTTGTAGGGTGACTCTCTAAACGAGCAGAGGTTCGATATGGCTCTAAACAAGGTAGACTCATATGGTTCACTACATGTGGTTTGGTTCTAACAAAGGTACCCGAATTGTACTTACTATCCTTCTAAGGCTAGTAAACACAATTCAGGGGGATACATTCCCCTAGGCCTGCATAGAGATGGAAATCTCACGAAAAAAAGGGACATATATCCCGGAAGCGATCCACTATCCTGCACAGGGGCGGTACCTCATGAAGGAGTAGTTTCTCACTCCTACTTAAAAGGGATGGAGCTCAAGTGCAGAGCTCATGATATGTAAAACGAGGGACACAAAATTTTAGGAAACCTTTTTGTGAAGAATTTAAAAGAAATTGGATTAAAAAATAAATTAAATCAAATTTATAGTTTCTGCTCATTAAGACAAAAAGTAATCGACCGGTGGCTCAACTCTCAAGAAGAAAAAACGGTAGTCCCCAGCAGAGTTGCCAAGCTATAACAACGGGAGTCACCACTAATCCTTTTATTTTAGGTGAGATTGGATCACCTGAAAACTCGGCTATTTTAATAAAACTTATTTTTGTGTCATTTTATTAAAACGATGAGTTTTGGTCTGTGAAACCAGAAAAGAGGTTCGGGAGTCTGTTACGTGTGGGGAAGGGTGAGCATCCACCCCCACAATGCCCAAAATTGGTACTTGGTCGATTATTTGGTGTCTTAATGATGGAAATTAAGAATTCAAATTTAATTTAAAATTTGTGATCCCTTAATATATTTAAAAGAATATTTCCATGTATGGAAGGAATTTACACCACTACATCCGAGGCATAATTTTTGTTAGATCCTCGAATGAAAGAAACCTATTTTGAAAATTATAATTTAGAATTTAAAAATATTATTTCTAATAAAGATTATCGGAAAGCGGCATCCCTTACGCTCGAGGCACATTTTTCACAATAGTCCCTAGTAAAATGGTCATTTTAATTTAAAGATTCGATTAAAACACATACCAAATACATACGAATATATATATATATATATTAGTACATATATTAAAGTATAAATATTAAGTAAATAATGACAATAGTAATAATACGTTAATTAATAATAATAATAATAATAAATGAAACTGAAATCAGTGACCAAATCGCAAAAAAACATAAATTAAAAGATAGAAATGCGAAAGATACAAAGCGAAAGGACTGGAAGTGTAATTTCCCCATTCACTCGAAACGTGTGGATCCTCTTGTCCGTTTCGGGTCAGAGCACGGGTTCAACAGGGCCTAAAACGACATCGTTTTGGTGAGCCTATATATGGTAAAATTCTCCAAAAAATCACTTTTCCCTTTGATTACGGAAAAAAAAAACTCTCAGCTCTCTCAATTTTCTCTCCTTGTCTCACTCGGCCGAGCCCAACGCCGCCCAGTCGCTCGCCGTGCGCTGCTACTCACCGAAGGCTGTGGCTGGAGTACGTGCAAGAACACCATGAGGCTCGGCTTTTGGTTCTAAACAAGGATCTACGGTCTGTTTTTCTCAAACCCTTCCCTAATTTCGTATTTTTTTCATAAATTTTTACCTTTTTATTTTTTGATTCGATCTTTCCTTTTTCCTATGTTTTTTGCTATTTTTGTTCGAATCCGTTCCTCTATTTTTTTCTATTTTTTGGTTCAATTTCTTCTTGTTTTCCCTTTTTATGTTTTTTATTCTAATCCTCTATTTTTTGGTCGCCAATCTCCCTTTTTGTGTTGCAGGATGGCTATATTTATAGAGAGAAAGGGGAGCCTCTATTCGGCCACGTAGCATGGTGACGAGGAAGATGTCAGGGGCGGTGGCCGTAAAGTAGGGCGGTGGTGGCAGAGGTAATCATTTTGGGTAAAAATGTTTTTTACTTTGGATTTGGTTAGGGTTTAATTAGGGTTTGATTCGAATTTGGGTTTGGTTAAGGCTGCTGACAGTGGTGACCGGGGTTGGTGATGGAAGCAGCGGGGGCGCGAGTGGATGGTAGTGGCGGCCGTGGTTTTACGGCAAAGGCTCAGCTTGAGGAGTGGCGGCGGGGGCTGGTAGTTTAGGTTAGATTAGGTTTAGGTTAATTTAGGTTTAGGGTTTTTTCATAATGGGTCTGGATATTGGGCCCAGGCTTTAATTGAGTTAATGGGTTTTTATTTGGACAATGGTTGTTGAATATTGGTTTTTATTTGGGTTATGCTAAAGAAACTAAAGGATATTATTTCTTTAATCCTACCGAGAAAAAAATGTTTTTTGCTCAAACAAGAATCTTTCTAGAAAGATAATTTGTTTTCCAGAAGGGAAGTGAAAGAAATATTGAACTCAATGAAATTCGAGATCAATCACATATCATTGAACAAAAGATTGAACAACAATAAGTTCTACAAGTTGTTGAGGAACATTTAACAGTTTTGAAACACAACCACTGCCAAGATCTTTGAGAGAATGCAATACGCCTGAGAAATATGAATTTCTTGTTACATTGCATGGTGATGTTCTCTTCATGGATCAAGATGAGCCTAGGACTTGTCAAGAAGCAGTGATCGGCCCAGACTTTGAAAAATGGCTAGAGGCCATGAAATTCGAGATGTATTCCATGTAAAAACACCAAGTTTGGACCTTGGTTGACCCACCTCTAGGGATTAAGCCTATAGGGTGCAAATGGGTTTTCAAAAAAAAATCGACATGGATGGTAATGTACAAAGTGCGATTAATCGCTAAAGGTTTTGGTCAAATTCATGGTATAGACTATGATGAAACCTTTTCACATGTTGTTATGTTTAAATCCACCCGGATCTTACTTGTGATAGCTGCATTTTATGATTATGAGATAAGGCAAATGGATGGTAAAACTGCTTTCTTTAATGGAAAACTAGATGAGGATGTGTACATGACACAACTTGAAGGTTTTGTTGATCCAAAAGATGCCAAAAAATATGCAAGCTACAAAGGTCCATTTATGGATTGAAACAAGCTTCTCAAAGTTGGAATTTTCATTTTAAAGATGCAATCAAAGAGTTTGATTTTATCAAAAAATGAAGATGAGTCATGTGTTTTCAAGAAAATTAGTGGGAGCACTGTCATATTCTTGGTACTATATGTGGATGGCATACTGATAATAGGAAATGACATATCTAGCTTACAGTCTATGAAAACTTGGTTAGGAAAAATGTTTTTCCATGAAAGACTTGGGTGAGGCAACATACATATTAGGAGTCAATATCTATAGAGATAGATCGAGACAACTACTAGGACTGAGTCAAAATACATATATAGAAGAAGTACTGAAAAGATTCAATATGGAAGAATCTAAAACGAGGTTCTTACCTATGAGACATGAAATTTCACTCTCGAAGGAAATGTATCCTTCAACACCTCAAGAAAGAGAGCAAATGAGTAAAATTCCATATGCTTCAGCAATCGGATCTATCATGTATGCCATGATATGTACCCGTCTAAATGTACCATACATTTTAAGCATGACAAGTTGATACCATGTAGATCTCGGTGATGGTCATTAGGTCGCAGTTAAAAACATCCTTAATTACTTAAAAACTAATGATACGTTCCTTATATAAGAAGGTGAGGAAGAGCTAAGTATAAAAGTTATACTGATGTCAGCTTTCAAACCGATAAGGATGATTCACGATCGCAATCGGGTTTTATGTTTCGCCTTAATGGAGGCGCTGTGAACTGGAAAGGTTTAAAGCAAGATACAGCAGCTAATTCTACAACAAAAGCTGAGTATATTGTAACATGTGATGCAAAATAGGGCATTAAGATCAAGAAGTTCATATCTGAACTAGGGGTTGTGCCAAGCATTTTGAATGTTATAGATCTACGTTGTGATAACAACGGAGCCATCGCACAAGCAAAAGAACCCAGATCTCACCAACGATTTAAGCACATACTTAGGCGTTACCATCTCATTCGAGAAATTATAGATCAAAGAGACGTGGAAATATGTACAGTACCAACAGATGATAACATTGTCGATCCACTGACAACACCTCTGATGCAGCAGAAGCATGATCATCACACTAAGTCACTTGGTATTAGATACATAAGTGATTGGTCTTAGTGCTAGTGGGAGATTGTTAGAGTATGCCTAAATGACATTTGTTTTTACCTTGTTCATTCATAAAGAGGCATTGCCATTATTATTTCAGTTATAATTTTACGTGCATAAATAAACTGAATTATAATAAAGTCTTTAGAATAATATGATTATTCTTAAATGTTACTAGTCGAGTATTATTGTGGGAATGGAAAACAATAATGCATTAAGACTAATATGTAGTTGACTGATGATAAAGTGTTGTCATTGACATGGAGATGTCAAAATCAATACATAAGTATGTGTTAGAGAATGACATACTGGACTAACCCGCTATGAGCATGTTTTTTGGATTATTATGTGACAGTCACAACATTGCTCATAGTGATAACTACATGTATGATCCTCAGACTTGAGATCATCATTATTTCAACATCGTGAGTGACATATTTTGATACGGTCGAACGTGTGTCGTAACTAACTACACTATAAAGACTGATATTGGATATGTCACAATCTATGTATTGGAATATGGTTGATCAAGATAGGATTTGTCCCTCCTACATAATAGGAGTAATATCGCAGGCCACTTGATTAAGTGAGACTAGAAATGCATGGCCATACTCGAATAAGTTGATATGAGATATCATAGATATAAAGGAGTAATATCGTAGGCTACTCAAGATATCAAGAAATATTAGATGGACTATACAAGTGTGAATGTTCCATGACTTGTGTCCAATCAAGATATAAAGGAAAAAGGATGTAATACATGAAAAAGAGTTAATCACGAAAAAGTTATGTCGAATCATAATTTCTTGTAACTTAGGTGACAATGACATATTGCTAGATGTCACTCATTGTTTGTAATATTAGAAATGTTCTAATATTTACTACTAACGTAACATGAACGAATTATATATGTACAAATTTATTGTACACGAATTTAGTTAAATTAATATATATTTGATATATATATAATTTAACTATTGGATAAATATTAAAAGAAAATAATTATTGTAATTATGACTCTTTTAATATATATAAATAATATAATTAGATTTAAATTAATATATATTGGAATCCTAATTAAAGTTGAATTGAGATTATATATATATTAAAATCCTAATTAGTTGAATTGGGATTATATATATTAATATATATCGAAATCCTATTTAAGTTAAATTGGGATTATATATATTTAATATATATATTGAAATCCTAATTAAAGTTGAATTGAGATTATATATATTTAATATATTTATTGAAATCCTAATTAAATTGAATTGGGATTATATATATTTAATATATATATATATATTGAAATCCTAATTAAAGTTAAATTAGGATTATATATATTAATATATATATTGAAATCCTAATATGAGTTGAATTAGGATTTCAAAGGCTATATAAAGGCATGAGAGATCTAGCAATCATTAATGCTTTTGGAAAAACCCTCTAAATAGTTTAGAGAGTTTTATATGCTCGTTTTAATTGGGTGAACTATGTAGTGGTCGGAGCGTTATTCTTACGGCTTAGGAATCAACATCGTGGAATCGTGATTGAATATCTATCTTCTCCCAATTCAGAATTCCAGATTTTAAACTGGTAATTCTTCACCTTTATTCACTCCGATTCATTCCTCGTAAATGGATCTCTGGTGATAATCGCTGAATAATTTTTCTGCTGCGCCATGGGGTGTACCGACGTGACCCAATAGAGAAGTGGCGGTGGCTAGTAGTTTAGGTTAGATTAGGTTTAGAGTTTTTTTGTAATATTTTTGGATATTGGACTCGGGTTTTAATTGGGTTAATAGGTTTTTATTTGGACAATGGTTGTTGAATATTGATTTTTATTTGGGTTGTATATAATATATGTAATAGGCTCTAAGACCCGGATGAAATGGGTTGCTACAGTATATGCTATCATTTATGTTAAATATTTTACATGCTTTAATAGTTACGAATAATTGTTTTTTAATAGAGCAAAAATATGCTTTAACTTTTGATTGAATAATTATTTTGACCTCTATTCTTTTTTTAAAGTGATTTAACCATCAACGATTCATTTTATGTCAAAATGACCCATATGCGGATAAAATCTATTAGTCAACTAATGATAAAAAGCTTAAAATGACTTGACAGAATAACACGTCAACAAAAAAATAATTTTATAAAATTATATTTTAACTGATGTGACATTCTTTCAAGTCAACACATTTGCCTATATGACACTGTCATATCAATATCCATTGTCATGTAAGTTTATCACATCATTTCAAGACATTTACCATTAGTTGGCTAACATATTTTATTTATAAAGGTGACCCCAAAATGAAATGTTGATGATTAAATTTCTTCAAAAGGAGAATATAGGCCAAAATGACTATTGAGTCAAACATTATAAGCATTTTTTGACATTATGCTAATTTTTTATATGAACTGTGTGTGTTTTTATCTATTTATTTACCGGTATAAAGTCAATAAATACTTCTAACATTTGACTGAATAGTCATTTTGGTCCCTTGTAACGACCCGGATTTTAGAATCCGAGGGTTGGATTAACCCAAGGCGTGAACATTAAGTTGGGCTTCACGTTGGGTTAACATGTCAAACTTGGAGAGCCCTATTGGGCTCGTTCCTTTGTTGTTGGGCTCAATTGGTTGTTGTGGGTTTGGGTTGGGTTGAATGGGAGTGGGGTAAAGTGGTAAAAACCTTGTTTAAAGAAAAAAGAGGGAAGAACCTTAATTTTCTACATTGTGCAGAAAGTGGTGAGATCACCTTGCTTTATGGTCTCTTCCTCCCTTCCAAATTTATTCTCCCACCCAAAACACAACCATCAAAGGTAGAATCTTGAGGCCTTGCTTCGTGAATCATGTTTGGCTTGTTGAGGGAAGTTTTATCAGCATTCAAGGATTTTTAGTTCAAGTGAAAGAAGTGGGAGAATCATCCAAGGACCTTGGGAAGAAGAAGGCTTGAGAGGCTTGGTTTGGAAGATCCTTTTCCAGCAAGAGATCAAGGTTAGTACACTACTAACTCCTGTATATTCTTAGAAATCATTGATTTGGTTTCTTGGTTGGTTTACGATGTTTTGGGTAGGGGGTCAAAGCTTGAAATTTAGCCACGGTAAATGCCCGAAATTGGTGTTTAAATGATGTAAAAATGGTAGAAATCCACTTAATAACTTGCCCATAACTTGTAGTGTTAGTTTGGGGTCTTGCCTTAAGGGTTTGGGGGATGAAATTTGAACTCCAAAAACTGATTTTTGGGTTTGCGTATTGATACAGCCGTGCACGTATCGGTACGTCTAGCTTAAATTGTCAAGAACACGATGAATCTTGAAGGGCGTATTGGTACGTCAGGGAGGGTATCGATACCTTTTTCCCAACTAGATTCCAGTAGCAAATTTTAGTACCGATACGCTTCCAAGGTGAATCCGTACGCCTATGGGTATCGGTACAGGTCTTCGTGTATCGGTATGGGGTAGTCAGGTTAAGACCATGTGTATGTAGCTGGGTATCGGTACGTGTATGAAGCGTATCGATATAGGTGGGTGTATCGATACACTTGAGAAGTGTACCGATACAGCCTGGGCAATTTGCCCAAAAACTTTATTTTAAGTTCGAAGGTTCAATAATTCGAGAGTAAGGGCTTGATGGGTCTTCTAAGGGGTAAAATGAATAATGATAATAAGAAACTAAGTCTCTAACACCGTATGTGTCCTAAATAATGGTTATTTTGATAGATAAAAAGAGGGTTTACATGTGTGTGTTTGCAAACCTTAAAGATTCTTGGTGGGTTATGTGTGGGGGTGTCGGGTAAGGGCACTATGTAATTAAACCCTTGACTACGGGATCTGGATACCTAGTGAAAGAGTATTGCTACACGAGAAGATCACTCGATGTGAGATTCTGAGTGATGATGCTCGATGCAAGATTCTGAGCCATTCTACTCGATGTGAGATTTCGAGTGATGATGCTCGATGTGAGATTCCGAGCGAGGGTGCATGATTCTGAGGCCGTGAGATACCAGGTCTCACTTCAGGTTTGATAATGTGTTTCTATGCTTGAGTTTGATGTAGTACACCCTTAATCATTGTGTTTAGGCGATTACAATAGCGCCACTGCTTATCATGTCATGGTATCCTTGTAGCATGCACCTTTTTATGATTTGTGTGAATTATGGTTGAGTGGAAGTGTATCCACTAAGCTTTGTTAGCTCAGCGTTCGGAATTGTTGTTTTCGTTCACAGGTTAGTAGGTTGGCGTACATCTTGGAGCACCATCGGAGTATGACCTCAACATCGACTAGAGTCCAAGTACAGTACTTAGATTTATTGGGTCATGTATCCGTAGGAACCTATGTGTATTATAAGTTGTATTTTGGGTTTAAGCTTATATGTCGAATGCTTTTAAATTACGTATTTAAAGTGGAGCTCCTCATGTAACATTTTAAATGATTTATCGACTTAATATGTTTTAACTCAATGGCTTTTATGAAATGATGATGTTGGGCTAAACTTATTGGCAAAAATCTTATGGTTTTGGTTTTGGTTAGAGGCCCAATTGTGGCATCCGGGTTGGGGATGTTACATCCCTATTCTTTATTTTGAACCAATTTAACCCCTAACGCTTTATTTTGGGTCAGAATGACCTATCTGCGGATTAAAATTGTTAGTTAACGGTAAATGACTTAAAATGACGTGACAAACCTACATGGAAGTGCACGATGACATAACAGTCATATAGACAAAGATGTCGACTTGAAAGATTGTCACAATAGTCAATAAATGATTTTATAAAATTATTTTTCTGCTAACATGTCATTCTGTCAAGTCATTTTAAGTTTATCGTTAGTTGACTAACAGTTTTAATCCGCAGAGGTCATTTTGACCCAAAATAAAACGTTGAGATTAAATTGGTTAAAAAATAAGAACCAAAATAACTAATCAGTCAATGTAATGGACATTTTTTAACATCGTGTCTTATTTACCTAACGGTTTAAGTACAAACTAGATTTGTCGAGTTGGATAGATTACAAAAACAACAAAATACTTCCATCAACTATTTAATGTCGTTTCATTACAAAATCTTAAATCCGAAATCTTAATTAAATCGGAACAAATCTGTACCGATAAAAAAAATTGAACTAAACTGGTCAGTGGACACCCAACTATAAAAAATTTCATTATAGTTATTGATATTCTTTACAAACAAGTCACTAAAGTTAGCTTTTGTTTTCATTTAGTCACCCAACGATAAAAAAATTGCATTTTAATCACCTAGTGATAAATTCCACTATTAACAGTGTGTTAATTGTTAGATTTGAAAACTCGTTGTATTGTGTCTTTGGTTGTTGACATAATCATATGTGACGTACTCTTTTCCTCTATTTAGGTTAATAAAAGTTTTTAATGAGGCTCACATATGGTTTGAGGTATGTATGATTTCATTTTAATAATATCATATTTGCCGAGTAAAAAAAAACACACGTCGGCACATAATTGGTATGATAGTTGAAGAAAAGTAAAACATTGGTTTTGGACCTAGATTTTGAAACATAATTGTTTAGAAAAACTTTCAAACACTTAGCCATTGCACTCATTTGTGTCAGTTATTTCCTTATTGAAATGTAAATTGGTGTTCAAATAGAACCAAAAAAAATTTTAGGTTAAACTGGAGTTGAAATACTTAAAGCATTATTAAATCATAAATCGAAAAAATAGTAGCTAAAAAATAACTAAATAAAATAAGTAAATGGTTCCTTTATAGCTAAAAATAAATAAATTGCTCAAATATACTAATTTTGTTTTATAATTTTATCTTTTTAATTGAGTTTATAGTAGTCACGTGGATGCTAATGTGGCATTTTACCATATTTTCCGTGAGACAAATAGTCTTACGAATGCGTTGACAAAGAAGGGTGTTCATCGTTCGACAAGTAGTTTGATCTTGTTCTAGTTGTGCTGCGTGTTGGGGCTGTCTTTACTGGATTGGGTGATTGTGTAGCACGCTTTTTGTAATATGCCATGTGCTTTTGCACTTGGGGTTTTGTTTTTTTTTTTTTAGCTTTGGTTCTTTTATATCAGGTGTACTCATTTCTTTTATTTTAATATTAAGAAAATTTTTAATAAGAAACTTAGGGTGTGTTTGTTTTATGTAGTTCGAATTTTAGAATTCAATTTCTGTAATTTACGGTGTTTGATTTATGCAGTTTTACATGGTCAAAAGAGTTTGAATTACCGTTGACTATTTTTTTTTTACATTCTTTTGCAATTTGTTTTACCATATTTTTTTCCGTAAAACAAACTACATTCTCTTCAACCTTAAACCCTAAATACTAAACCCTAAACCTTAAACCCCAAATATTAACATAAACCTTAAACCCTAAATACTAAACCCTAAACACTAACCCTAAACCTTAAACCCTAAATGCTACCATAAACCTTAAACACTAAATCTTAAACCTTAAATATTACCATAAATCCTAAACCCTAAATGCTACCATAAATCCTAAACACTAAATGTTACCATAAATCCTAAACTCTAAACCATAACCACTAACCTAAACCTTGAACCTTAAAAACTAAATACTAAACCCTAAACCCTAACCTAAACCATAAACCCTAACCCATAAGTGATGCCCTAAAACTTAAACCATGAACCCTAAACACTAATCTAAACCGTAAAACCCTAACCTAAACTTAAACCCTAAACCCTAAATTATAACCTAAACCCTAAACCCTAAATTCTAACATAAACCCTAAACCTTAAACACAAAAAACTAACCTAAACCCTAAATCCTAAATACTAAATGCTAAACCCTAAACCCTAAATATTAAACTCTAAACACCTAAACCCCAAATGCTACCATAAACCCTAAATGCTAACCTAAACACTAAACCATAAACCCTAAATGTTACCCTAAACCCTAAACACTAACCTAAACCCTAAGCCATGTTTTGGTTGGAACTTGTTTTTAGCATTAGCGATGCTTGTTTGTGGATTGTTCATGAAATTATCAGGAAACTCTACCAAACATCGAAAAATGAATTACACAACATCATCCAAACACCAAAAAATACTTTATGTAGTTTGTTTTCTAAAAATGTAGTTTATTTTCCAGAATTCATTTTCCGAAAACAGATTTCAGTGAAACAAACGGACCCTTAGTAATATTTATTTTGTATGACTTTTATCTTGAATAAAATCATACATGCCGGTCAAAAAATAAAAGCTAACATTAGTGATTTATTTATAAATTTTTCTGTCATTAAAATGGCCATTTTTATCCCAAAAAATTACATTTTCTATAGTTGGATGACCAATTATATAGTTTACCAAAAAAGGCTAAATGAAATTAAGACATACCACACAATGTATATCGATACCAACATTCAATTGGTCTAGTAACATTAAATTCGTTAAGAAAAATTAAAAGTTCGAGTCATGATACTGTGAATAGGGTAGAGGTGGCAAACGGGTCATTCGGATCGGGTTAGGTTCGGGTCAGGTCCGGTTTTGACCATATTCGGTTTAGTTCGGTTTGAATATGGTCTTGTTCGGTTTTAATTCGGGTCTATAGTTATTCGGGCCGGGTATCAGTCCGAATCGGGTCACATCAGTTTAGTTGATTTTCTGGTCGGGTATTTTCGAGTCGATTGATTTCGGGTCGGATCAAGATCGATTCAATAGGAGATCAATATGTTTCAGTCAGGTTTTCAGGCCAGATCAATTTTTTAAATCCATATATGGTTTTATAAAACCAATATATTTAACTTTTTGGTGAGTTGTGCGACGATTCACATCAATTCTTTTATTATTTCTTTTAATATATTTTCTTTATTTCGGGTTGCCTTCGGTTCGGGTTACTTTCGGTTCGAATGAAATCGATTCAGTTCCATTCGGTTTGATTAAAAATCGGTTCGGGTTCGTTCTGTTCAGTTGAAAAATTGAATCGGGTCTGTATCGGTTCAACTAAAAACCGGGTCGGTTTTAATTCAATTCGGTTTGTTTCGGGTTTTGAATCAAGTTCGAGTCATCCTGTTCGGGTCGATATCGGGTCTCGAATCGAGTAAAATCGACTCGGGTATCGGGTCTCGAGTCAATTTTCCATCTCTATAATAGAGTAAATTAAATTGAGAAGATCGCCTCATATTTTATGTAATACTCTATTTAAATTAACTAATTAATAAATTAATCACATCGATTATAAAAAAACAATACACCCATTTATAAGATTATTTTATATTCATTTACAAAAAGTTTGAATAATATAGAAAATGACTAGACTTAAAAAGTGTAGTGGTACAGGTACTTGTCTTTTCAAGTGAAAGTAGAGTCTGAGAGCTGCCAAAATATCTAGGACAAAATTATGTGAAGTTAAGGCGTGAATAAAGTTGCGAAGGAATTCAATGCCGCACGCTCATACTCATTTAAATGGGCAAACTATATCACTAGTTCTGAACTTTGACTGTATTTCTATTTTAGTCACTAACTTATAAAAAATTTAGGTTTGTTTGGCAATTAGCGAATAGCTGATAACTGACAGTGGATTACATTAGCTGATAACTGACAGTGGATTACATTAGCTGATAGCTGATTGTATAAAAGCATTTGGTAAAATTAGCTGATAGTTATTTGATTATTTAAATAAGCAAAATAACATATAAAAACATGATTATATTTGATATTAGTTTGAATAGTTTATTAATTATCAATATTTTGTATCTATTAATATTAATTAGATTATAAAAAATAATTTTTAGTATAACATTGTTAAGCATATTTAAAGTATCTATATACTAATTTATTATTTAAATAATTATTTTTAATATAATTTAATTAACTATTAAATTTAAATAAAAATAAAAAAGTGAGAATAAAAAGAAAAAAATAAAAATATTAGTTTACAAGTGTTATAATATAAATACGTGAGGGTGAAGAATTAAAATAAAAAGGTTAAATTTAGGTTACTTGGAAATTTTTTATAATTATTGAGAGTAAAAAGATCTTTATAACTCTTATGTCAAAACTTCTAATCTCAAAAAACTCCTATTAGCAACTTTTTCAAAATTAGAGATTTTACTCCAATCCGATATTCACCAAATATCCAAATTAGCGAATTTGACCGGTTAAACCTCTAATTTTAGCTCAAACCGCTATTTACCAAACAAGACTTAATTATAACATTAAAGTCTTGAATTCATAAATGTTCGAGTTTAAAGTACTTTTTTGGATAAGTGTATTTTACTATCCAAAGATGCAGAAATTTACTATAAAAAATACATAGTTATCATGTACAAACATGAATTACACCTTGACACTCCAAAGATGCAGAAATCCTTTGACCCAGTCTAATTATGCTCATTTTTATGTCCCACTTAAAAAAATCAAAGTTTAAAGTTAAAATTTAAAGAAATAAAAGTAGGACTTACTTTTTAGGGTGTAGGGGTATAGGATCTTTGTTCCTAACAAAGAAAGTATATCATGTGTCATTTCAGGGTTGTTGAATGTAGTGAAAAAAAGGAAATTTTGGGGAATATGTACCAATGGAAGAACAATAAACTTCCCCCCTTTTGAAAACTGTGTTTTTATGTCCAATGGTCTAACTTTCTTAATTAGGAGGGAAAAAAAACTAAACTGTAAATCAAATGAAATCTAAAGTGATCAATCTATTGAAACACTTGAAACCATATTCTCCTTTCTTTTATTATATTTTTTTGGCAAAATATAATTTTATTAATTTAATTATGCAAGCTTAAATTTGGTAGCAAGCTTCAGAAAAGAGTGCAAAACAACCAAAGTGATTATATATCAGCAGCTCTTGAAAACCTAAACCCTTTCTGTTTTTTCAAGAACTACTTCCAAATCTAAACAACAACCCTAAAAGATAATTTATACATTCTTTTATAGTTAGAAGGGAAAAAATGAGAAATTTCACACACAAAAAATTATTTATAAATCTTGAATATTCAATACTTCAAACTAATTACCAGGAAAAAATAACAACAACTAGATTAACATTTACCTGCTCTAAATTAAAACGAAATACTAAATTAAAGAGGAATTACACAATTGTATTTAACAAGATTTGTCCTAACTATATTTTCTCAATTAATCTAATCCGTACCACCTCTTAGATTCTCAACAGAATAGAAAAATCATTGCTACAGGAATTTTTAAATTTTGGCTAGAGGGATATTTTTGCTTTCTGAGTTTAACTCAAAAAATCAATTTAGTCATTCAGCAAAAAACACATTCAGTGAGCCCCTAGCTCGCAAATTGTATCAAATTAACTCTTTGACTGACGTTGACGGTTACAATGATAACATAACAGTTAACGGTGCTAATGTAGTGGTCAACGATGATGACGTGGTGGTACATGTGAGATGATGACATGACAGAGAGTTTGAATTGATTATTTTAACCGAATTTGAGGATATAATTAAATTTTTTACCGAGTTCAGGGGCATAACTGATTTTAATTGAAAGTTCGATAACTTAATCTTTAAGCTAGAAATAATAAATTATTAAAATTTTAAAATATTTAAAATATATTTAAATATTCATAAATATTTAAAAATAAAAACAATATAATGAATTAAAAGATAAGTATAAATAAAATTAAAAATATCAAAAAGTTATAAATATAAAAAAATCAAAATTTTAAAATATTTATAAACCATCGGAAAAGTCTTTGACTTTTTCTGGTTATACCAAGCGTACTAATGTTCTTTGAACATGTTTTTAGTGGAATCATCCTTGTACTAGAGTAGTAATAAAACCAAAATTTCATTTTTCTAAATCAAATATTAATGAGCATCAATTTGATGTACAAAAACAAAAGAAAATTTGAATATTATTGTTACTATAATACAAGATTGATTCCATTAAAATATGTTTAACGAATGGTAATACTCAGACTGACGAAGTTGAAGCCCCTTTTGAGGAAAGTGTTCAATTTTTGAATACTTTATAAATATTTTTAATTCTAAATTTTATCAATTTATAATTGCTAATACATTTAATTTTTTATACGAGTTTTTATTTTCAATAATTTTTTGAATATTTTATTTATTTATATTAAGTTTATGGATTTTTATAAAAAGTTAAAGAATATTTTGATTTTTTGTGAGAGTTTTCCTTTGCTTATTTTTAGAATTATCAGGGACCAAAAGAATATTTACACCAATTTGTTAATTGATTTTTTTCTATTTGTAAAATTTCAACTTGAAAAAACAATTATTCATCCAATTCTATTTAAAAACTAAATAAATCAATAAATTAACTTGAAATTTAAAATCAATTATGCCCTCGGCAAAATGAATTAAAATCAATTTAAAATAAATTAAAATTAATTAAATCAATTAAATTTAAAATCAATTGTGGTTCCAAAAATAAAATAAGTTATCGAACTTTCAATTAAAATCAATTATACCCCAAACTCGGCAAAAAAATATTTATGCCCTCGAATTTGGTTAAAAAATCAATTCAGCCCCTCAACCACGTATTTGATCACGTCATCATCGTGGTCCGCCATATCAGCATTGTGACGATCAATGTCGATTAAAGGGTTAATTTTATTCAATTCGCGAACTGAAAAACCTAATTGAGTGCGTTTTTAGGCGAGACATTGAATTAATTTTTTGTGTTGAACTCGGGGCAAAAATACCCGAATAGCCTTAAATTTTCTACCATTTCCTTTATTCCTAAACAAAGAATGTGAAAGCACTTTAAGCAATCTTCAACTCCACAACAACTAAAGATTTACATTTAAAATTGGCATAATGCTAAAAAAAAGTCTCTAACATTTGATTGTATAGTCACTTTGGTTCATATTCTTTTTTGAAGCATTTTAGTTCTCTACATTTAATTTTAGGTCAAACTGGTCATTCCAAATATAAAAATTGTTAGTCAACTAACAATAAATGGCTTGAAATGAAACATAAATGATAGTGCACGTTGATATAATAACGTCGCATAGACAAATGTGTTGACTTTACAAAATAACACATCAATTAAAAAATAATTTTATAAAAGTATATAAAATATAAAATTATTTTTTAATTATGTGTCATTATATCAAGTCATTTCAAATTATTTATTGTCAATTGACTAACAATTTTTATTCACGGAGGGACTGTTTTGACTTAAAAAGAAATGGTGAGGGTTAATATACTTTAAGATTCTTAACAGTCCACTCAACCTTTTGTTCCCGGTTTAGAACCCTCAATAAAATATTGTAGAATTTCAAAACCTCACTTCATATATTCTTAGTGACTTGGCATTCAAAAACATTGATGATTCCTGGTCTCATTTCTCTCTCGCACATGTTAAAGAGATAGGGTGTTTGTATTACGGACATTGATGTGGCGTGGTTTGAATACTGTTTTTTTTTTCTCTCTAACAATGTTAAAAAAAATCAGGTGATTTGAGAAACATTTTAAAGTTAAATGCCAATTTAGATACTTTTTTAAAGGTATAACGTCAAAACAAACTTTAATATTTGCCTGAATAGTCATTTTATATTTTATGTTTTTTTAAGCACTCTAACACTTAATATTTTTTTACCAAAATAGTCCCTCATGAGTGGAAACCGTTAGTTAACTAACGGATAACGCCTTAAGATGACTTGACAAATTGACACGTCATTCAAAAAATAATTTTATATAATTATTTTTTGATTGATGTATTATTCTGTCAAGTCAACATATTTGTCTATATAACACTGTCACGTCTACGTGCATTGCTATGTAGGTTTGTCACGTTATTTCAAGGCGTTAACTGTTAGTTGACTAATAATTTGCATCCACGGAAGAATTATTTTGGTTCAAATAAAACGTTGAAAATTAAAGTACTTAAAAAAAAGAGAGCAAAAGTCAAAGTAATTATTTAGTTAAACATCGAAGACAATTTTTTTTATATTATGCCTTTTTCTAATATCAAGTTAAAAAAATAGTTTAAAGGACAAAGTATATTTAATCTTACATATTTGTAACTACATTGGAAGTAAATTCATCGGAAAATAGAAGTTTGCGATCAACCGGAAGTGTGTAACAGTTCGAGGGCCAGTTTCAATGATATTTTATTTTATCAAGAAATTCATTTATTACACAACTAAAAAACAAACACAAGGTTCAGTAATTTTTTAAAATAAGTACTTAAATTTTTTTAGTTGATACTCTCCTTTATTCTTTAAAATATTGTGGGTTCAATACGTTTTAAAAGTAAATTTTTTTCCCTATATAATTATTTAAAAAAGAGAGAAACAAACACAAGGACAAATGAAAGAAGCCGAGGACAAACAACTCAAAAGGAAGAAAAAACAATGGGGCCAAAAAGAACCATAGGCGAAAAAGAAATAATGTCGAAATAGATTAAAAACGATAAAAACGAAAATGCACGTTAATAGCTTCTTGATCGGATTTGACATCAGGAACATGCACGTTAATAGCAAGCATCACTGGAGAAGTCAGAACAACTCTCCTTCACGAGATAAAAACCAAAAACCGCTGTTAGAAAGACTCTTGGACGCTGAAAAACGAAAAGACGATGAAATAAGGAGTGTAATGTGTAAACGATCGGGAGAGAGACACTGAGAGATAAATACACAAAGGATTGCAACAAAAGAAGGCACCATCATTCTCTGTAAGGAAGGAACAACAGAGAGACAAAACCAACTACAAACAAGAACAATTTAGAGGAAAATAATAAAAAATAAAAAAGCCTCCTTTAAATTCCTAATTACCTTTGTCAGCTGGAGGAGAACTCTAACACATAACACAAAAGGCCCTGAAACAGAAAACAAAAGACATCGAAAGATCCACACGACAACCTTAAAAGAGCAAGCCTAAAGCCCACTCCCGATGATCGAAAAAGAAAAAAAAATATAATTTAAGGCTTTGAGATAAAATGGAAAAAGTTGGAGGAGAGAATACAGTGTTAAGAAGGCAAGCGTTGCCTGACGATATCAAAGCTGTCGGTAGGACGAACATCGTAAATAAAAAATAAAAGAATAAAAAAGGTTTTTTTTAATGGAAAAAAACTTTTGGTTTCAGTGGTATTAATGGCTATTAGCATCCATTACCCTATATAACAAGGACACAAAACACCCTATCTTTCAGAAAAGCAAAAAATAAAATAAAAAAAATTGTGGTTCCAAACATCAGTAACGACTACACAGCAATCCGAACCAATGGCAAACCGACAGCACATCCATGTAAAACCACTCCGGTTTCCCCATTCTCCATATCCCGTAAAACCACCACTTTTGCTTCATTTCCCATTCTTCTTTCAACAAAAAAAAACCCATTCTATATATGTTTACACTCTCTGCAAACACTTCATATTTAGCAAAATCATAAGAAGCTGAAACATAAAAAGGGTTCCCCAACTTAGGTATAATATTTTCCTTCACTTTCTTGCACCCTTTTCATTGTTTTTAAGAACCTGGGTTTTGCCTGTTTTTTCAGATATTAAAAACCATGGGGAGAGGTAGGGTTGAGTTGAAAAGGATAGAAAACAAGATCAACAGACAAGTTACTTTCTCCAAAAGGAGAGGTGGTTTGTTGAAGAAAGCTCATGAGATCTCTGTTCTGTGTGATGCTGAAGTTGCCTTGATTGTCTTCTCCCACAAGGGAAAACTTTTTGAGTACTCCACTGATTCCTGGTAAAAAAAACTCAACCATTTCTGGGTTTTCTTTTAAATTGATTCTTTTAATGCAAGGTTAACAGGTGAAAATTCAAGGAATGTATACCAGTTTAGCTAAAAGAAGATAGATGTTCTACCAAAGGAGTGGAAATCGTCTGCCCCGGCCTAATTACACCTTCTATGTCTTATTCAAAAAAATGAGTTTAGAGTCTAAAGTTAGGGTTTAGAGAAATAGAAGTAGAGTATATTTTTAAGGTTTAGAGGTATAAAATTTTTGTTCCTAACAAAAACTATATCATCAGTGTGTCATTTCAGGGTTCTTGAAAGTAGTGAAAGAAAGGAAATTTTGGGGATTATGGACCAATGGAATAACAATAAATTTTCCCCTTTTCGAAAACTTTATTTTCATGTCCAATGCCTAACTTTCTTAATTAGGAGAAAATACAAAAAAAGAAAAGAAACTAAACTGTAAATCAAATGAAATCTAAAGTGATCAATCTATTGAAATACTTGAAACCCTATTTTCCTTTCTTTTATTATGTTTTGGGTTTGTGATTATATATCAGCAGCTCTTGAAAACCTAAACCCTTTCTGGTTTTTGCCAAGAACTACTCCCAAATCTAAACAAAAAACCCTAAAAGATAATTTATACATTTTTTATAGCTTGAAGGGAAAAAAGAGGATTTTCACACCCAAAAAAAATATTTATAAATCTTGAATATTCAATACTTTAAACTAATTACCAGGAAAAATAACAACAACTAGTTTAGCTTTTACCTGCTCTAAATTAAAATGAAATACTTATATATTATACAAAAAATCCTTTATTTACCTCAAATTTCATATACATATTTTTTAAAAAAATTAATGAATTAGTAATTTTTACAAATACAGGCGAAGTAACCAAAACAAATTATGCATTTTGAAGGTTGTTTGATTTATGCATATTATATAGGTTCCTTTATTTCCAATAACAATTTCCTTTCTTTAAAAAAAATCTATAGCCTTTAGGGTTAAAGATGTTTGCATCTCTAGAGTTTGAAGGTATCTGTTGTAATTAATTGATTTTAATTTATAATAAATTATCATTGAAAAAGTATTTTTGATTAATTATTACTACTTTTTCGTTAAGCATATAATTTAGTTTTAGTAACATGTTATTTAAAAAATTCAAGATTTGGCTCACTTCAGTAGTAAAACCTAGTAAGTCTTTCCCTCTTTCAGAGAATTAAGTTTAATTCTCGTTAGCATCTTATAAATAAGTGAATAATGAATTTGGATATTTTTCAATTGTACGTATATATATACATGGAAAGAGTATATGTCTAAATATATTTTTATAATCAGGGGTGGAAGTAGGATGAAATTATGGGAGGGATCAAGTTGTTTATTTTCTAAACTAGTAAGGCTGTAAAAGAGAATTAAACCATAAGAAAACATAGGGTTGATGCTTAATTTTACTAATTCAAAATTGTACTGTCTTCAAAAATAATTGAACTATAAAGAATAGGGGAAAGGCTTAATTTCATTTAATCTAAATTTGGCAAGGAATTAAAAAATAATTAAATCAAATATTTTGGTGAGGGACCAAAGCTTAATTTTAATGGTTTCAAAACTTTTAGGGATTTAAAATACAATTAAACCACAAAAGTGGGGTGAACCATGAATAAGTAAATTTGACATTTTATGGTTTCTTTACCTTTTATCCCATGACAATTTTGGAAATCAAATTTTAAAAATCTTAACAATTGTTTTATTTATTTTTATGATATTAGTTGATTAAAAGAAGCTAATAATTTCCTTTAATATTGACATTTGCATCTTCTGCATGTTACTCAGCATGGAGAAGATACTTGAACGCTATGAAAGGTATTCTATTGCTGAGAGGCAGTTAGTTGGTATGGAGACTCAACCTCAGGTATTTATAATTATATATATGTATATATGGTAAATAGCATAAAAGAAGGTGATAATGTTCTGGCAACTGATCTGCAGGGCAACTGGTCCATGGAGTATAACAGACTTAAGGCTAGGGTTGAGCTCCTGCAGAAAAATCTCAGGTACTACTTAAGATTATATATCATGTTATGCAGACTCGAGTGAGTGTTGGATTCGAATATGTGTTCAACATAAGATTATTCAACTTACTTCTATGTTTTCCCCCATATATTTTGTAGAGTGTATCTTATTTAAATTATTGTCTAAACAAGTGTGTTCGATACGGATATGAGATACTAATATTTTTTTAAAAATAATAAACCCTAGTAACATAGGTATAAAATATGATGTTATTCGAATTTGAATGAGTGCCGGACATGATTATATGTTCAACATAAAATATAATCGACATTCATGTCAATTCTTAAACATTCCAGGCACTATATGGGAGAAGATTTAGACTCACTGAGTCCCAAGGAGCTGCAGAACTTGGAACAGCAGCTTGATACTGCTATTAAACACATTCGATCTAGAAAAGTATGTTTTTCAACCGCTTTTATCTTCTTTTTTTAATCATCCTTCAATTGGAACTGTATTATTGTTGTTTTAATAATGAAATTATGGTTTTTGCAGAACCAACTCATCTACGAGTCAATCTCTGAGCTTCAGAGAAAGGTAAAGCCTCTCAAAACATATGATAATTTGCTTGTCAATCATACATACATACATATTATGTAAATACACGTTCAAATATATTTATTCATTAACTTGTATATATCATTACAAAAAAAACTTTGTTACAGGAGAAGGCGATACAGGAGCTAAACGCCATGCTAGCAAAGCAGGTGATTTCATCTTCTTGGTTTCGTACTATGCATCAAATCCGGAAAACATAATTTCCTTTATATATATGAACTTATAAACAATCAATAAACCACAAGGCACCGCATATTAGTGTATCCACTTATAACTATTACTGTGTGAATATATCAAATACAAACCTATATATGTGTGTTTTGCTAAGTCAGAAGTTTGGTTAATAATTTTGGAAAGATACAAAACTATATCTATTTAAGAGCAGATAAAAATAAAGAGCTTGCCTTGGCATCTGCAGATCAAGGAGAGGGAGAAGACAGTGGCGCAGCCGCCGCAATGGGGGCAGCAAGAACATGGCCTTAGCACGTCATATTTTCTGCTGCCTCAGCCTCAGCCGCCGCATCCCTGTTTGAATGTCGGGTAACATTTCTTCTTGCTCTTCCATCAGATGAGGATATGTGACTTACATAGATTCGAATATAAAAGATGGTGATCATAACTTGCTTCAACAATTTGTGATGCAGTAGCACGTACCGGGAAGAAGCAACTCAAGTGAGGGAGAATGAACTTGACCTTACCCTTGAACCTATTTACCATCTGGGATACTTTGCTGCATGAAATTGATACCTACACTACATATCTAAATATGATATGTATGAATGCATGTATAAGAATGCTTTGTTTTTAGCCCAGTTTTCTAGGCTCGTGTTCAAGGTGATTTTGAGTATTGATGGATCTCTTTGTTTATTCTCCTCGTTGTATGTACTCTTTTCCTCCGCTTATAATATAGAGGTTTTTAACGAGACATATAACTAAGGTGTACTTCATTAATAAAATTATATTTTGCCGAGAAAAAAAAAGAATGCTTTGTTTTAGCAGCTAATTATGAAGTTTTGGATTATGTGAATAGGGACAGTGATGGATTTGCATTATTACGGTAAAAAGAGCATGAGAAATTGTTTGAAAATCATGCTTTTATATGTATGTTCCTATTTTAGCTGTAGCGACGTCTTTTATTTCTTTTAAAAGAATAAGCGTGGTATTTTTTTAGAAAATTCGTTGATACGAATTATTCCATAAAACACTTTTGAAATCTTAGTTTAAAGGGATTTTTTTTTGAAAATTTTTATTCTTTTGAAAACAGTGAAAACTTGGAGTCGCCACCGACCACTTGGATAAGGTAGGCCGGACAGCACAAAACCAAAGATTCGTTTTGAGAGGGTTAGGGAGTTGGTTACGTGCGGGGAAGGATTACCACCCCCATCATGCCAGGAAATCGGTACCAAAATATTTGTTGCTTTTAATCGAAGGAAATTGTCGAAATTTGAAAGAAATTTAATTTGATGACATTAATTGAAAATTAACCTTAATTGAATGAGCTTTATCAAATTGGGTTCAAATTAATTGGACATTTAATTAATAAGATTGACAATACATCGGACCATAGACTAAACGGACATCATATAAGCCTAACTGTCGTGGTAGTTTATGGTTTGAATCCCGCGCGTCACCTTTATGCATGGTGCAAGCAGTTAAAGAATGATGTAATAACTTTGTCAAGTTTTAATTCTACCTTGAGTCGGTAAGGATTAATTCAAATATTTGGTCAACATCCTTTAAGCTCGGACTGTTACGACACAAATATTGGAATTAATGAATACCTCCTTTTTTATGATTTAAATTAATTAACATGTAAACCAACGGGCTAAATAATGACAAATAAAATGGATGGCAAGTAAAGGCTTAAAGATAAACACACAAAAGCTCACCCAAGGTCCTACCCTAAAAGACGCAAATTATGAGAATTCAATTAGTGTTCTAATTAATAACTAGGTAAATCTAATATTAACCTTAAATTAATTAATCCTAAAAAGGCTAGAGAACCCTAATAAATTATGAGTTATCTTGTGATACGATAACTAATTCGATTAATTTTAAACTATTATTCCAATAAGCCAATAATACTATTTAAAATAAGCCAAATTGATTAATCATAGCTTTAATTAAAATGTTAGTCTAATTTCCATGTCAATTTTATCTTAAAAGATAATTAAGAGATGTTCAACCAATTTTAATGAATTTAACATTTGCCCCAATAAGCCAAAGGCAAATTTAAATTCACTAAACTGATTCTAACCTTAAGACTAACTACGGCTCTAAGACTAATCCTAAATTAATCTAATTAATTTAAAATCGTGCCCATATGAGACGAGCACACGGCTTAAATTAATTAAATTAATTCCTAAACTAATCCAAAGGCCTTAACTAACACAAAACCCATCTAAACTAGGCCCAAGGCCCGAAATACAAGGCCCAAACTAAATCTAAGTAAGCAAACTAAGCCCAAAGCACCAAGAGGCCCAAACTTCTAAACTAAACCCAAATGAAAAACCACATGTATACTTTTAAGAAAATATACTTTAATTATATATTATATACCATATGCAAGAAAATATATTATAAAAGGGATAATATGAAACTATGATAATAAAGTAAACATACAAGCTAATAATAAATTAAACAACATTCAACAAGTGAAATATGTGCTTGATCTACCAAATTCCACATGTTGTTGTTGGGTTGAGGAGTTCAATTCAAGGGTTTAATAATGGTGGAAAATGATTTCGATTAGGAAAAATTATAGTGGATAAGAGAATCGAATGGAGAGAGATTTGGGGGCTTGGGTCTTTGGTGGTCTAAAAAAATGAAAAACGACTGGGGGTTAGGAGGCACCAAATCAAAGTGAAAAAAAGGGGGCAGTTGCTTCAAATGGTGTGTGAAGGAGGGTTGAGGGCTGCTGAGTGATAGGAAAAAATTAGGGTTGTGGGTTTTTATCTTAGGGTTCATGGGATTTATATTTATATAGTGATGAACGGTATTTTGGTTTATCTCCTTAAAAAAAACCAATAAAAATTAAGACCTTGGGTACCAAGTATTTTTCAACCAATGGTAGTCAAGCCTTAATGAGGAAGGAGTTGGGATTTTTATTATTTTTTTATACTTTTTTTTCTATGTAAAATCATATATAATGGGCCATGAAATTTTGGGCTTGGGGTATAAGGTAAGGTTTTGGGTATTAAAAAGGGTGATGTGGATTGACCTTATTCCGAGCATTTCAATTTAACTCGGACAAAAAATAGTGATTACGGCTGCCCCTCTTTGCTTATTCTTGTAAAACGAGAATAAAGCAAAGACTATAAGCACTAATTTTGTCCAACATCCCTATTTGACGGTTTGCTCTTCCAGGACGGCAGTGAACAAATCCAAATAATTTGTTTTCCCAGAGCTGCAAAAACTAACTGGGTAACACTGGCGGGTCCTTCTAAAATGACAATGGACGAACCAGAACAACAAATGATCTATTCCTCTGAAGCGGCAGCAAGCGAATCCAAATAATTTGTTTTCTTGAAACGGCAGAAAACTAACTGGGTGGTGCTAGCATGTCCTTCAGAAATGGCAGCAGACGAGCCAACTAACCTTCAAATGATTCATTCTTCCAAAACGGCAGTGAATGAATCCAAATAACTTTGCTTTCCCGCAGCGGTAGAAAGCAAAACAGGTAACGTTGGCATGTCCTTCTGAAACGGCAACAGATGAGCCAACTAACCTTCAAACGATTCATTCTTCCGAAGCGACAGCGAACGAATTTACAAAACTTGTTTTCTCGAAGCGGCAAAAATAGACTGGTAGCATTGGTACATCCTTCTGGAGCGGTAATGGACGGGCCAGATGATAAGCCATTCATTCGTCTGAAGTGGTAACGAAAAGACCCAAATAACTCATTTTCTTGAAATTACAAAAGACAAAATCGACAAAGATGACATGTTTGTCTAAAATGGCAGCGAGCAAGTCAGATATCCTCAAATAGTAGGTGAACTCATTTCTTGGAGTGGCAAAGGCGAATGCACCGATGTATTCCTCCGAAAAGGTAGGAAACAAATGGCCACTCTCGCCATGAAGATTCTATTCTTCTTGGACCTATATGGATAAGCCTTTCGACCTTTCTGTTCAAACGTTCTTGAATTGCGAGCGTTTGCCTCTTTTGCTCTAAGGTTTTGGTGTGGTACATTTGAAATCCTTCACGTGATATCCTTGAGCTGTGAATATTTGCCTCATTCGTTTTGAAACCCTAATATGGAGAGTTTGTACTCCTTCGCCTAAAATTCTTTCTTGGGCTTTCACTTCGTTGTTTACTCCTCTTCTTAGGAGATATTCAACCTATCTTTTAAATATTTTGTACTACCGGTCACTTCTTTCTTCATGGTCCATCGATCTCAATCTTTTTTTACTTTCTATTCATTTCTTTTTAATGGTGGTTCCTCGTCTCACATATGGGTTCAACCTTTTATCCCCCATTCCCTTGAGTTCTTGAACCTTTTTGCTCTAAAGTGCCTTTACATGTTATATTTTTCAGAGATTTTCTTTTTTTTCTTCTTCTTCTTCTACTTCTTCTTCTCTTCTGGGTGTCCTTACGAGTTTTCGCCTTTAGTCCCTTGGATTTTAACACGAGAGATATTCGTTATCCTTTCTTGGCAGGTTTTGTATTTGATGTTCTCCCTCCTTAGCTTTGGCAAATTTTCTTTCACATCTTGAATAGAGTGCTAGTTTTATCGTGTTTCTTCGACTTTGTCTTTAAGGTTGCGAGTTTCTCCGAAATTTCTTGTTTTTCCATAGCTAGTTCTTCAGACTACGAATTTCTCTAGGCATCAATTTCTATTGTGTTGGCATCTTAGCATTATGCTTGGATGATTTACTGAGAGCCTAGCGGTCTTAATGGAAAACAAAACGGTTTCTGAAGCTTAAAAGCTGCTCTCCTTGCTACAAAAGTATTTGATCTTTCACCATGGCTCAGGGTCTATAGTGGTTCTTCTCAAAGTTCTCCCTGAGGTCCAAATTACCGAAGGTGAAAGCTGTTCTCCTCACGTCGAATTTCTTCAATCTTCGCAAATGTTGACGAATCATAGATCATTCTCATTTCGAACTTCTTGTATTATCCACAGATATTTTACCTCTTCTTCAGATTCATTTCATCATAAACTTCTTATCTTTCTATCAAGGTTGATGTCTGAATAGTTCTTCTCATTATAAACTACTCGTTCTCTCGGATGAGCTTTTCTTGTTATAGACCATTCCCTCTTGGCTAAGCGGGTTCTTCTCCTTAGGAGCTCTTTAAATCTTTGTTGGGCAAGTTCTTTTCTTTGGAGACTCGTCGCCTTTACTAAGATCTACCTCTCCAAACAGGCAGTTTCAGGTTCAACCTTTTTCTAATCTTTGAATCTGTCAAAAGCCACCAGAATGATTTGATGATATGAGTTAGCATGATCCTAACCTAGGGTTGTTTAACTACATATGATGCATGAATTATGCTATTTTTAGATATGCTGGGGAAACATTCTTGCTTTGTGGTTGATCACCCTTAACTTCCACAGCTTTTTGTCTTCGCTAAATCTTCACTTGTATCTTATCTTGAAAGGATATTGCTAGTCCATACTGATTTGACTAAGATCTGCCTTCCAAACACTACTTTTACGCGTAATAAGTGCTCCGCAATTGTGCAAGTATACACATCGCAAGTTATAGTATAAAAGATATCGTCTCCACAAGGATTGGTGCCACTTCAAGAATTTAATCTCTTGCACTGTAAAAGTAAAAACACAATTGGGTGATTGTAGGAGTTCTAATTAACGAGTAAACTAGAGAGCAATAAAGTAAAGGAAGATGTAATCAAATGAGAGAGAGTAGGCTAGGTTATCTTGAGTTGAGGAATGATAGTTGAATAGATCGTCTTGGTAGAAGAGTGCAGCAGCAACTTAGTTGCCATGGCAACTTGCACAGTTGGGATGCCTTGGCAACTAGTAGAACGGTTGCCTGGGCAACTGACTGGGTGACTGGGCAGCAAACTTCAAGGTTCGACAGAGCGTTCTTCAATGATTTCTTCTTATCTCTAAGTCGAACTCTAGCTAATTATGCATGCCTTGATAATACATCCCTACATGAATCAAAGGTGAACAACAACCAATCTTGCGCTCCTCTTAGCCGTTGAAATCCTTAAACTTATTCCTAAGCTGGATTAATCTTCACCATCGATAGATTGAATAAAGACCATACTCATTCGTTTCTTGAATCTAACTCTCCTGATATTAGATAAATAGATAGATTTACGAGATCCTCCCCCAATTCACTCACAAACAAGAATAAAAACTAAGAATGAGTAAACCTTGAATTGAAAGTGCAAACTCTATTACCTACACAAAATCCAACCATTTCTTACAACCACAAAACACAATAACCCTAGCTGAATAGATTTAGTTCATGGCTAGGTTCAAAGAAACCCAAAATAAAGTTCTCCTAACATAAACCTAATCGAACAAGAAGGAAAAATATGAAGATGTTGAAGCCTCTTGTCGATTTCTCTCCCCCTAATCGCATCCCCCTTAGAGTTGACGGCTATGAATCCTTTAAATAAGAGATGGCTAGGTCAAAGTCTTTCTTGGGGAGGAAGTCAAGTTGGAATTAAATACTTTTAAAGAATATAATTCTTTATTATATTTAAATTCCTACTAGATCTTCTCCTATCTTCTTGGGATTTAATCTTTCTTTGACCTCTTTATGTTGGGTATATCCAGTCATCAATTTTGGCTGCCACATCATCTCATCCATTCTTGTCGATAATTGCCATGGCAACTAGCTTAGCATATCCTTCTTGCACTGCCCTGGCAACCGGTTCGGCATATCCTTCTTGCACTGCCCTAGCAACTGGTTCCAACCTTGCTCTGGTAACTAATTCTGCACACACAAAAACAACTACCGGCAGCACCCTTTTTTCCACAAAACTAACCAAAATATGAAATCAAGCTTAACCACCAAGGAAACAATGCAAACATGCATGAATGGCTAATAATGCAGCTAATATGAGCCTAAGTCTAGCAATAGTATGAGTAAAAAAGGTGAATAAAATAGTACTTTTAGACACTTAACACGCCCCCAAACTCGAACTATTGCTTGTCCTCAAGCAATGCAAACTAATAATTACCCGCAAAGACTTCAATTTTCACAAACTTAGCTTCGAACTTGATTTCAATCCTCAGAACCGTGGCACAAAGTATGATTGACTTTTCATTTTTTCGGACAACTTAGGAGTTACTTGGAATCAAACTATAATGTTTGTGAGTGTGTGTGGAGTTGTGTGCAAGTTGATTTTTTGAATTCTATGTGAACAAGAGGTTTTCAAATTACTTCCTTGGCTTCTTTTAACATGTTTTAACTAGAGCCGGTTTTGGGTACCTCTAGTGATTTGTTTAGTTTTCTTAAATTTTTCTTTTATTCGACTAGAGCCGGTTTCGGGCATCTATAGCGATCAATTTTTAGCATACACTAGAGCCAGTTTTGGGCACATCTAGCATTCATCCAATTTTTATTTTAATCCCTAATTTTTTTAACTATCAACCTAAGTTCGCTAGAATTCCTTAAATCAATCAGGCCACAACAGTGTTTTATCAAGTTTAGCATCATAGTAGGATTCTAAGTGTTTCCACGGTTATCCTAGAATAAAAAGTTCTATCAATTAAGTACATTGGCAATGTCACCATCGAATATTCATCAAATCTTGGTAATTCTTGTTCTAATTAAAGTCATGGTAAGCAATTTATGTGTCCTATATGCAATACTTAAGATGAATGCAACTAACTAGTAACAATCCCCCCCAAACTCGAGTGAGGCATTGTCTTCAATGCATGCAAGAAAATAAAAATAAAAAAGTAAAATGCAAACGATGACTTACTCCGAGAGCTCGTCGTCATGGATGATTAGTTTCCTTTTGGCCGGTGTCTTAATTCTTTTGCTTGAACGCGGTGGTTGCTTCCTTGTTGCCGATGGTGGAACCGACCCTCGTACTGGTGTGTCCTCATTGTCCTCATCATCATTTTCCTCAATGTCATTGGCTTTTCGCTTGGGCTTGGAGGATTCGACTGTTGTGGTCTTTGTTGGTGCAATGGAAGACTCGTCCGAATCTAAAAAATTGGACAATGATTCAGTACGAGTTGATTCGGGCATAGGTGCTTTACTTTTGTCTTTTGCAGTGGTTGTCGGGGCATCTTCAGTGTGGGTTACCGTGGCAACTACTGGGGCGGTGTTGTGTACATTGCCGTGACAACATCTATTGCGGTTGCCGTGGCAACTGTTTTTGCGATTGTCGTGGCAAGAATTTTGGCAGAAAAGATAGGGAATGACACTCGGCTGTCCGGGTAATTTTCCAGGATGACTTGGGTGATGGCATTGTTGTGGTCCATCATGTACCACATGAACATTAGTTGGCGGGCTTTAATCTGCTCAAGACGGTGTGCCAACGTGTGCAAGAGTGCTTCAAGTTGTCTTGGGGTTGCTAGCCGAGTTGCCTGGGGATCAAGAATTGTCGAGGCGGCATGAGTTGCCGCGACAACTATAGGCGTTGGGGATTTTACCGGTGCCTCTCCCATTAACTTTTAGATTTGTGCTTGATTCCAACCGGACTTTGGTAGTCTATTTTCATCGGTTGACTCACTTGGGACATGCATCTCCTTGCAAAGATTGGAGATTAGGCAAGGAAAGAAAAGAGAACCCTTGTCTTTTGTGCTACATACAAGAATCTCATCACAAATAATTTTGCCAATGTTAATGATACGATTATGCAAGATAGAATGTATGGGCAAAAGACGCGGTGTATCAACGATAGTATTGTGTGTGGTGGGCATTAAAGAAGTTTTAACAAACTTATTCCATAATCTTGCCTCAGGTTTAAGCTGAATACGGTTTACTGTGCCCTTTTATTTACCGTTATTCCAATGAGTTCCTGGTAGAGTGAGGTCTTGAAGCACCTTGTCGAGTTGCTTGGGCGTGAGTTGATCAACAAAAGCTTGATGCTCGTCATTCTCAATGTAGAGCCCGTAAAAGACGTTAATGCTCTTGGTGCTTATGAGGATAGCTTTGTCGCGGACAAACACGTAGGGATTGTCCGGGTTAGGCAAGTGAGCATAGAATTCTCTTACCCATGAAATGTTGTCCGGTTCGGGTTGATGGCAAAAGATTTGCCACTTTTGGTGTGCGATCCTTTGGAAGATAAAGGGTCCAAGGCTGAAGTCTTGATGAGAATCAGAGTATTCGAAGCCTTGTTCTTTGCAAATCTTTCGGCTTTCAAACTTGGAGTGAAATCGTTCTTTAACCGCCGGAGTAGCAAATCTCTTGTAGGTCGGTTTTTGGGAGGAGCTTGGGCGAGTGAGAGTCTTGTGTTTCAAAGCCACGGTGTTTCTTAGTTGTTGATCGGTTTGAACACGAGGAAGAAAATATGGAAAGAAACTTTGAGAGTAGCAAGAAGAAGAAAAAAATTTGAATATTGGAAGTTTAATTGTGATGGGTGGTAGAAAATAAAGAATGGATGGGTAATTAAGTTTGTAGGTGGGATGGATGTGAAAGAAAGTAAGAAATAAGGTGATTGGATGGCTTGGGCGGCACACAATGATGGGGAAGGGTTTTGGCCGGTTATATAGGGATTATTTAGGGTAATTTTAGGCTTGATTGTGGGCCTTATATTTAGCTCATAAGTTCCCTTGTTTGAATAAACTTCCATCTTGGGTTTAACTTCTCTTGATCTTGGACTCTTTTCCTAAAAACAAAATTTAAAAGAACATTAAAAATAAAATAAAATCTTATCCTAAAAAATATGGAAAATAAAATAAAATAAAATGAACGAAAATAAAAATTAAAATAGTAGGAGAGCATATTCATGCATCTCCTAAAGTGGCCACTTCTTTGTTATGCTCCACATGGGCACCGTTATAGTGCTTCAATCTTTGTCCGTTAACTTTGAATTCATGTCCGTCAGTGGTGGACTTGATTATCACGGCACCATGGGAGAACAGCTTGACTACTTCGAATGGTCCTGACCATCTTGATCTCAGTTTTCCCGGCAAAAGTTTTAGCCGAGAATTGAAGAGGAGAACTAGTTGCCCTGGCATGAATTACCGTGGCAATAACTTCTTGTCATCCCAGGGGTGTTTTAAATGCGGTTTGGTAAGCCCAAAGTGCTTCGTCTAGTCTTGTAGACCAATCTTTTCGGGAAGGATTGACAACCTTCTCGAGGATATTCTTCAATTCTCGGTTAGAAATTTCTGCTTGCCTATTAGTTTGTGGAAGATATGCCCATTATTTTGTGCACGCCGAAGCATTGCAACATCTTGGCAATAAATATGTTGTCAAAGTGCTTGCCTTCATCACTGATAATTGCTCTTAGCATCCCAAACAGTGTAAATATATTTTTCTGCATGTAAATATATTCATCACTGATAATTGCTCTTAGCATCCCAAACAGTCTAATTGCCTCAACCCACTTAGACACGTAGTCGACAACAAGTAGAATGTAGAGGTTGTCGAATGAAAATAGGAAGGGTCCTATGAAATCGATCCCCCATACATCTTACAATTCCACCTCAAGGATATTTTGGAGCGGCATCTCATGTCATCTAGAGATATTGCCCGTCCTCTTGCAAAAATCACATTGCATGTAAAACTCTTGGGCATCTTTGTAAATTGTTAGCCAATACAAACCGGATTGCAAAACTTTGGCCGCGGTACGTGTTCCTCCAAAATGTCCTCCATAGGGTGAAGAATGACATTGCTGGAGTATATTTTGTTGCTCCTCCTCATTGACACATCGGCGTATAACTTGATCTGCATATTGTTTAAACAAAAGAGGCTCGTCCCAAAAATAATGCTTAGCATCATGGGAGAACCGCTTCTTTCCTTGGTGAGTAAGGCCATAAGGTAAAATACCACAAACAAGGAAGTTAACTAAATCAACGTACCAGGGTATTGCTGAGGCAACTAGACTTGCTGAGGCATGAGCTTCTAAAGTTGCCGAGGCATCAGAGGTTGCCGAGGCATGTGCACTGGGGGTTGCTGTGCCAACTACTTCAGTGGTTGCCGAGGCATATGCAATGGGAGTTGTCAAGGCATCCAGGGTTGTCGAGGCAACTAACAATTGCTCGTCCGAGAATACATCGCATATCTCTAAATCCGCGTCCTCCTCCCTATTGCGTTCTAAGAATGACAAGTGATCGACAACTTGATTCTCTCTTCTTTTCTTATCCTTTTTAGCAAATAGATACTTAATTGTTGAATGGTCCGTATGGACAATTTCCTTTGTGCCAATCAAATAGGACCGGAACTTGTCAAATGCAAAAACTACGACTAGTAACTATTTCTTCGTTGTTGTGTAATTCACTTGAGCGTTGTTAAGAGTTTTACTAGCGTATTATATCACATGAAAAATCTTACATGTGCTTTGGCCTAGGACTGCTCCTACCGCAAAATCACTTGCATCACACATGAGCTCAAAAGGTAGTGTCCAATTGGGTGGAACAACAATAGGGGCTGAGGTAAGCTTTTCCTTAAGGGTTTCAAATGCTTGGGCGCAAGATTCATCAACGTCGAAAGCTTTATCCCGTTCAAGCAAATTGCACAAGGGTTTAGTGATTTTGAAAAAAATATGAATGAACCTCCTGTAAAAACTTGCATGTCCAAGAAAGCTTCGAATTGCTTTGACTAAACTTGGTGGGGGTAATCTTTCAATCACGTCCACCTTGGCTTTGTCTACTTCGATTCCCTTGGATGAAATCTTGTGGTCGAGCACGATTTATCTACCATAAAATGACAGTTCTCCCAATTAAGGACTAGGTCGGATTCTTCACATCTTGCCAACATCTTCTCTAAATTGCCGAGGCAATTGTCGAAGTCATTACCAAATATGGAAAAATCGTCCATAAAGATTTCAAGTAAGTCTTCGACCATGTCTAAAAAGAGTGCCATCATGCGTCTTTGGAAGGTTGTTGGGGCATTACATAATCCGAACGGCATCCTTCGAAAGGCATAAGTTCCGTATAGGCATGTGAAGGTCTTCTTTTCTTGATCTTGTAGTGCTATGACAATTTGATTGTAACCTGGATAACCATCAAGAAAATAATAAAAGGGTTTACATGCAAGTTGGTCAAGCATTTGATCAATAAAGGGAAGTGATCTTTCCTAGTGGCCTTGTTTAACTTTCGGTAATCCATACAAACCCTCCAACCGGTCACAGTCCTGGTTGGGATGAGTTTATTGTTTTCATTGCTTACCACCGTTATACCTCATTTTTTGGTACACATTGTATCGGACTTACCCATGTACTATCAGATATGGGGTATATTATACCGGCGTCAAGCCACTTGATGATCTCTTTCATTACAACTCCTTTCATGGCATGATTTAGTCTTCTATGGGCCTCAATCGAAGGCTTGTGATCATCTTTAACAAAATCTTGTGCATGCACACTGCCGGACTAATTCCCTTCAAGTCGGTAATTGTCCACCCTATCACCTTCTTGTGTAGCATCAACATGTCGATCAGCTTCTTTTCATGCTCAGGCTGTAACTTAAAGGAAATAATTACGGGCAATGTATTATTGGTTCCCAAATAAGCATATTTTAGTTGCCCTAGCAATTGTTTCAACTCGAGAATCTGCGGTTGTTCAATAGAGGGTTTTTCGAGTTTACCTTCCTTACCTGAGTAATCCAGTGGTTCAAAGTATATACCTGGTCGATTGACTAACAAATCTGCCTCTTCTTGTTGTTCCTCATCGATTGGTTCTTCATACTTCTCAGGTTCCTCTAGATCGACAATGTGGTTGTTGAGGTAACTATTTTCCTCGTCGAAGTCAAACTCTGTCATGGCATAAAGAAGTTGGCACTCTTCTGGATTATTGACATGCTTTAGTGTTTAGACTACATTCAGTTTAACTTGCTGGTCATTCACCACCCTCATTGTGAGTTCTCCCTTTTCAACATCGATCAAGGTTCTCCCTGTTGTTAGGAAGGGTCTCCCAAGAATGATAGGTGCATGCTCATATACTTCACAATCCAAAACAATAAAGTTAGTGGGAAAAATAAATTTATCAACTTTTACCAGTATGTCTTCGATTTTTCCCTCTAGATGCACATAGGATCTATCGGCTAGTTGTAGCATAACTGTTGTAGGTCTTGCCTTCCCAATTCTTAGTTTCTGGAAAACCGATTTAGGCATCAAGTTTATGCTTACCCCAAGGTCACATAATGCTTTCCCGATATAGTGGTTTCTGGTGGAACAGGGTATTGTGAAACTTCCAGGATCTTTCAACTTGGGTGGCATGCGATTGTGCAACATGGCCATGTATCCCTCTGTTGCGGCAACTATTTCAAACTCGCATAGCCTTGTTCTTTTGGACATAATGTCTTTAAGAAACTTGGCATAGTTCGGTATTTGTTCAATTGCCTCAACCAACGGCAAGTTGATATGGACTTGCTTTAGGATATCAAGAAACTTCTTGAATTGATATTCTTGCTTTTGTCGCTTTAACCTCTGTGGGAATGGTGGTGGAAGTTGGATATCTTCAATCCTTTCATTGGTCTGGAACTTGATTGATGGTATTGCTAGGGCAACTAGAGTTGCCGAGGCATCGTTAACTGGGGTTTCCGTGGCATGCTTTTCGTTGGTTGCCGCAACATGTTCATCTAGGGTTGCGTGACATTCCCTGGTTTAGTGTCTGAGGCTTTTCCGCTGAGTTTATCTTGTTCTTTTTGTGGAGTTTTGTTTGATGAGCGAGCTTGAGCCTTTTTAAGTTGTCGACCACTTCTAGTGATGATCGCCTTACATTGCTCGTTGCCAGTTCCTCTTGCGACTTCAGTATCGCTGGGTAAACCTCATTGCGGTCTAGTATTCAGGTTTTGAGCAAATTGTCCGACTTGAGTTTCGAATGATTTGAGGGCTACCTCTTGGTTTTGCAATCTCATCTCGGTCCTGTTAATAAAAGCATCAGTTCTTTTCATGAAGTTACTATTCTCAGCCTTATAAGATTCAGTTTTTAACATGAAAGCATTGCGAGAATTTTTCAAAGAACTAGATGTTGTCGGCTGTTACTGCAGAAACTGTTGCCGTAGCATATTCTGCTTGATTCCCGATGCTTGTGCATTCCGATTGTTCTGGTTCAGAGCGTTGTTGGGATTACTCTATGAAAAATTTGGGTGCTTCTTCCGAGCTGGATTGTATGTGTTGGACTCACATTGTTGTTCCGATTATAATTCCCCACGTAGAAGCTGGATTCTGGATTCTGCGTACATTTAGAAGAATCATGGTTACTACCACATATTTCACAAAAAGAATCTACTACCTTGGCTTCCTGTGTGTTGCTCTGTTTCTGTATGTTCTGGACCATCTTAGTTAAAGTGGCCAATTGTGCCGAAATTGAGTTTGATGATTCCAGTTCATGTATTGTGGTTTGGCATCTAACTCCTCCTCTTCTCGCAGTTGGGAACTGATAATTATTCTTGGCGAGCTTGTTCAGAATTAACATCGCTTCTTCTGGTGACTTTTCTAGGAGTATGCCATTTTCTGAGGCATCTAGCATCATCATTGTTGGTGTATTCACAGTATTATAAAACATCATCACTTGTGTTCATACTAGGAATCCTGTAGGGACATTTGTGTAGAAGTTTTCTATATCGCTCTCAAGCCTTGTACATGGATTCATCATCTGCCTGCCGAAAAGAAGTAATTTCGTTACGAACCTTATCAGTAAAATATGTTCATCACTGATAATTGCCTCAACCCACTTAGACACGTAGTCGACAACAAGTAGAATGTAGAGGTTGTCGAATGAAAATAGGAAGGGTCCCATGAAATCGATCCCCCATACATCTTACAATTCCACCTCAAGAATATTTTGGAGCGGCATCTCATGTCATCTAGAGATATTGCCCGTCCTCTGGCAACGATCACATTGCTTGTAAAACTCTTGGGCATCTTTGTAAATTGTTGGCCAATACAAACCGGATTGCAAAACTTTGGCCGTTGTACGTGTTCCTCCAAAATGTCCTCCATAGGGTGAAGAATGACATTGCTGGAGTATATTTTGTTGCTCCTCCTCAGGGACACATCGGCGTATAACTTGATCTACATATTGTTTAAACAAAAGAGGCTCGTCCCAAAAATAATACTTAGCATCATGGCAGAACCGCTTCTTTCCTTGGTGAGTAAGGCCATAAGGTAAAATACCACAAACAAAGAAGTTAACTAAATCAGCGTACCAGGGTATTGCTGAGGCAACTAGACTTGCTGAGGCATGCGCTTCTGAAGTTGCCGAGGCATCAGAGGTTGCCGAGGCATGTGCACTTGGGGTTGCTGTGGCAACTACTTCAGTGGTTGCCGAGGCATATGCAATGGGAGTTGTCAAGGCATCCAGGGTTGTCGAGGCAACTAACAATTGCTCGTCCAAGAATACATCGCATATCTCTAAATCCGCGTCCTCCTCCCTATTGCGTTCTAAGCATGACAAGTGATCGACAACTTGATTCTCTCTTCTTTTCTTATCCTTTTTAGAAAATAGATACTTAATTGTTGAATGGTCCGTATGGACAATTTCCTTTGTGGCAATCAAATAGGACCGGAACTTGTCAAATGCAAAAACTACGGCTAGTAACTATTTCTTCATTGTTGTGTAATTCACTTGAGCGTTGTTAAGAGTTTTACTAGCGTATTATATCACATGAAAAATCTTATGTGCTTTGGCCTAGGACTGCTCCTACCGCAAAATCACTTGCATCACACATGAGCTCAAAAGGTAGTGTCCAATTGGGTGGAACAACAATAGGGGCTGAGGTAAGCTTTTCCTTAAGGGTTTCAAATGCTTGGGCGCAAGATTCATCAACGTCGAAAGCTTTATCCCGTTCAAGCAAATTGCACAAGGGTTTAGTGATTTTGAAAAAATATGAATGAACCTCCTATAAAAACTTGCATGTCCAAGAAAGCTTCGAATTGCTTTGACTAAACTTGGTGGGGGTAATCTTTCGATCACGTCCACCTTGGCTTTGTCTACTTCGATTCCCTTGGATGAAATCTTGTGGCCGAGCACGATTTATCTACCATAAGATGGCAGTTCTCCCAATTAAGGACTAGGCCGGATTCTTCACATCTTGCCAACATCTTCTCTAAATTGCCGAGGCAATTGTCGAAGTCATTACCAAATATGGAAAAATCGTCCATAAAGATTTCAAGGAAGTCTTCGACCATGTCTAAAAAGAGTGCCATCATGCGTCTTTGGAAGGTTGTTGGGGCATTGCATAATCCGAACGGCATCCTTCGAAAGGCATAAGTTCCGTATAGGCATGTGAAGGTCGTCTTTTCTTGATCTTCTGGTGCTATGACAATTTGATTGTAACCTGAATAACCATCAAGAAAATAATAAAAGGGTTTACATGCAAGTTGGTCAAGCATTTGATCAATAAAGGGAAGTGATTTTTCCTAGTGGCCTTGTTTAACTTTCGGTAATCCATGCAAACCCTCCAACCGGTCACAGTCCTGGTTGGGATGAGATTATTGTTTTCATTGCTTACCACTGTTATACCTCATTTTTTTGGTACACATTGTACCGGACTTACCCATGTACTATTAGATATGGGGTATATTATACTGGCGTCAAGCCACTTGATGATCTCTTTCATTACAACTCCTTTCATGGCATGATTTAGTCTTCTCTGGGCCTCAATCAAGGCTTGTGATCATCTTTAACAAAATCTTGTGCATGCACACCGCTTAGGACTAATTCCCTTCAAGTCGGTAATTGTCCACCCTATCACCTTCTTGTGTAGCATCAACATGTCGATCACCTTCTTTTCATGCTCAGTTTGTAACTTAAAGGAAATAATTATGGGCAATGTATTATTGGTTCCCAAATAAGCATATTTTTTAGTTGCCCCGAGCAATTGTTTCAACTCGAGAATCTGCGGTTGTTCAATAGAGGGTTTTTCGAGTTTACCTTCCTTACCCGAGTAATCCAAAGTGGTTCAAAGTATATACCTGGTCGATTGACTAACAAATCTGCCTCTTCTTGTTGTTCCTCATCGATTGGTTCTTCATACTTCTCGTGTTCTTCTAGATCGACAATGTGGTTGTTGAGGTAACTATTTTCCTCGTCGAAGTCAAACTGTCATGGCATAAAGAAGTTGGCACTCTTCTAGATTATTGACATGTTTTAGTGTTTAGACTACATTAAGTTTAACTTGCTGGTCATTCATCACCCTCATTGTGAGTTCTCCTTTTCAACATCGATCAAGGTTCTCCCTGTTGTTAGGAAGGGTCTCCCAAGAATGATAGGTGCATGCTCATATACTTCACAATCCAAAACAATAAAGTTAGTGGGAAAAATAAATTTATCAACTTTTACCAGTATGTCTTCGATTTTTCCCTCTAGATGCACATAGGATCTATCGGCTAGTTGTAGCATAACTGTTGTAGGTCTTGCCTTCCCAATTCTTAGTTTCTGGAAAACCGATTTAGGCATCAAGTTTATGCTTACCCCAAGGTCACATAATGCTTTCCCGATATAGTGGTTTCTGGTGGAACAGGGTATTGTGAAACTTCCAGGATCTTTCAACTTGGGTGGCATGCGATTGTGCAACATGGCCATGTATCCCCTCTGTTGCATGCAACTATTTCAAACTCGCATAGCCTTGTTCTTTTGGACATAATGTCTTTAAGAAACTTGGCATAGTTCGGTATTTGTTCAATTGCCTCAACCAACGGCAAGTTGATATGGACTTGCTTTAGGATATCAAGAAACTTCTTGAATTGATATTCTTGCTTTTGTCGCTTTAACCTCTGTGGGAATGGTGGTGGAAGTTGGATATCTTCAATCCTTTCATTGGTCTGGAACTTGATTGATGGTATTGCTAGGGCAACTAGAGTTGCCGAGGCATCGTCAACTGGGGTTTCCGTGGCATGCTTTTCGTTGGTTGCCGCAACATGTTCATCTAGGGTTGCGTGACATTCCCTGGTTTAGTGTCTGAGGCTTTGCCGCTGAGTTTATCTTGTTCTTTTTGTGGAGTTTTGTTTGATGAGCGAGCTTGAGCCTTTTTAAGTTGTCGACCACTTCTAGTGATGATCGCCTTACATTGCTCGTTGCCAGTTCCTCTTGCGACTTCATTATCGCTGGGTAAACCTCATTGCGGTCTAGTATTCAGGTTTTGAGCAAATTGTCCGACTTGAGTTTCGAATGATTTGAGGGCTACCTCTTGGTTTTGCAATCTCATCTCGGTCCTGTTAATAAAAGCATCAGTTCTTTTCATGAAGTTACTATTCTCAGCCTTATAAGATTCAGTTTTTAACATGAAAGCATTGCGAGAATTTTTCAAAGAACTAGATGTTGTCGGTTTATTCTTCGCAGTAAACCATTTGCCGTAGCATATTCTCGCTTGATTCCGATGCTTGTGCATTCCGATTGTTCTGGTTCAGAGCGTTGTTGGGATTACTCTATGAAAAATTTGGGTGCTTCTTCCGAGCTGGATTGTATGTGTTGGACTCACATTGTTGTTCCGATTATAATTCCCCACGTAGAAGCTGGATTCTGGATTCTGCGTACATTTAGAAGAATCATGGTTACTACCACATATTTCACAAAAAGAATCTACTACCTTGGCTTCCTGTGTGTTGCTCTGTTTCTGTATGTTCTGGACCATCTTAGTTAAAGTGGCCAATTGTGCCGAAATTGAGTTTGATGATTCCAGTTCATGTATTGTGGTTTGGCATCTAACTCCTCCTCTTCTCGCAGTTGGGAACTGATAATTATTCTTGGCGAGCTTGTTCAGAATTAACATCGCTTCTTCTGGTGACTTTTCTAGGAGTATGCCATTTTCTGAGGCATCTAGCATCATCATTGTTGGTGTATTCACAGTATTATAAAACATCATCACTTGTGTTCATACTAGGAATCCGTGTAGGGGACATTTGTGTAGAAGTTTTCTATATCGCTCTCAAGCCTTGTACATGGATTCATCATCTGCCTGCCGAAAAGAAGTAATTTCGTTACGAACCTTATCAGTAAAATATGTTCATCACTGATAATTGCCTCAACCCACTTAGACACGTAGTCGACAACAAGTAGAATGTAGAGGTTGTCGAATGAAAATAGGAAGGGTCCCATGAAATCGATCCCCCATACATCTTACAATTCCACCTCAAGAATATTTTGGAGCGGCATCTCATGTCATCTAGAGATATTGCCCGTCCTCTGGCAACGATCACATTGCTTGTAAAACTCTTGGGCATCTTTGTAAATTGTTGGCCAATACAAACCGGATTGCAAAACTTTGGCCGTTGTACGTGTTCCTCCAAAATGTCCTCCATAGGGTGAAGAATGACATTCTTTGGAGTATATTTTGTTGCTCCTCCTCGGGGACACATCGGCGTATAACTTGATCTACATATTGTTTAAACAAAAGAGGCTCGTCCCAAAAATAATACTTAGCATCATGGCAGAACCGCTTCTTTCCTTGGTGAGTAAGGCCATAAGGTAAAATACCACAAACAAAGAAGTTAACTAAATCAGCGTACCCCGGGGTATTCTTTGAGGCAACTAGACTTCTTTGAGGCATGCGCCTCGAAGTTGCCGAGGCATCGAGGTTGCCGAGGCATGTGCACTTGGGGTTGCTGTGTGGCAACTACTATTGATGGTTGCCGAGGCATATGCAATGGGAGTTGTCAAGGCATCCAGGGTTGTCGAGGCAACTAACAATTGCTCGTCCAAGAATACATCGCATATCTCTAAATCCGCGTCCTCCTCCCTATTGCGTTCTAAGCATGACAAGTGATCGACAACTTGATTCTCTCTTCTTTTCTTATCCTTTTTAGAAAATAGATACTTAATTGTTGAATGGTCCGTATGGACAATTTCCTTTGTGGCAATCAAATAGGACCGGAACTTGTCAAATGCAAAAACTACGGCTAGTAACTATTTCTTCATTGTTGTGTAATTCACTTGAGCGTTGTTAAGAGTTTTACTAGCGTATTATATCACATGAAAAATCTTACCTGTGCTTTGGCCTAGGACTGCTCCTACCGCAAAATCACTTGCATCACACATGAGCTCAAAAGGTAGTGTCCAATTGGGTGGAACAACAATAGGGGCTGAGGTAAGCTTTTCCTTAAGGGTTTCAAATGCTTGGGCGCAAGATTCATCAACGTCGAAAGCTTTATCCCGTTCAAGCAAATTGCACAAGGGTTTAGTGATTTTGAAAAAAATATGAATGAACCTCCTATAAAAACTTGCATGTCCAAGAAAGCTTCGAATTGCTTTGACTAAACTTGGTGGGGGTAATCTTTCGATCACGTCCACCTTGGCTTTGTCTACTTCGATTCCCTTGGATGAAATCTTGTGGCCGAGCACGATTTATCTACCATAAGATGGCAGTTCTCCCAATTAAGGACTAGGCCGGATTCTTCACATCTTGCCAACATCTTCTCTAAATTGCCGAGGCAATTGTCGAAGTCATTACCAAATATGGAAAAATCGTCCATAAAGATTTCAAGGAAGTCTTCGACCATGTCTAAAAAGAGTGCCATCATGCGTCTTTGGAAGGTTGTTGGGGCATTGCATAATCCGAACGGCATCCTTCGAAAGGCATAAGTTCCGTATAGGCATGTGAAGGTCGTCTTTTCTTGATCTTCTGGTGCTATGACAATTTGATTGTAACCTGAATAACCATCAAGAAAATAATAAAAGGGTTTACATGCAAGTTGGTCAAGCATTTGATCAATAAAGGGAAGTGATTTTTCCTAGTGGCCTTGTTTAACTTTCGGTAATCCATGCAAACCCTCCAACCGGTCACAGTCCTGGTTGGGATGAGATTATTGTTTTCATTGCTTACCACTGTTATACCTCATTTTTTTGGTACACATTGTACCGGACTTACCCATGTACTATTAGATATGGGGTATATTATACTGGCGTCAAGCCACTTGATGATCTCTTTCATTACAACTCCTTTCATGGCATGATTTAGTCTTCTCTGGGCCTCAATCGAAGGCTTGTGATCATCCTTTAACAAAATCTTGTGCATGCACACTGCCGGACTAATTCCCTTCAAGTCGGCAATTGTCCACCCTATCACCTTCTTGTGTAGCATCAACATGTCGATCAGCTTCTTTTCATGCTCAGGCTGTAACTTAAAGGAAATAATTATGGGCAATGTATTATTGGTTCCCAAATAAGCATATTTTAGTTGCCCTGACAATTGTTTCAACTCGAGAATCTGCGGTTGTTCAATAGAGGGTTTTTCGAGTTTACCTTCCTTACCTGAGTAATCCAGTGGTTCAAAGTATATACCTGGTCGATTGACTAACAAATCTGCCTCTTCTTGTTGTTCCTCATCGATTGGTTCTTCATACTTCTCAGGTTCTTCTAGATCGACAATGTGGTTGTTGAGGTAACTATTTTCCTCGTCGAAGTCAAACTCTGTCGTGGCATAAAGAAGTTGGCACTCTTCTAGATCATCGACATGTTTTAGTGTTTAGACTACATTAAGTTTAACTTGCTGGTCATTCATCACCCTCATTGTGAGTTCTCACTTTTCAACATCGATCAAGGTTCTCCCTGTTGTTAGGAAGGGTCTCCCAAGAATGATAGGTGCATGCTCATCTGCTTCACAATCCAAAACAATAAAGTTAGTGGGAAAAATAAATTTATCAACTTTTACTAGTATGTCTTCGATTTTCCCTCTAGATGCACATAGGATCTGTCGGCTAGTTGTAGCATAACTGTTGTAGGTCTTGCCTTCCTAATTCTTAGTTTCTGGAACACCGATTTAGGCATCAAGTTTATGCTTACCCCAAGGTCACATAATGCTTTCCCGACATAGTGGTTTCTGGTGGAACATGGTATTGTGAAACTTTTAGGATCTTTCAACTTGGGTGGCATGCGATTGTGCAACATGGCCATGTATCCCTCTGTTGCGGCAACTATTTCAAACTCGCATAGCCTTGTTCTTTTGGACATAATGTCTTTAAGAAACTTGGCATAGTTCGGTATTTGTTCAATTGCCTCAACCAACGGCAAGTTGATATGGACTTGCTTTAGGATATCAAGAAACTTCTTGAATTGATATTCTTGCTTTTGTCGCTTTAACCTCTGTGGGAATGGTGGTGGAAGTTGGATATCTTCAATCCTTTCATTGGTCTGGAACCTGATTGACGGTATTGCTAGGGCAACTGGAGTTGCCGAGGCATCGTCAACTGGGGTTTCCGTGGCATGCTTTTCGTTGGTTGCCGCAGCATGTTCATCTGGGGTTGCGTGACATTCCCTGGTTCAGTGTCTGAGGCTTTGCCGCCGAGTTTATCTTGTTCTTTTTGTGGAGTTTTGTTTGATGAGCGAGCTTGAGCCTTTTTAAGTTGTCGGCCACTTCTAGTGATGATCGCCTTACATTGCTCGTTGCCAGTTCCTCTTACGACTTCATTATCGCTGGGTAAACCTCATTGCGGTCTAGTATTCAGGTTTTGAGCAAATTGTCCGACTTGAGTTTCGAATGATTTGAGGGCCACCTCTTGGTTTTGCAATCTCATCTCGGTCCTGTTAATAAAAGCATCAGTTCTTTTCATGAAGTTACTATTCTCAGCCATATAAGATTCAGTTTTTAACATGAAAGCATTGCGAGAATTTTTCAAAGAACTAGATGTTGTCGGCTGTTGCTGCAGAAACTGTTGCCGTAGCATATTCTGCTGGAATCCCGATGCTTGTGCATTCTGATTGTTCTGGTTCAGAGCGTTGTTGGGATTACTCTATGAAAAATTTGGGTGCTTCTTCCAAGCTGGATTGTATGTGTTGGACACACATTGTTGTTCCGATTATAATTCCCCACGTAGAAGCTGGATTCTGGATTCTGCGTACATTTAGAAGAATCATGGTTACTACCACATATTTCACAAAAAGAATCTACTACCTTGGCTTCCTGTGTGTTGCTCTGTTTCTGTATGTTCTGGACCATCTTAGTTAAAGTGGCCAATTGTGCCGAAATTGAGTTTGATGATTCCAGTTCATGTATTGTAGTTTGGCATCTAACTCCTCATCTTCTCGCAGTTGGGAACTGATAATTATTCTTGGCGAGCTTGTTCAGAATTAACATCGCTTCTTCTGGTGACTTGTCTAGGAGTATGCCATTTTCTGAGGCATCTAGCATCATCCTTGTTAGTGTATTCACAATATTATAAAACATCATCACTTGTGTTCATACTGGGAATCCGTGTAGGGGACATTTGTGTAGAAGTTTTCTATATCGCTCCCAAGCCTTGTACATAGATTCATCATCTGCCTGCCGATAAGAAGTAATTTCGTTACGAAGCTTATCAGTAAAATTTGTCGGATTAAATCGAGCAAGTAAATCATGACATAGATAGGTCCAAGATCCTATTGATTTGGCCAGAATACTATTCAACCATGCTTTCGCCCTATCCCTTAGTGAATAGGGGAATAATCTTAGTCGTAAAACATCTGGGGTGACTTCTTGTATTTTGAATGAATTGCAAATCTCAAGGAAAGATTTAAGATGTTGTCGTGCATCTTCAGTTGCTAAGCCGCCAAATTGACCTATTGTATTGAACATCACCGGTTTCAACTCAAAGTGGTCGGCTTCAATTTCAGGTGTGACAACTCCTGGATTAAGTCCTTCAAGATCTTCCACTAGGTAGTCTCGAACAGTTCTGTTTCATGCAAGAATCACTCCACCTCCCACTGGAACATCCTGATTGTCGTTGGCATTCATATTGCCGTCTTGATTAGCCATTGCTACTCTGAGCCTTCGTCTGAGTCTTTGCAAGGTACGTTCAATTTCTGGATCAAAGGGATATTCTAATGTAGTTGGTCTCGCCCTGGTCATATACCAATGCAAAACCAGAGTTTGTTAACCCTTTGAATCTTAAACAATAAAAATAAAAAGTGCAAGAAAATAAAAACAAAGTCGTTATTGCCAATCCCCAGCAACAGCGCCAAAAACTTGTTGCGCGTAATAAGTGCTTCGCAATTGTGCAAGTGTACATGTCGTAAGTTATTGTAATCACTCATTTTTTACTGGATTTTACCGGGTTTTAGTGTTATTAATATTATTTTAATAATATTATTATTAATATAAAATTAATGAAAATTTTAAAAAAAAATAATAATAAATATATTATTAAAAAAAGGGAAAGAAAATGCGTGGAGCATGTTGCTCCACGTCATCCAAAATACCCACCCCTTGCCTATATAAAGGCTTGCATGTGGGCAGCCAATTTGGGGGAGAATTACACGCCAATTTGCCATAAATTGGCAATTGGATCGGCTCCCCAATTGGGAGCTAGGCCGGCCGCAAGGCTGGCCAGAGGTCGGGGGCAGTGCCATCGACCCTAGTTGGTTCGATCCAACATTTGATCGGGTCCTATTTTGGATCCGATCTAGTTAATATTTTTGGAGAGGTCGTGGTAGATCTCAGTGGGGTTCAGTCGGGGTTCGTCATTCGAGCTCCTAGTTAGGTATATTTTCTTCCCTTTTTATTTGTGTTGTAATTTTTATAATTTAATGAAGTATTAGTTATTTTAAAATTGTATTCTTATTTTTTAGTTTGTATGTTTATGTTTTAGATTAGTATTTAATATGTTTTAAATTTATGTTTTATATTAATATTTTATTTATGTTAGATTCATTTTTATTTATGTGTTGGATTAATATTTATTTGTGTTTTAAATTAAATATTTATGAATGTTAGCATTTTATTTATGTTAAATTTGTTATTATTTATAAGTAGGATTAATATTTATGTATGTATGTATGTTTTAGATTAGTATTTTATTTATGTTAGATTAGTATTCTATTATGTTAATATTTATTTGTATTGTATTTAAATTATTTGCCATGTTTTATATTTTGCTTACTAAGTTTGCATAATGGATTATATAATGTCAATGCGGTGCCCTTTTATCCGAGCGTAAACGGGACCAGTATCAAGCGTAGTGATAGTGGTTGGGCGTTTACTCTCGGATAACGGGGCCTTTAAAATTTACCCGCACTTATAACCAAATTTTAAATTAATTGTCACTTTAATCCGGAAAGTTTAATATTAATAAAGCGATAATTATTAAAGTACCAATTTTGGGCGATGTGGGCGTGTTAATCCTTCCCCATCCGTAACCGACTCCCGAACTCAAAGTTTTTGAATCTCTGGTTTATGGTGTCCGGCCTACCTCAGTGGCCGGTGGCGACTCCCTTTCTTTAAATAAAATACGGTGTTTTTAAAACCACACGGAATAAATATTTTAAAACCCAAAAAAACCACAAACACTTCAAAAACTCGTTTTTTAGCGTGAGGGACATCACTACAGATGGCGACTCCGCTGAGGACTATTTTTTGTTTTTAACAAAATAAAGAGAGTCAAGCTTTTTCAAATAATTACCGCTTTAATAATATTAAAAGTTCCGGATTAAAGTGACTATTAAAGTAATATTCGATTGTAATTGCGCGTTTATTTTAACGCATTTAAAATTTGGCATATAAACCCATTTTTAAGTGGGGGAAAACGCTAATGCTTTCGTGGAGATATCGTTCTCCCGTGTAGGCCTAGCAAGTACCTTCGGGGCTCGAGTACCTTATGCTTTCGTAAGGATATCGTTCCTTCGTGCAGGCATAAGCGAATGGGTCCCCCTGAATTGAACCCGATTGAAAGGAGCCTATAATGGGTGATGATCGGGGGCCTTGCTACTCTTAGTAGAGAACAGCAAGGACAATTCGGGTACCTCCTAGCACCAACACTGCATGTAGAGAACATATAGAAACCCACCCCTTTAGAGCCATGTGGATAACCTTAGGTGTTTTAGACGGGATAAATAGGGTTTTTTTTGTTACCTTATTTTATTTGTCCTTTTATTTATGTATTTATTATTTTTATTCGGTACTAACTCATTTTTTGTGTTTTATTTTTATTTTTATTTTACACATACTTTTGTTGCATTATCATTGCATCCACATTACATAGCGGCGTTGATTCAAGTGGTTTGCCCGATTAGAAAATCTTTCATCATGGAAAAAATGTGTCTTAGGAAAGGACGACATCAATCCAGTCTCGCGACATCGGTCAGAGATTAATCAACAGATCTGAAGTAATGATTTGCCGTGCAAACGTGTAGTGCCAAAGTATACACACGAGACCCTGATGGTGGACATACAACGAGCTACAAGGTGTGTGAATGACTTAGCTACCGAAGCCGCGACTCTCCGACCTTTCGTAACCCCGGACATGGAAGAAGCACCAAGGTTTATCAAGTTGCTCAGAGCTGTCGAGGGGCTATGAGGTAGAGCTAGGGCTTATGTGTAGAAATTTGTTTTGTAATTAAGACTTTTTGTAATAGACTATTTTTGTAATAGGGACTCCTTTTGTAATATGAACCTTTTTTTGTAATTTGGACCCTTTAATTCCCATGAAAGTCGTTCGAAAGGGTGATTACCAGCGGAATCAACGCCTTTATTTGCATTCATGTTGCATATCATGACATGGTGTTGATTCAAGAACAGTTCATTAAAAGGCTTTCAAAATAGAAAAAGTATGATTTGCCAGAAACGATAATATTACAGTAACAAGTTAGGCCGAGCAAAGACCAATCGAGAAAGAAGACGGTACGATAGTAAGGCACGTGTGACGCAGAAGATTCAGTCAGGGCCGCAGAACCCCAATTTTAAATCTTCACAGTTGACCATTTTTTAAAAAAAAATCTCAGATTTTAATTTAACTCATTTAAAAAAAAGAAAAAAATTGAAAATATTATTATTTTGCTTTGAAACTTCTTCCCTCATAAAACTTTCAGAATAATAATAATAACAAAAAGAAACCTAAAAGTTTCATTTTTTAAGTAAGTTAAAACTTTTTGATAATAAAAAGGGGAAATTTTTAAAACCAAATGATCCTTGAAAATTTTAAATTAAACCCCAAAAAGTTTTAAAGTACTCCCCTAGGATTGATAGAATCCATCCCTGTTTAGACGTACCCAGATCTACAGAAGAAAATATATTGTCTGATGTCCTTTTCAGAAGCCACAAAAATAAAGATCACGACGTCACGAGTCCATAGAATAGAATAAGAGGAGAAGACGGAGTCATCCATCATCCTGAAGACGACGTCGAGACGTAGAGTACATGTTTTGCTTCCCGAAGTCAAGGTCTCCAGAATAAATTCAACTGTTGCATGTAATTCATTATTAATTTCTTGCAAACATACATTTTCTCTATTGAAAGTTTTTCAAAGATTGTTCGAGAATCAACATCGCATTTGCATGCATTCTCGCATTTATAGGGTATTGATTCCCGAAGTGGTTCCTCAAATCTCAGAAATTGTTCATAATTGGCAAAGGGTCGTCTGGTCAGATATTAGAGGGCACGGATCCAGGGTTTTGTCCCAGAACAAGATCGGAGACAATAGAAGAGGAACCATCTGAAGACTTCAGGTCAGACACGGTAAGGAGACACGGTACTGGTAATGAGCAAAGTAAAGTGCAAGAGTTGAAAGAAGCAGAGGGAAGACGTGATGAATCAAATGAATACTTTGACGAAAGGTAAGCGATCCATCAAACCGAAAGAAGAACCGATTAAGGATCAGAATAGTGACCGAGATAGTCAGAATTCTACCTCCAAGTCAGCCAAATATGACAAATTGGACCCCTTTTGTGATCTGCATCAATAAACAGGTGGAAGGTATGCTTGAGTCGGGCTTTCAAAAAATAGAGCTCGGTCCAGAAGAAACTTCAAAAGCAAGTAATGAAAAGAAGTTTATCTCGATTCCTGCGAGGTACACCAAACTACTCCTAATGTTCATCGACAAGTGCCTTATTACCTTGGTGAAGTCTCTAGCGAAGAGATCATCTTATCCGAGAGATTGCGACACACGTGCTAGAGGTAATTACCGTTTAGAAAGTTTGGGTCACTGTATTGAGGATTGCGGGGCCCCGAGGAATAAGTTCAAGATCTTATCGAGATGAGGATTTTAGGTTTCGAAGACGGAGTTCCCCAATCTATAGTGAGCTAACAATCACCCGAGGGGCAAAGTTGAGGAGGAATCGATATCCAGGACAAAGTTCGAGTAATACCGAAGTGGGTCACTCAAACGAGTTAAGTTTGAAGATCGGAGATAGGGGCATCCTAGGAGAGGGATATTCTTTCGAGTTCAACCAGCTCAGATAAGAGAGAGATAACTTGGATAAAATTGAATTTACAGAATGATCACCAGAAGCTTTACTGAATGTTTAAGAATATCAGATTGGGTCACCTTTAAAGAATAAACGGTGTTGTCCAGTTGAAGGGTGACTCAGAATATTGGAAGAAGAGAAACTAGTCAAGCAAGAATCAAGTCAGGCTGTTATTAGGTAAGTTTGAGGAAATTGGGATTAGGTACGACAGTCTCCAAAGATGAGCTATAGAATAACTTAGCCATTAACAAGAGTTTTGGAAATAAGTTTACGATAGAGCAATGACAATCCAACACTCTTCAGTAGGAAATGACAACTTCCAAGCTGCGAAAGACTAAGCATAGGACAGATGAAGACCCGAAGATCGATATTACTCGAGCAGGTAAGGTGGCTCAACAAGGTGGCAGGCTTAGTCAGAACATGGACCAAGTGTTGGACTACAGAGGCAAGCTGACCGGACTACTAGATGAAGAAAGTAGGCACTAAAGCTTATCAGTAACTGTAAATATCTAATATCTGATATAATGAAACCTTTTGGCCTCAATAAACGTCGTTCTATGGGGATCACTTTTGGAATCAATACCTTATTGCATTCATGTTTATATTTTAGGATTGCATTGCTTTGCACGATCTTATCGTGTTTTACATGACACTATCATTACCTTGCATTATTATTACCTTGCATAAATTTTATGAGGAGTAATTCAAAAACCAATTAGGGTTTTTATCATGGATAAAAGAATTGAAGACACTCAAAAAATCAAGATTCGAGTAGTTAAAAGATGGGCTCGAGAGGAAAAAAGAAAAAAGAAAAAGTTTGATGCCTTTGATGCAAGAAAGCTCTACTTGAACCCTGATTTGGTCGTTCCTCCGGATTCCAAAGACTCCAGATTTGTACATGATAACGGAACAAGATGCCCCAAGATTCACTCGACCATATTCTGCAAAAAGATGGAGGGCTGCATTGAAAAATTGCCGATCCACTACTTCCCCGACAGTCTAGCAGGACCTACCCTGATATGATATGCTTTGGACCTAGCACCAAGTCGTCAGTATCTCTAGGGTACGAAGATGAAACCTGATGAAAGCTTTAAGGAATGTGCTTTAAGGTGTATGTGTTTAGCGACCCAGGTGCAGCCTCCCGTAGATGAAGAGAAAAGTGACTTCCATACCACCTTTCTTATTTCTTCTTTAATAAGATGCTCGAGAAAACGAAGGCCATCTTTGAGGACTCATGACATTCGGAGAGAGAAACAAACATGCACTCTGGGACCTAAGTTTAAAGACTAGACCTACCTAGGAGCAGAAGGAAAGAAAAAGATAAATGGGTACCACTTTTGAAGGTTATCGTGATTGTAAGAGAAGAAGACAGGCAGATTCCTCCGAATCACCGAGAAAAATTCCTCGAACAAGTACATATTTAGAGATATTTGGAGTATTCCATCTCGGACATATGGCCTTATCTGGTCAAGGTATATGTGAGTTCTACGCTAAGGCACCGGGGTATGATACCAAGAAATTTGGGGTCGTTAATAGAAGAAATCAAGAAGGTGGTTGACGAGTGAGTCATGACAAGAATTTATCCAGCAAGGAAAAACAAGAGAAGTGGCACAAGCCTACACTACCTTGAAAGGGCCAGAATGAGTTAGTACCCTGGAGATAGTTCAAAGGTCCCTACGGTTTTCTCATCATTTCACAAAGAAATTCTAAAAAAAAAAACTCATTGTTTGTCATAATAACAAATCACATTTCCATTTAGAAAGCATTTTTACATTCTTGATTCTTTAAACATTTTATTTTTATAGGGTAGTTTTCCCATATGTATATACACGCATTTTTGAATGGACGTACGCATATATCATTTCTATATCAGGTCCTCGAGTTTTGAATGCAACAGTCATTTGCTTCAGATCCAAAGATCAACTCTAAGTTGTATATATTTAGAAGAGATTGAATGTTGTGGGGATACTGTAAATGTGAGTATCTGCTAGTTTACTTAGGCCAACAGAGGAACAAAGTGAGCGTTTAGACAATGGGCAGTTCCCATTTTAGGAATTTATCTTCTCTGGCGCTTGTCGTTTAAGATCCTTGAAACTAGAGTTGACCCTAAACCTCTACCCCCTGAAGGCATTCTCAGGGCATCTGTGAATTTGACAACGAAGGATATTCTTTTACTTTACCAGAAGACAGAGATGAGACCAGACAGATTGGATACGAAGATAAGAAAATCATCAGAAGAAAGTGGTTGAAAGCAAGGATATGTCCAAACGAAAAACCAAAGAAAAGAAGAGAAATGGAAATCGGAAGGCCGAAGCAATCCAGATCGAGTAAATATCAGAAGAGCTGCAGAGAGGCAATTAACTTCGAGCGGAAGATCGCATCAATACCCAATATAGATATGTGTTGATTCGAGGATACATTCATAGACTCGAATAAGAAAAAAGAGATTCAATGCTAAAAACCCAAAATGGGCAGTCTAAAAAAGAGGAAAAAAAGGGAAAAGAAAAGAAAAGAAAAGAAAAAATAAAATAAAAAAAGAAGAAAAATGAGAGAAAGAAAAAAGGAAGAAAAAAGAAAAAAGAAAAAAAGAAAAAGGAAAAAAGAAAAAGAGAAATGAAGAGTATTGTCTATGCTTCACACACAGATTAAACAATATAAGAATGAGACTTCAACTATGAGCAAGAGACACAAGGAATCCACATTTCAAGTAAATATCAGTTTTGAAAATTAGTATAGAAGCTCGAATTGAAGCCAAGTCAAGACAAGTTGGCCCAAAGATTGCCAATTTCGAAAAAGAAAATGACCTCTAGGTGAAAACCCAAAAAATGGGCAGTCTAGAGTGATCCTGAAAATGAAGAAAAAGAGTAGTCTGCCTGAGCTTGCTGGCATCAATATCCAACCAAAATACACTGATCTGAAGGTACAGAAGAAGAAAGTGACCTCTAGGGTGAAAACCTAAAAATGGGCAGTCTAGAGCGATCCAAGAGAAAAAGTGAAAAAGAAGAAAAGAAAAAAAAGAGAAAAGAAGAAAGAAAGAATAATATTTCATCTGGGCGTGCCAATCACAAAAATTCCCAGAAATGTATTCATAGTCCTTCATTCAAGAAATCTCAGTTTCGAGGCGTTTTGGAGGATCAAACATTCTTGAACAGAAAACGAACATCAGTATATAGCCAGAATGCAAGGCAGCCTACAGTAAAAAGAAAAGAAATGAACTCTAGGGTGAAAACCCGAAAACGGCCAGTCTAGAGTGATCCAAAAAAGGGAAGAAATAATGGGCATATCCAAGTTACACAAGTACAGAAATATTGTTTCACTTAACTATAAACCAAAGGCCTACATTACAAGCCCCAAAGACCATTCTGGTCATCCATAGATATCCAAGTTGAATGATAATGTCTTCAGATTTCATTCCGCCTATAAGGGTTAACTTTGCTTCAAGGAACGTCAAACTTTGAAGTGCTTGATCGACACCCAAATGAGGGAAGGATGGGGCATGATGAGATAGTGAGACTAAAAGAGCCACCTTAAACGGTGTAGAAATTAGGTAGGGTTGTTCCTTTCAAAAGCATATTAGACCAGAAGAAACTATACATTGGCATATATCTCCACAATGGTCAAGATCTTCTAAATATGTGCTTCATTAGAGTTGATCTCTGGCAACTTGAAGCAGATGCGCTATGGTGTTTGATATTTCGGGGGCAAACATGTTTTAAAAGGTTTGACATTTTCTCCCGAAGTTTTGATGTTTACCATTTCCCCAAACATTAGTTTTTAAAAATGTTTGGCAATATACTTCGAATTTTGTTTACCATTCTCCAAACATTAATTTTTTAAAAAAAAATGTTTGGTCTTTAGAAAAAGGAAAAATGATGTTTACCATTTGTTCCAAACATTGTTTTCAAAATGTTTGGTATCCCCTCCAAGTTGTGATTTTCGAAATGACTGTTATCTTTTCAAACAATCATTGTTTTTTGAAATATACGCAAGTAAATTACCGTTTGCATTATTTTAAAAATAAATGATGATGAGATTTAAAGCATAGGGACCGAGAGTTAGTTCCCGTCGAAATGCTACGAGAAGATCAAGGATGAGCTCAGATGATGGAAGCATTTTGGCTCACCCTAGTGACTAGAAATAGATCAAGGCTCTGTATGATGGGTCAGAAAATTCAAAGCAGTGGAGCCCGTGGTTGAATGGGGCAACGCCAAGCGAAGAAGATAACAAGGGTTCTTATAAGAATAATATAAGAACCAAAAGATCATTTATGAAGACGAGTGATAACCCCGAAAACAAGAAAATCCTTCCGCACAAAAGGTTTAAAAGTACGTTTAAATGAGGATTTAAGAGCATACAATGAAGAAGTAAAGAGATGAAGAAATCTAAGGAGCGACCTTTCAGGGTGTAAGACTTTAGAACGAAAAAGGGGCTAAAAGAAAAAAGAGAAAGAAAGAGAGGGAGAAGAAAAAAGAAAAAGAAAAATAAGAAGAAATTGAAGGAAATAGAATAAAAGAAAATGAAAAGAGAGAAAAAAAAGAAAAAGAAGAGAAAGAAAGCATTACATTGCATGCATCATATAGATAGGGGCATGCCAATTTTTTCTTATTCTGGACAGGTACTTGAAGAATTATCAAAGAGTATTAAGAAGTGGATTTCATTAAATGAAGAAAGTTTGACAGCCACCTTCAGCGTGAGTCCCCAAAATTTAAAGAAAGTTTCGCAGCCACCATCGGCGTGAGTCCCCAAAAATTGAAAAAAGGTTTTGGCAGCCACCTTCGGCGTGAGTCCCCAAAATTTAAAGAAAGTTTGGCAGCCACCTTCGGTGTGAGTCCCCAAAATTTGAAAGTTTGGCAGCCATTTTCGGCGTGAGTCCCCAAATTTAAAGAAAGTTTTGGCAGCCATTTTCGGCGTGAGTCCCCAAAATTTAAAGAAAATCGGTAGCTATAGCAGCGTGAGTCCTAGAAGATCGGTAGCCATTTTTGGCATGAATCCCCAAATTGAAAAAAAGATTTCGACAGCTATAGTAGCGTGAGTCTTAGAAGATTGGTAGCCATTTTCGGCGTGAATCCCCAAATTAAAGAAAGATTTCGGCAGCTATAGTAGTGTGAGTCCTAGAAGATCGGTAGCCATCTTCAGCGTGAATCCCTAAATTGAAAAAAGATTTCGGCATCTATAGTAGCGTGAGTCCTAGAAGATCGGTAGCCATTTTTGGCATGAATCCCCAAATTGAAGAAAGATTTCGGCAGCCTTAGCAGCGTAAGTCCAGAAAAATCGGCAGCCATAGCAGCGTGAGGCCCAGATGTTAAATCCTTCGAGTCATCGATAAGTTCTTCGGGCACGGTGTTAAGTCCTGTGGGCCACCAGTAAGTCTTTCGAGCATGGTGATAAGTCCTTCAGGCCATTAGTAAGTCCTTCGGGCATGATGCGGCAGCCTTAGTAGCGTAAGTCCAAAGATATCAACAGCCTTGTTAAAAAAAACGAGATAGAAAAAAGAAGAAAAGAGAAAAGGAAGAAAAAGAAAAAAAATAGAGCAGAAAAAGGGGGAAAAGGAAAAAGAGGAAAAAGAGAAAAGAAAATTTCGAAGATAAAGGTTCTATACAGGAAGGGCCTATATTTTCAAGCTCTCGTAGTGAGAGGTTCTATGTAGGAAGAATCCGCCGCTCCGAGGCTTCAGGAGCTAAAAGTTTTGTATAGGAAGGGCTCGCAACTCTAGGGTGAAGACTAGCAGTTCCATATAGGAAGAACTCTCAGCCGAAAGAATTCACCCATGATACACAAGGTTTTATATAGGGAAAACATGTTGTGTTGAAGGCGAAGAGTCCTATATAGGAAGGGCTCCGAGCTTTACTGTCTTGGAGTGAAAGGTTCTATATAAGAAGAACCTGTAGCTCCGAGATTTCAGAAGCTAAAAGTTCTATATAGGAAGGACTGACGGCTCCAGGGTTTGAAGACTAGCAGTTCTATACAGGAGGAACTCCCAATCGGAAGAATCCATCAGTGGCGCAAAAGGTTTTATATAGGAGAAACCAGCGTTGAAGGTGAAGAGTTCTATATAGGAAGGACTCCAAGCTTTACCATCTTAGAGTGAAAAGTTCTATATATGAGGGACTCATAACTCGAGGCATAAGAATGAAAGGTTCTATATAGGGAGGACCTATAGTTCCAAGATCAGAAGGTGAAGAAGTTCTATATATGAAGAACTTACCAGCTTGAAGATTCAGCTAAGGAAGAGCGGAAAGTTCCAGAAGAACACGTGATTCCGAAGCCAAAGACGAGAAAGTAGGTCAAAATGAGTGCTTTTGATCTTTGCTTTGTCCTCATTTCACAAGAACAAGCAAAGAACTCAAAGTGGTCGGCTTCAATTTTAGGTGTGACAACTCCTGGATTAAGTCCTTCAAGATCTTCCACTAGGTAGTCTCGAACAGTTCTGTTTCGTGCAAGAATCACTCCACCTCCCACTGGAACATCCTGATTGTCGTTGGCATTCATATTGCCGTCTTGATTAGCCATTGCTACTCTTAGCCTTCGTCTGAGTCTTTGCAAGGTACGTTCAATTTCTGGATCAAAGGGATATTCTAATGTAGTTGGTCTCGCCCTGGTCATATACCAATGCAAAACCAAAGTTTGTTAACCCTTTGAATCTTAAACAATAAAAATAAAAAGTGCAAGAAAATAAAAACAAAGTCGTTATTGCCAATCCCCAGCAACAGCGCCAAAAACTTGTTGCGCGTAATAAGTGCTTCGCAATTGTGCAAGTGTACATGTCGTAAGTTATTGTAATCACTCATTTTTTACTGGATTTTACCGGGTTTTAGTGTTATTAATATTATTTTAATAATATTATTATTAATATAAAATTAATGAAAATTTTAAAAAAATAATAATAAAAAATATATTATTAAAAAAAGGGAAAGAAAATGCGTGGAGCATGTTGCTCCACGTCATCCAAAATACCCACCCCTTGCCTATATAAAGGCTTGCATGTGGGCAGCCAATTTGGGGGAGAATTACACGCCAATTTGCCATAAATTGGCAATTGGATCGGCTCCCCAATTGGGAGCTAGGCCGGCCGCAAGGCTGGCCAGAGGTCGGGGGCAGTGCCCTCGACCCTAGTTGGTTCGATCCAACATTTGATCGGGTCCTATTTTGGATCCGATCTAGTTAATATTTTTGGAGAGGTCGTGGTAGATCTCAGTGGGGTTCAGTCGGGGTTCGTCATTCGAGCTCCTAGTTAGGTATATTTTCTTCCCTTTTTATTTGTGTTATAATTTTTATAATTTAATGAAGTATTAGTTATTTTAAAATTGTATTCTTATTTTTTAGTTTGTATGTTTATGTTTTAGATTAGTATTTAATATGTTTTAAATTTATGTTTTATATTAATATTTTATTTATGTTAGATTCGTTTTTATTTATGTTATGGATTAATATTTATTTGTGTTTTAAATTAAATATTTATGAATGTTAGCATTTTATTTACGTTAAATTTGTTATTATTTATAAGTAGGATTAATATTTATGTATGTATGTATGTATATTTTAGATTAGTATTTTATTTATGTTAGATTATTATGTTTTAGATTAGTATTTTATTTATGTTAGATTAGTATTCTATTATGTTAATATTTATTTGTATTGTATTTAAATTATTTGCCATGTTTTATATTTTGCTTACTAAGTTTGCATAATGGATTATATAATGTCAATGTGGTGCCCTTTTATCCGAGCGTAAACGGGGCTAGTATCAGGCGTAGTGATAGTGGTTGGGCATTTACTCTCGGATAAGGGGCCTTTAAAATTTACCCGCACTTATAACCAAATTTTAAATTAATCGTCACTTTAATCCGGAAAGTTTAATATTAATAAAGCGATAATTATTAAAGTACCAATTTTGGGCGGTGGGGGGGTGCTAATCCTTCCTCATCCGTAACCGACTCCCGAACTCAAAGTTTTTGAATCTCTGGTTTATGGTGTCCGGCCTACCTCAGTGGCCGGTGGCGACTCCCTTTCTTTAAATAAAATACGGTGTTTTTAAAACCCCACGGAATAAATATTTTAATACCCAAAAAAACCACAAACACTTCGAAAACTCGTTTTTTTTAGCGTGAGGGACATCGTTACAGTTATAGTATAAAAGATATCGTCTCCACTGGGATTGGTGCCACTTCAAGAATCTAATCTCTTGCACTGTAAAAGTAAAAACACAATTGGGTGATTGTAAGAGTTATAATTAACGAGTAAAGTAGAGAGCAATAAAGTAAAAGAAGATGTAATCAAATGAGAAAGAGTAGGCTATGTTATCGTGAACTGATGAGTGATAGTCGAATAAATCGTATTGGTAGAAGAGTGCAGAAGCAACTCAGTTGTCGTGGCAACTTGCACAGTTGGGATACCTTGGCAACTAGTAGAACGGTTGCCTGGGCAACTGTTTGGGTGACTGGGCAGTAAACTTCAATGTTCGGCAGAGCGTTCTTCAATGATTTCTTCTTATCCCTAAGTCGAACTCTAGCTAATTGTGCATGCCTTGATAATACATCCCTGTGTTAATCAAAGGTGAACAACAACCAATCTTGCGCTCCTCTTAGCCGTTGAAATCCTTAAACTTATTCCTAAGCCAGATTAGTCTTCACCATTGATAGATTGAATATAGACCATACTCATTCGTTTCTTGAATCTAACTCTCCCGATATTAGATAAATAGATAGATTTACTAGATCATCTCCCAATTCACTCGCAAACAAGAATAAAAACTAAGAATGAGTAAAACTTGAATTGAAAGTGCAAACTCTATTACCTAAACAAAATCCAACCGTTTCTCACAACCACAAAACACAATAACCCTAGCCGAATAGATTTAGTTCATGGCTATGTTCAAAAAAACACAAAATAAAGTTCTCCTAACATAAACTTAATCGAACAAGAAGGAAAAAGATGAAGATGTTGAAGCCTCTTGTCGATTTCTCTCCCCCTTGGATTTGACGGCTAGGAGTCCTTTAAATAAGAGATGGCTAGGTCAAAGTCTTTCTTGGAGAGGAAGTCAAATTAGAATTAAATACTTTTAAAGAATATAATTCTCTATTATATTTAAATTCCTACTAGATCTTCTCATATCTTCTTGGGATTTAATCTTTCTTTGACCTCTTCATGTTGGGTATATCCAGTCATCAATTTCACCTGCCATATCATCTCATCCATTCTTGTCAACAATTGCCCTAGCAACTAGCTCGGCATATTCTTCTTGCACTGCCCTGGCAACCGGTTCGGCATATCCTTCTTGCACTGCCCTGGCAACTGGTTCCAGCCTTGCTCTGGCAACTAATTCTGCACACACAAAAACAACTAGCGGCAGCACCCTTTTTACACAAAACTAAGCAAAATATGAAATCAAGCTTGACCACCAAGGAAACAATGCAAACATGCATGAATGGCTAATAATGCAACTAATATGAGCCTAAGTCTAGCAATAATATGAGTAAAAATGGTGAATAAAATAGTACTTTTGGACACTTAACAACTACTCCACTCAACTTGGGCTTCGTTATTTTCCTTTCATTGACTCCTCATGATGGGTCGTCTCCATTCTCAACATTAGGATGCATGCATGCCCCTAAACTTTCCAAATCTTTCTAATTTCCATAAGGTCTGATCTTTACTTTTATTGACAGAACCTTTATTCTTCGTTCTTTTAGAACAGAGATGTTGACTTCCATCAGTCAGAATAACATTACGCCCACTCAATTCCGGCTTAAATGTTGTCTTCTCATAGTCTTTTCATGACGAGCTTTCTCCAACTGCCTCATTTGGGTGAACTCATGCCCTTCAAATTCCCAAACTTTTCTCATTCTCAAGTCTCTGATCAGTCTAGCGTAAGAGATCTTATGATTATTCTCTCCGTAGTCATTGATAAATTTCGCTAAGTCAACCACGTAGACCATTAATCTGAAGCTGTGCAGAAAAACCTTCATCGTCAAATGCTCGAACAAGTCCAAGACATCGATATCACCCACTCGAGACACTTGAAGAAAATGCTCAAGCAATAATCCTCTATGTGAATAGATCCATCTCCGTGACCTCATACGGGTGTGTATGTATGTTCCCATGAAAAAGGCGGTGTTGTCCTCACGACTCTCAATCAAACCTTTGCCCCAATCTTCACTCATTTCAGCTAAGGTTCTAAGCTCCAATGGATAATCCCAGGACTTCGACTACTTTGTGTAAACCCAATCCTTATGAACACTTTTCTGATTAAGCAAAGTGGTCTACTCTTCAACCGTAGACATCAAGTCCTTCCTGTTAAAAGTGAAGCAACAATATGTGGGATTCCAAAACTAGAATATGGCTCGAAGGTTGATTAACTCGGACATACATCAAGCGTGCAATATCACTATAACTCTCACGGAACCCAGTTTGCAACAGTCAATCCTATCCTTCCCAGAACCGCTTCAACTCCTATAACTCGTTTTGCTGTAAGGCGATATAAGTATACCCCGCTCGCTTGGTAACTTGTTGCCTTGTACCCTTTGGTTGACTTTTGACTGATATCGGATGGCTGAGTCGATGCCTTCTTTCTTAAGATACCAAACCTTTTAGTTCTTTTCTCCTGACCTTAGTAGTACCTCATCTCTTCCTCGGGTTCAACAGTTACTTACCCTTGACCTATTGGTATGGTCCTTCTTCCATCTCAATGCTAGGCCAAAGACATGCCCCGCGAGTCTCCAAATTTTTAAGAGAATTTAATCTTTGTTTTTCTGAGCCAACCAAGGCTTTATGGTAGATACTCTTTTCGGTTCCTTGAATCGTGTAGCAGGCGAGGGCTTGTTATTATTCTTGTCAGAATCGCTGACAGGTTTGCGCTAGGCTGATCATGTACATATCTGGTATTGCACGCCAAACTCCATTCCAAAAGTGCGGAAAGATCTTATTCTTTCTATTTCTTTCTTTTTTTTCTTTCATCTACACATTGGTTTGTTAATCAATATTTCAACTGAAGATGCTTTTTGGGTTAATATACAAAATTAAAATTAATAATAAAAGAATAGAATGTCTCGAATATCAAATGCAAAAACGTCTTAGATTCGATCCCCGGTAATCAACAGTTTGCCTTTGAATGTTGCGATATTTGTGAGATCTTTATAAGATTGCTCAGTTCATCCCTATGATTATGGTACTTTCTTGATTTGTCCGAAAACTACTCCTCCTAGTTTTCATTATCTTTCTCCATAAAAAAGTTTAAGCTTTTCGACTTTTATTTAGCCCATGGAACGCGGATAATGTTATTCTAAGAATTTTTAAGCTTAAGTGCATACTTCTGATTATAATCAAAATTGTGTCAGTATCCCCAAGGATTCATCTCTGACGCTAGGGTATTGAACAGATGGAGCATGACTCCTTATTAGATTTGTTCTCCCCCCACAACTCTATGAGGATACTCGGGGACTTATATAATTCGTTCATTCATTTCCTTTTTCTTAAGGGAATTCAACTCATCACAGTCCTTTTTCTTGAGAATAATGATGGAGCATACAACAATACCCCGAGTTACTCGGCATAGTCATGATTTGAAAACTTACTCATATAACCAAGGCTTTTGACTCAATTAGAGTAAGTAGAGCAAATCATCCTTATTTAGCCTTTTTGCTATAGCAGAGTACCCCTTTAATTCTTAATTAATTTTTATTTTGTTTTGAAACACACTATTTTCCTTTTGGGACACATTCAAGCAACTCTATTTGGGCTCTCCCAGGAAATTTTCTTATCACCGAACAACATTGAAGGAGTAGTAATCTTGCTTCTCACGCTTTACCGACCAGAGCGGACTGATGAGGAATCACACTTCATCATTATCATATCATTCAATTGATCATTTTATTAGAATCAACACCACATCATACACGTGATATCCAGGGGTTTACAAGGGCAAGAATGGATATATACATATATGGGATCGTCATTTTGAAAAAAAGATACATCATTTCATTAAAATATAAAAATCAACATAGGTCCTTTCAAAAAGATCTCTGTTACTTTCGAGCAAATGGTAGCAAAGTTGATTCCACACATTCCTTCAAAAAAGAAAAGTTAGAGTGCACAGAAACTTAACACCGACCCCTAACATAAACAGGAAAAAACATGTGTAAGATGCATCGAAACTCTAGACAACTTTGGAACTGACTTCTCATTCATTTCACTTCTTCAGTCTTTCACCTGATGTAGTTGTTTCCTCTATCGCTTTTGCTTTCCATTGGTTAACCATATAAAGTGTTAGTGTCCCATTGCCGAGCAACTTCTATATTTATTCTTTCAAAATCCAACACCTCTTAGTAGGGTGCCCTGACGCCCCCATGTGAAAATCAGAAACACTATTCTGATTGTATTTAAGAGATGGATCTGTCATCTTTTTCATTGGCCTAGGGGCGAGATATTTCCCTTGAATTAAATACGGAAGCAAGAACGCAATTGACGTCTTGAGAACTTTGAGTGGTGCCCTTATTGGACGTTGCCCCTTAGTTAATTTCTCATTGTTTATTTCATTCTTGGTCACAGTTGTCTTCTTGTTCTCCTCTCCAATCTGTAGAGAACTCTGATCTTGATAAGTTGTTAACAATGACCGATTGTGACACTAATTTCAGTTCTTTGTCAAATTTTCGACATACCTCAATCCTTGGTAGAACCTGGGCTTTCCATCTTCAAGTAAAGTAGTCCCCTTTCGATAAGGCTATAAACCCTACGTTTAAAAAGCGTGCAATCTTCAGTTGTGTGACCACAATCACCATAATGGAAACCACGCACAATCTTGGTACCATACACATTAAGGTTAAAATAAGAGTAACATCTCGATGGGGGTAACTCCAAAAGCTTGTTCTGAACCAACAAGGGTAACAATTCAGAATACATTATTGGGATTGCCATCTTTGTCTTCTTGTCACTCTTCTTGGTGTCCTCAACATGCATTTCTTTGTTCTTCGCTTCTCTTTTCTTTGACTAGAATTGACTTTCCTTGGGAATCTCCTCATTCCCGATCACTGTCGCTTCCATAGAATCTTTCAGAGTCATCCCTGATTCCTCAAATGATTTTGATTATCGTACAACCCTCCTAACCGAACCCATCTTCCCTTTGTCCTCTTTATCTTGATCTTCATCTAATTTTGTAGATGGATAAGTGATCTTTAGACCTGGAACTATCGGTTCAAACTCTAATACCCCGACATCTATGAGGTGTTGAACTTTACGCTCATAGTTTAAACATTTCTCGATGGAATGACCTTGGATTCCATCATGAAATTCACAGTGTTCCTCCTCTTTAAACCAACTCAGATATGGAGGTGACTGAAGATTGATGAAACACAGAGCAATCAGTCAAGCATTTAGCAACTTGGAAAACAGTTCTTGATAAGTGAATAGACTAGGGCTAAATTAAAAGTCCTTCGACTTCCTCTTTTTCTCTTGGGACCCGGAGGTTTCGTCAACCGGTAATTGCTAAGGAAAAGCTGACACCAGAGGTTGACCTTGTATTAGGCGGGGTGACTCTTTAGGTGCCAATGCAATCAACACTTTCATCCTCTTATTGTATATTGTACTTTTCTTATCTTGTGGCTTTGACTTATTCGGTTCTTCGTTTGCTGGTGATGATAAGGTTTTCGAGAGAGAGTCATCGGTCTTATCCAACACTAATTCGATAGGGCACTCCGAAGCGGTGCACGCTACCTCATATTGGTTGATGATAGCTTGGTCTTCGTCAGACAAAATCATTTCCGCTATGAAGTTGTAATCCCAACTCTCAGTCTCCTCTTGCACGAAAGAGTCTTCTTTCATGCCCTTTTCTTTGGCCATCATACCCACCAGTTCATCGATTTGCCTATTTGTTTCCTCTTGGAAATTTTTCACATATGATATTATCTCCCTTTGATTCCAAACCAATTGTTCATGAAGCTGTTCGAGTTTAACTACCCTAGCTGCTAGGCCATTCATATTTCTGGAATCGAACTGGTCAGAAATCATTTCCTCTTTACTCATACTTTCTAAGGCGAATGTTTTTCCCTAATTAGTAATGCATATGATGTATGTACAAAAATACATTATTTAAACAAAAATAATAATGTATCATGAAATAATGTTACTATGAAAACATGAATGAATGTAAAGAGCAACTTTGAGTTCGGTGAATATCATCGTTAAACAACTTGTATTAATGGGGACATTGTTTCGTTACAATAATAAAAGGAAACCCAATACATGTACGGTCCTAAGTAGCATCTAGATCAATAATCTTCAAATGACCCGAACGATCCTTCCTCAAGGGATTCATCGTTCATACAGTCCTAAAGTATCTTCCACTAGGAACTATATCTTTCTGGTGACCTCTTGTAGCGGTTCTTACTTTTGCTAATGGTGTAAGCGACGAATTGCAGTTACTCCAATGTTGGCATTTGGTACACTTGAATTGCCCCCTTGAAAGTGTCCCGCTGAACTCAATCCTCGAGGTGCGCTGAAGCTAAAGTCAAAATTTCTTCCCACTTGGAATATCCTTTCTTGTTGTAAGTTGAGACTTGATGGTACAGTGTCTGAGAAATCTCCGAGCTTACCTGGAAATCTTTGTTCTTGTCCGGTATAATTCTTGCTGATCTTCTTGCAAGGGCTTGAGACTCCTCAATGGTCAAGGTCAAATCAAAGTTGTCAATCGTGAAACAACCGTAGGCGGAGTTCCAAAACCCTACCAATGCTTGAAGTAGTAATTGGTTGATTGGAACATCTAATGAATATGTGATGTCACCATGCTCATCTCTTGAAAGAAAACTATCCTCTTCGCGTAGTTGTTCTCCTTCCGACCATACTTGTACATCGGGATTCTTTACATCTTTGTTATGAACCCAATCTCCCATTAATCTAGCCTTTAATTTCAGGCTATTTCCAACTCCATGTGCTTTTTATGATATGATAAAATATGCAAAATAAAAAGGTAAAAATGAGATGAGTAGAAAACAAACATAAGCCTGTTAGTCCCTAGATAAGTAATAAATTCAAAAACGAGGAAAGATAAGCGTGAACAATTAAATGAATGGCAAGCATATAAAGAAGGAACCTTAACCACATGAATTCTAGTTCTCTAAGGTTATCCGCATGGCTCTATTGGGGTGAGCTTCTTAAATTCTCACATATGGGTTCGGTTCTAATACAACGGGTACCCGAACTTATCTCATTACCTACTAAGGCAACAAGAACCCCAATTCTGGCCCATTATAAGCTTCCAAATTAGTTTCGATTCGAGGGAAAGCACGACCTAGTGACGTGGAGGGTTGCTCATGTGTCAAAAGGCGTGGATTCCAGAAGTAAATTACCGACCCGTGGAGGGCTACTCACGTGGGCATGTGGCATTTCACTCCCACTTAAGGGATGGAGCTCGGGTATAGAGCTTGATAATCATGATGCAACATATGTCGGTGATTCCTTAGAAATTAAATGAAAAATTAATTCAAAGACCACTGATTATCAAAGCCCGTACAATCGTAGTCACATTTTTAAGAAAGGATCAACCTTGTTAAAATCAATTAATATTCCAACAATTTTCCATCATTAAAAGCAACAAATATTCCTTTCGCCTAACTCTCTTTTGTTTTGTAAAAACAAATTATATCCCCAGTGGAGTCGCCAAGCTGTAGCGACTTTTTTCCTTTTTTTAAAAAAAAATAAGCGTGGTCTTCTTTTAGAAAATCCGTCGATACGAATTATCCCATAAAGCACTTTTGAAATCTTAATTTAAAAGGATTTTTTTGAAAATTTTTATTCTTTTGTAAACAGTAAAAACTTGGAGTCGCCACCGACCACTTGGATAAGGTAGGCTGGACACTACAAAACCAGAGATTCATTTTGAGAGGGTTCGAGAGTTGGTTACGTGTGGGGAAGGATTAGCACCCCTACCACGCCCAGAAATCGATACCAAAATATTTGTTGCTTTTAATCAAAGGAAATTGTCGAAATTTGAAAGGAATTTAAATTGGTGACATTAATTGAAAATTAAACTTAATTGAACGAGCTTTATCAAATTGGTGGGTTCAAATTAATTAGACATTTAATTAATAAGGTTGACGATACATCAGACTATAGACTAAACCGACATCATATAAGCCTGACTGCCGTGTTAGTTTATGGTTCGAATCCCGCACGTCACCTTTATGTATGGTGCAAGCAGTTAAAGAATGATGTAATGACTTTGTCAAGTTTTAATTCTACCTTGAGTCGGTAAGGATTAATTCAAATATTTGGTCAACAACTTTTAAGCTCGGACTATTACGACACAAATATCGGAATTAATAAATACCTCCTTTTATGATTTAAATTAATTAACATGTAAACCAAATGGGCTAAATGATGACAAATAAAATGGATGGAAAGTAAAGGCTTAAAGATAAACACACAAAAGCCCACCTAAGGTCCTAACCTAAAAGGCCCAAATTATGAGAATTCAATTAATGTTCTAATTAATAACTAGGTGAATCTAATATTAACCCTAAAAAGGCTAGAGAACCCTAATAAATTATGAGTTATCTTATGATACGATAATTAATTCAATTAATTTTAAACTAGTATTCCAATAAGCCAATAATACTATTTAAAATAAGCCAAATTAATCAATCATAGCTTTAAATTAAAATGTTAGTCTAATTTCCATGTCAATTTTATCTTAAAAGATAATTAAGAGGTATTCAACCAATTTTCATGAATTTAACATTTATCCCAATAAGCCAAAGGCAAATTTAAATTCACTAAACTGATTCGAACCTTAAGACTAACTACAGCTCTAAGACTAATCATATATTAACCTAATTAATTTAAAACTGTGCCCCTATGAGACGAGCACACGGCTTAAATTAATTAAATTAATTTCAAAACTAATCCAAAGGCCTTAACTGACACAAAACCCATCTAAACTAGGCTCAAGGCCCGAAAAACAAGGCCCAAACTAAATCTAAGTAAGCAAACTAAGCCCAAAGCACCAAGAGGCTCAAACTTCTAAACTAAACCCAAATGAAAAATCACATGTATACTTTTAAGAAAATATACTTTAATTATATATTATATACCATATACAAGAAAATATATTATAAAAGAGATAATATGAAACCATGATAATAAAGTAAACATACAAGCTAATAATAAATTAAACAACATTCAATAAGTGAAATATCATACATATCACAAGTAAAAATAAAATAAAATAAAACACATAAAAGAGACTAAAATAAACAATAAAGGTTACCAATCAAATCATCAACATTTTCATTGAACTAAGAAAATAGATTATACATGAATAAAATAAGGAAAGTGAATACCAAAACCCAAATATTTTCTCGATCTACCAAATTCCACATGTTGTTGTTGGGGTTGAGGAGTTCGATTCAAAGGTTTAATAATGGTAGAAAATGATTTCGATTAGGAGAAAATATAGTGGATAAGGGAATCGAATGGTGAGAGAGTTGGGGGCTTAGTTCTTTGGTGGTCTAAAAAAATGAAAAACGGCAGGGGTTTAGGAGGCACCCAATCAAAGTGAAAAAATGGGCAATTGCTTTAAATGGTGCGTGAGGGAGGGTTGAGGGCTGCCGAGTGATAGGAAAAAATTAGGGTAGTGGGTTTTTTTAGGGTTCATGAGATTTATATTTATATAGTGATGAAGGGTATTTTTGGTTTATCTCCTTAAAAAAGGAACCAATAAAAATTAAGATATTGGGCACCAAGTATTTTTCAACCAATGATAGTCAAGCCTTAATGAGGAAGGAGTTGAGATTTTTATTATTTTTTATACTTTTTTCTATGTAAAATCATATATAATGGGCCATGAAATTTTGGACTTAGGGTATAAGGTAAGGTTTTGGGTATTAAAAAGGGTGATGTGGATTGACCTTATTTCAAGCATTTTAATTTAACTCGGACAAAAATTAGTGATTACATATATGTATATATACTTTTGTGACTATGGTAAGTGTACAATACATACATCTATGGATTTCCCATCATTAATCATGATGAGTTGTTGAACTCAAGAGTGGTCTCAGTGGTAAAAGATGGCGTTTTCTATATAGGTGAACTAGGTTCGATAAAGCTTAGTGTATAGGTTTGCGTGAGTTTATCCAAATTTGAAACCAGTCACGGATACTACCTTATACTCGAATATAATGTAGATGAAATTAAAACGTTCCAAAGTTTTGAAATCAATTTAGAATTAGGGTTATAGTTTGAGGATGAAACTGAAATATTCAAAAATTTGAGAACCGATTTAAAATGAAGATCATAGTTTAAGGACTTGTTAGAATTTGATCTCTTTATTAAAAAAAGCTGAACCGTCGATAAAAATGTAAAAATGAACGAGTGATTTTGCTTTTATAGTGCATATAAACTAGTTAACTATTGATTTTTTATAAAATTCAAAGGGTAAATTGTGACAAATTAAATTAGATAGAGTAATTTATTAATATTCATGTAGTAAAAGGACGAAATCCTGAATTAGACCAAATAAAAAGTGGACTGATCTTAGTCGTAGCAAGGGCCAAGATAATGTCACAGCCAAAGCCCATAACCATAAACCCCCTTCTTACAAAACCCAAAACCCTGTCTTTGTTTCTCGATTCCCACTGCATTGAATTCCCACCGCCGAACCAAAATATGCAGGCGGAGCTATGGCTAAGCATTCAATTGCCGAAGCCAAAACCAAGAAGAAAGCCACCAAAAAGTCGGGTCCAGATGCCATCTCCATGAAGTTAAAGGTTCCAAAAGCCAACCCTTTCGAGACCATTTGGTCCCGCCGCAAGTTCGACATACTCGGCAAGAAACGCAAAGGTGAAGAACGCCGCATCGGCCTTGCCCGTTCCCTATCCATCCAAAAGGTAAGAACTCTACCCCAGAAATCCAGCTTTTTTAATTGCCCAATATTTGTTTACCTGTTTGTTACATGTATTAATGTGATTTCTTGGGTTTGTTTCAGAGGAAGAAAACGTTGTTGAAAGAGTACGAGCAAAGTAAAAAGCCTTCTGTTTTTGTGGATAAGCGAATCGGGGAACAAAATGATGACTTGGGAGAGTTTGAAAAGGGTATCTTGCGGTCTCAACGTGAGCGTCAGGTTGTTTCCTCTATTAAATGTGATTTTTTACGTCTTTTTAGCTGCTTTGGTTCAAATGTAGAAAATAACTTGTTGCATGTGTGCGTGCGTATGTGTATGTTAGACATTTCACTTTAGTTACTGAGGCTTATTAAAGTTTGTGTCCTTTTTGCTTTCTACATGGTGAAATATTGAAGCTTTTTGTTTATTATGGTTTTGCTATCGGTTCCCATTTTGGTAATGCATCCCCATTTAAATTAAGGCGGTCCTGCTGAAACCGGAATCGAACCCCTGAACTTCAGGGGAGAATGGAAGCTGGAATATTCCTTTATTGATAAAAAGAATTAGCCTCCCCCCAAACTCTAAATAATGTACTGAATGAACCTTGTTAGTACTTGAGTATATTGACTTTATCCTTCATTTTGTTAGTGTTTCCGTGCTTTCTTGTTTACTACTATTGCATAATTGTGAAAAAATAGCTGTTGAGGTTAAGTTTATATAATTCTGATATTTTTTTTTGTTCTGTAGTTGAAATTGGGAAAAAAGAGCAAGTTCAATTTATCAGATGGAGAAGATGAGTTTGATTCTCCAGATTTTGGTTCCCTTCCAGAGAGGGATGATTTTGAGGACGAAATGCTGTCTGATGATGATAATGAAGCTGATGAAAGTAAGATTTGACTTCTGCTTTCATTATGATGATAGTTCCTGCTTTTTGTCTGCAAGACTTCAGCCTACAGCAAAAACTTTGTATTCTTCTTTATGTGCTTACCATGTAGTTCAAAAAAAACAAGAAAAATGCTTTTAATGATGCAGGCAAGCACATTAATCTAATTGCATAAGCTTCAACATAGCTTTGTGTTTTAACTTCTGTGTATTCTGGTGGATGTTCCATTGTTGTTTCTTCACATTGAAATCTTTTATTCTTTATATGAATAATTTCCAACCAAGCTTCTCTTCAAATTTTTATCTTCCCTGCAGTTTTTTCTTCCATGTTTTTGATTGTTTCGTGATGCTATGTTAGTGTTACTGATGATTTGTTCCTCCTTTGTAGAACATCCAGCCATCTTAAAGCAACTTAATGCTCATGGTGCACAGAATCTGTCAGAAGGGATTTTGATGGACAGAGAAGAAAATGTAAGACCTAACTTTCATTAAGAGACACTTGTTTGTAGTTGTGTTTTATGGTCAGCGTATCAAACTTTTATGAATAAGCTTGTTATAATTCTTTGCATCTTTGATCATGGTTATGGTATATTTGTCACATGAAGCAGATTCAAATGCCACTTCATTTCCATTCTAAAATCCTTGCTTAGCTGTTTGATCAGGCATTAACCTTTAGTTATTGACTTTGGCATGTTAAAAAAAACATGATTGGTGTTTTATCTGTCCAAAATGATATTATTTGGGGCCTTTGGTCTTTATCTTCTATAGGGTTATCTACAACAATCCAATGTTATTCAGTTTCTTGCAAAGTGATATTCAAGCTACATCAACCTTTGTTGCTAAAGTATCCTGTTTCCTATGTCTTTCAGTATGCACATTCTGAAATAATATTTGTTGTAATATGATATTAAAAACTTGATTTGTTTGTATAATTTTCCCTTTCATAATAAGTGTGGTTTCAGTTTTTGGTGGCTAAGCTCTTAGGAAGTGATTTATTTCGATCTTTGCTCTCCATAATGATGGAGAAATAGGATATATATGGAGTATGTTTCTTTGCCGTGTTAAAACTTGGTTTAGATTGATGGTTTTCATTCTACAGAAGCACAAATCGAAGAAGGAAATAATGGAGGAGGTTATTTTGAAGAGCAAGTTTTTCAAGGTAAAAATTCAGATGCATCATAAAGTTTACTCTATTGTTTCCTGATTGTTCTTGAGTCTTCTGCTCTTCTGGCCTCTGACTTTCTATTGGTCTTGTTTCATACCAGGCACAAAAGGCAAGAGATAAAGAAGAAAATAAGCAACTGATGGAAGAATTAGATGAGAACTTCACATCCTTAGTGCAGTCCAAGGTCTTATTGTCCCTCACTGAGCCAGGCAAGATAAATGCCTTGAAAGCTTTTGTGAACAAGAGCGTTCCAGATGAGCATGTGAAAAAGGAAGAGTTACCCATTGCACAGAGAGCTGAAACTTCTAAGCAGGTGTGGAGTTATGGTTCTAGTTTGGTCTTATTAAAGTAAAATAGCCATGCTGGATGAGTGGTCTTGTCCATACAAATTTTGCTGTTCATTTATTGCTATTGTTTTCTGAAATCTTACTTTAGCATGCCATATTTCTTCACTTCTTAAGAAATACAATGACAATTACACAACTACAATTAATATATTTTTGTTTTTAAGACTTTGCTTTGGTAGAGTGAAAAGAAAATTGGAAGGATGGAAAATTAAAGGGGTAGAAAAGATGGAAAATTAATATTTTCTTTCCATTGATGTGCTTTGGTAGGAAGGATGGAAAAATTGAAAGAAAATGCAATTTTCTTTCCATTCATATCTTGGCAGAGTTGAAAAATGAGAGGAAAGAAAGTTAAGCTTTGAAAAATACATATCTTGAACTACCTCACATCTCTCTCACATTTTCTCTCATCTTTTCCTTCCAAATTGGAGTGATTTGTTTTTACACATAAGAATGAAAATGATTACCCCTCTCATTTTTTATTTCTTATCAAGCACACTCAAAATTTATTTTCTTTCCACTCCTTCCTTCTATTTTTCCACTCAACCAAGCAAAGGCTTAGTTTGAGGAAAAATGAAGCTTTATGGATGGTATTTGGATGTAGAATCAAAATCAAGCATTAATATAGGAGTAATTTTTTTCTTCTTTACACCTACAGGAACAACCTGATTCATATGATAAACTTGTCAATGAGATGGTATTGGATATGCGCGCTCAGCCATCAGACAGGACAAAGACACCTGAGGAGATTGCCCAAGAGGAGAGGGAACGACTAGAGTGTTTAGAGGTATCTCTGGTCAAGGCTCCACTTCTTTTTTATTGTATTTGCTTTTTGCATGCTATAATTTTATTGGGAGAGCTATTCACAGGCTGTTACAGAGGATAAAGTTTTTCTTAATACTTGTTTATATATGTTAGATTCAATGTTACCAATGTTTGCTTAATAGTTTTTATGGGATTCCACAAATTCCAGGAAGAGCGTCAAAAGAGGATGTTAGCAACAGATTACTCTAGTGATGAAGATGGTGAAAATGCTGGGGAATATTCTGCCCAGAGGCCAATGGCTATCTCGGGAGATGATCTTGGTGACTCCTTTGCACTTGATGAGGAGCCTGGTAGTAAAAAGGGTTGGGTTGATGAGATTCTTGAAAGAGAAGATGCAGATGATTCTGAGAATGAAGATGAGTCTGCTTCTGAAGATACAGAAGGGGATGAAGATACTGATGAAGATAAAGGTTCTGAAGAAGAAGATGAAAATCAGCTTGAAAAGACTCTCTCTCTGAAGGACTGGGAGCAGAGTGATGATGATGATGTTGGTACAGATTTGGATGTGGATGAAGAGAATGAAGAACATGATGAGGCCATTGGTGATGAAGATGCGGAGAAAAGAGGCCATAACAAATCAAACAAAAGTGAACATATGAAAGAAGATAAGTCTGTAGATGCAAAAAGAATAAAGTCTGATGTCAAACATACTTCAACTAAACTGGACATTCCCTTTATAATTGAAGCTCCAAAGAGCTTAGATGAACTGTCTTCTTTATTAAAGAACTGTTCCAATGACGATGTTATTATGATTATCAATCGAATTCGGGCAAGCAATGCAATTAAGCTTGCTGCAGAAAATCGGAAGAAAATGCAAGTAAGCTTTGCTTCACCTCTGTGTGTGTGTATGTTTGTGTTTGCATACTTTCGCATGTTTGGAAACTTTTTTATTATTATTATTTGTTTATTTGTAAAACCTTGTTATTGTTATTTTGATATGCTACTAATGTTGCGGTTATTATTATTTCATTTAAAACTGACACATCTATTTACCAGATGTTTTATGGTGTTCTTTTGCAATATTTTGCTGTGTTAGCAAATAAAAAGCCATTGAATTTTGAGTTATCGAATTTGCTTGTCAAACCACTAATGGAGATGAGTATGGAGATTCCATTTTTCTCTGCCATATGTGCTCGTGAACGAATTTTAAGAACACGAATGCAATTTTGTGAGGCTCTCAAGAACCAAGGTTTGTGATAGCTTGATTATTTGTCACTGTCATAACTTTATTATCTCTACCTCAAGTCTTTTGCAGATTTCCTAAACTGATATATATTTACACATATATTGCAGAAAATGGATGCTGGCCTACCTTGAAAACGTTGTTTCTCCTGAGGTTATGGTCCATGATTTTCCCGTGCTCTGACTATCGTCATTTAGTCATGACTCCAGCACTGTTACTAATGTGCGAGTATTTGATGCGTTGTCCCATAAAGACGGGTCGAGATGTCACTGTTGGTTCATTTTTATGTTCCATGATTCTCATGGTATGCACATGTTTATTGTTTTCCCTCTATTCTCGAACTTGTAGGAGAATGGTCTCCTATGTTTTAAATATTCATGATTCATTCTCCATATAGAGATTTATTGGAGGAGTTACAAAGTTTCTTATCAGATGCACCTTATGACATCCTAGATAATGATGAACACTTTTTGTTTTTTGAACTCTTGAAAACCAGTTACTCTAAAAGATTATGCTGCTATTATAATTTTTGTGTGCTACGATTGACATTTGTCATACTATTTATATAAATTTATTGGTCCTATCCATTACTTATTTTCTTAAAAACCCCAAACTTTTAAAGCCAGATTTAAACCAGGTGATTGCCACAACTATTGTATTTGCAGTTCACCAAGCAATCTCGAAAGTTCTGTCCGGAAGCTATAATGTTCCTCCGAACTCTGTTGATGGCTGCGACAGACAAAAAACAAGCATCCAAGTAAGATTTACAGGTTAACATCATGATATAATAATTATAATAACAAAATTAGACAGTTTTTTTTTCCTTCTAATAAATTTGCTTGCTCGTGCAACTTATTGGACTAAGTTATATTTGTGTACATTTCTTTGTTATCAGTTTTATCATCTTATGGAGCTGAAAGCACTCAAGCCCCTGTTATACATACGTGATGGTGTGGTTGATATTAATCCTTTGAATATCCTCATGGTAATGGAAATGCCAGATGATTCGTCATTTTTCAGCTCAGATAATTTCAGGTCTGCAATCGTTGCTGTTTTTCATTGTTGTTTTGATGAATGATGATGAGACGACCTAAATTTGTTGTTTTCTTTGCCCATTTCATTAATTTGCTGTATTACATGGAATTTTCCCTTTGTTTGGTTTTTTGATACAATTGAATGCCGACTGAATTTTCATGTTCAGGGCTAGTGCACTGGTGACTATTATTGAAACTTTGCGAGGATTTGTTGATATCTATGATGGGTTGAGTTCCTTCCCTGAAATGTTCTTGCCGGTTGCAACATTGGTACAAGAAATTTCACGGCAGAAACACGTGACGGATGCATTGAAAGATAAATTTAATGATGTTTCTCAACTCATTAAGAAGAAAGCTGAGGAAACTCATACGCTGCGAAGACCACTTCAGCTGCGCAAGCAGAAACCTGTGCCTATCAAATTAGTTAATCCAAAATTTGAGGAGAAGTAACGCATTTTCTTTTCTTCTTTTCATGTTTAACTTGTTTTTTTTACTATCTAGTATACATTGGTGCTATTTAGAGTCTGGATGAGTGACTACATCTAATGGTCTTACCATGTTACACTGCAGCTTTGTTAAGGGTAGAGACTATGATCCAGATCGAGAACGAGCTGAGAGAAAGAAGTTACGAAAACTGGTTAAACCGTGAAGCTAAAGGCGCAGTTCGAGAGTTGCGTAAGGACAACTATTTCTTGTACGAAGTAAAGCAAAGAGACAAGGAATTATTGGAACAGGAAAGAGCAGCCAAATACGGAAAGGCCATAGCTTTTCTCCAAGAACAAGAACATGCCTTTAAATCTGGACAATTAGGTAAAGGTAGTGGGAAGAGAAAGAAAGAGATGAAGCTATAGGTTAACTACTAATGCCTAGTGTTGCTTGAATTTTTCTTCAAATTTATAGATCTAGCATAAAATTTTCGGATTCTTTGATGGTTATTTAGTGGAATTTAGCAATTCCATGTACTTGTGCTGTGTTGGTATAGTTATGCAGTTTTGATAAGCTAATAATTTATTAAACTTTTCCTATCCCATAGATCATATCCATATTCGAGTGTTGAATACATCCACTATGGCAATCCTCAATCTTTATTCATTTAATCCATGGAAGGTGCTTGAAAGATTATATCCCATGTCTGTGTTTGAAAATAAGTAGGATGTGAATATACGAGATAAGGGTTTTGAGCAACATAACAGCAACGTCCTGTCGGAACAATGATCTCTGAAAACTCGACACCTGGGGTTGGATCCGAATTACCAGTGGGTAGCAATCTTTGACCATCTATGGTTGTAGGCAAATTAACCCCAAAACACACATTGGCCCTTCCATGAGTCCTATTGGGTTCCACTATTGAACTCCTCAGCTCCTGTTGCCATGCTAGCTCCAAGTCGCACAATACCTCCCCCATGCTTGGCCTCTCGCTTCCCTTGTCTGCCAAACACTATGTTGCTATAGCTATAAATGTCTTGAAACATTCGGGGTTGATCTTCCCCTGGAGGAAAGTGTCGATGTTCTGATCCAGGGTCCCCATTTGATAACAGTTCAGAGCCCAATCAGCCAAACTCACCTTGTTGTTCTTCTTCATTTTCGACCCTTTGTAACACGGCAGATCTAGCAAATAAAACTTCAAACAGCACAACTCCAAACGAGTACACATCGGATTTTTCAGTCAGTTTTCTCTGCGATAATAGTCTGGATCTAGATACCCGAAGCTGCCTTTCACCAATGTACCTTCATGAGTTTCAGATTCAGTCATCATCATATTTGGTCCGATTTTTGATAGTCCAAAACCTTGGCCTCCCAATTTTCATCTAATAGAATGTTTGTAGTTTTCACATCACGGTGAATGATACGTCGCATCCCTGAAGTGTGAAGGTAATTTAGTCCCACGAGCTGCACCAATGCAAATCTTGAGCCTCTTCTTCCATGGAACTGGAGATTCCTGGTCTTGTAAAGGTGGTCTGCCAAAGTACCATTTGCCATAAAACTGTAGACGAGGATCATTTTATTAGCTTCCATGCAACAGCTGATCAAGGAGACTAAATGACAGTGCCAAAGCTTCGAAAGTATGGCAATTTCTGTTTGGAATTAATTGATTCCTTGGCATGATTCGGGATTTGAGCGCTTTATAGCAACGTTAGTAAACGTATTTCCATCAATAATGCACCCCTTGTACACCTTCCCGTACCCTCCCGAGCCAAGTAATAAAGCATCTGAGAAGTTCTCGGTCGCCAACTTCATCTCAGAAAGGGTGAACTGTGGGCAGTCTTTTGACGATGGTAAGTATTTCGTTGTTCTTATTTTCCATTTTAAGTAAGATTGCCATCGTAATTGTAAAGATAAAACGACCCACCCACCGTGCATGACAGACAATATTCCTCCAACCACTGTTAAAACTATGCAGAAAACAATCCAAAGGATATTAGGATGACTTGCAGATGAAGGTACCTTTCTTGCTTTGAATGGATTAGGTCCCGCGAGAGAGTTGTTTCCATCAGATAGTTTGAAGATTTCTAATCCATTCAAGACTGGCACACTATAACCTGAGGTTCCTGAACGTTGCATGAACATAAACAGAGATACTTCCCCCTGGTGTTCTCTTGAGAGACCGAGATTCACAAGAAAATCTCTATACAGGGGAACTCCCATCTCCTGAATTAAGCTGGTTTCTGCATGAAAGGCACCGGACTTTGTATAAATATGAACAACGAGTCGATTTTCGTGGTCAAAATTCATATTTCTACGCATGTATAAATGAAACCTAATGAGGTAAATGAACCTAGAATCTACAGGGAGTGGCCAGGTTATGTAATCTTTAGGAACCAATGACTGTCTAGCTGTGGTATAAACTTCCTTAGGGGCAGCGTATGCTTGCAGCACCTCCGAGCCGACGTTAATGTCTGCATTCTTGAAGTGAACAACTTGTGTGTTAGGAAACCGACCATTGCCTTGATCCCCGGACCAGGAACGAGACATGCCCTGTCATGAGCAGCTGAGATGGCCGAACCGCAGATGTTCACACGATACAAAGTCTCGAGAGCTGTATAGTTCATCGAGAAAAACTGGTTCATCTGTCCAATGATCGGCAGTCGCAAATCTCCTAGATAAAGCTTCGGAGGCACAGAAACAACCTCGATCATGTTGACAAATCCATAGGCATCAGGATAATCAGAAGATGGGGTGAACAATATATTCAACGTATAGCCATCCACAACAACACAGTATTCCTTGATGATCTCAACACCAGAAGCTATATTATCGTAGGAAGACTAGGAAATAGACAAAAGAGTGAAGCTGCTGATGCTAACATTAAACAATGCTTTGGATATGCTTAAGCCTGGATAAGAGATGTGATAAAAATGAAGCCTTACGAATTTGGGACCAGGTGAGACAGTAAATGAGCAATTGGATTGTGTCTTAAATATGCAGGCAGACTTTTTCGAAAATTCAAGTTCACTGGGGTCGGACATTGATACCCGAGAAAAACTTGGTTTAGAACTGAATTCGGATCATTTGTTAAGGCTCCATGCTTGGGTATTAGGAGTCGGCATAGTTGTGGACGAAGCACAACTTAGGATCTCAGACAAGCCGGAGACAAAGAGATGCCACAAGAAGATGAGTCTGAGTAACATATTACAAAGACAAGTGCATTTTTAGTGTCTGTTTTGAGAATACCAAAGGTTGAAGATGGAACATCAATTAGAAAGGAAAAGAAAACTCAAGAACGAAAGGTTGACTTCCATACCCTGTGGATCCCTCGGTAATAGAATTGAACGTGCAGTTAGGGCTGGGGAAGAAGAAAATGAAGTTCTGAAATTATGAAATCGCAATCGTGTGGGTCCTACCAATGACGGTGAGTGTTTTGAGTGCACAGGTTGAGGATAACGTTTGCTACAGTGCATGGTAAGATACAAGTGGACAGTGGCGGTAGTGTTATACGGGGTTTCCACCTCTAATTAAAAGCGACTATATAAGTTTTAAAGTTTATGTTTAGAATCGAAAGTCGCTGTATCTTTTAAGATTTAGAATTTATAGTGGGATATTTAATTTTGATATAAATTAAAGAAAAATATTTTTAAACTTAAACTAATCTGTAAAAATATTTCGAAAGTCTATAAATTAAAAAATATGTTTAAAAGTATTTCAAAGGGTTTTTAACATGTTTTAAATGATTTTAAATAGTCAAAGTATAAAAAATAAGTCCTGAGTACTGGCACAGATTTACCTATATCAAAACCCAAAGTAACTGTACCGTTACAGTTTTTCAAGTACCGATACACCCCTTTGTCTCCGAGTTTTGGCAAATTCCAGTAGCCAAATTGAATGCCGATACTTCTGTATCGTGTATTGATACTTTTGTATCGTGTACCGATACCCCTTGTATTAAATGCTCTAACAACTATTTCTTCTTAAGGCAGGTACTGATACTAGACCTCAAGTACCGATACGCCATACTACAGAAGTGCATTTAAGACTGGAATTAAAGTCTCACCAAATTAGTGTTGGAGCAGCGCCAAAACGGTGGTGGCGAGTGGAAAGGACGCTGGCGACTAGGGCTATGTGAGTTCTTCCTTTTGGTTTATCCAAGAATGAAGGGAAGGGTTTATCCCCTTATTTAGCTGACCCGATCGGGCCCTTGTTGACCCTCGGATAGCCCATACCCGAGTCCGGGTCCACTCCGACGACCCACTCTAGCAGAAGCCCATAACCGTTTTCAGCCCAATTTTATTGGGTTTGGTATTTTCTGCTCCTTAATACCACTTTTTGATCCTTGTTTAATTGATATTGGGCTATCTTGTTTTTTATTTATTTGTATGCTTACTTACATATTATTATATTATAACATTTGTCATGTATGTTACATTAGATTATAATATTTATTTTATAATGTGGTTGTTTAATATAATATAAGATATGTATATGTGATATATTGATATAGTATGATATATGGTTGTGGTATATGTATATATTATATAGTACGAATCGTTTATATATAATATATGATTTTTGTATAACTTATAGTTTCCTTTATAATACATATAATATATAGTTTTACATAATATATAATATATATATAGTTCTTTATATATACCCTTCATAACATGTAGTTTTTATATAAAATATAATGTATAGTTTTATATAACCTATAGTTTTTTTATAATATATAATATACGTTTTTGTATATAATATAATTTTATATAATATATAATATATGGTTTTCCTTGTAACATATAGTTTCACATAATATACATAATATATAGTTCTTATATAACATATAGTTTTTATTATGTAGTATATGATTTTTATGTAATATGTGTTTTCTTTATAATATATAATATATGGTGTATATAACATATAGTTTTTTTTTAAAAAATATAATATATAGTTATATATATATATAGTATAAGTTATTTCTTTCATATAATACATATCATATAAGGTTTTTATAATGTATATAATACATAGTTTTTATAATATATATAATATAGTGTTAAATACATATAATATATTTTTTAGTATAGGATATATAATAAATACATTTGTGTTTATGTTTTGGGTTTAGTGGTTTGGGCCTTCTTGTGTTTAGGGCTTTCCTAGTTTAGAAGTGCATTGGGTTTTGTAGATTAATTCTAGACTAGAATTAGGTAAAATTAATTTGATTAATTTAAAATCGTATGCTCGTCTCATATGGGCACGATCTTTAAATTAATTAGATTAAGTTAGGCTTGGCTTAGAGCCTTAGATAGATTAAGGTTCAAATTGGTTTAGTGAATTTAAATTTACCATTGGCTTATTGGGATAAATGCTAAGTTCATTAAACTAGTTGGACATTTCATAATTACTTTTAAGATAAAATTAACATGAAGATTAAATTGAAATTTAAATTAAACCACGATTAATTAATTTGATTTACTTTAAATAGTATTCTTGGCTTATTGGAATACTAGTTTAAAATCGATCGAATTAATTATCATGTTACAAGATAAATCATAATTTGTTAGGTTTTTTGGTCTTTTAGGGCTAATTAATTTAGGGTTAATATTAGATTCACCCAATTAGTAATTAGATCATTAATTAAATTTTCATAATTTGGGTCTTTTAGGTTAGGGCTTTTAGTGGGCCTTTGTGTGTTTAATTTTCAAGCCTTTGTTTGACATTCATTTTATTTGTCATCATTTGGCCCATTTGATCTACATGTTAACCAATTTAAATCATAAAACGGGAGATGTTCATTAATTCTGATATTTGTATCGTAACAGTCCAAGCTTAAAGGATGTTGACCAAATATTTGAATTAATCCTTACTGGCTTAAGGTAAAATTAAAACTTAACCAAATCATTATAGTTTTAATTGCTTGCATCATGCATAAAGGTGACGTGCGGGATTCGGACCATAAACTAACACGGCAGTCAGGCTTATATCATGTCGGTTTAGTTTGTGGTCTGATGTATCATCAACCTTATTAGTTAAATGTCCAATTAATTTGAATCCACCAATTTGATAAAGCCCATATAATTAAGGTCAAATTTTCAGTTAATTACGCCAAGTTAAATTTGATTTAAATTTCGACGATTTCCATCCATTTAAAAGCAACAAATATTTTGGTACCAATCTCTGAGCGTGATAGGGGGTGCTAATTCTTCCCCACGCGTAACCAACTCTCGGTCTCTTTCACAACGAATCTCTAGTTTCTTATGGTGTCCGACCTATCTTATCCAAATGGCCGGTGGCGACTCCAAGTTTTTATCGTTTTCAAAAGATTACAAGTTTTCAAAAGAAATCCCTTTAAACCAAGATTTCAAAAGTGATTTATGGGATAATTCATATCAACGGATTTTCCAAAAGAAAACCCACGGTTATATTTTTAAAAAAGAAAGAGGAAAAAATGTCACTATAACATGGCGACTCCGCTGGGGACGTAATTTGTTTTTACAAAACAAAATAGAGTTAGGCCAAAGGAATATTTGTTGTTTTTAATTATGGAAATTGTTGGAATTTTAATCGTTCTAGTGAGGTTGATCATTTCTTGAAAATGTGACTACGATTATACGGGCTTTGATAATTGGTGGTCTTCGAATTAATTTTTCATTTAATTTCTAAGGAATCACCGATATGTGTTGCATCATGATCATCAAGCTCTATACCTGAGCTCCGTCCCTTAAGTGGGAGTGAAACGCTACATACCCACGTGAGTAGCCCTCCACGGGTCAGTAATTCACTTTCGGAATCCACGCCTTTTGACACGTGAGCAGCCCTCCACGTCGCTAGGTCGTGCTTTCCACTGAACCGAAACCAATTTGCAAGCTTGTAATGGGCTAGAATTGGGGTTCTTGTTGCCTTAGTAGGTGATGAGATCGGTTCGGCTACCCTAATTAGAACCGAACCCATGTGTGAGAATTTAAGAAGCCTACCCCTATTAGAGCCATGCGGATAACCTTAGCGAACTAAAATTCATGCGGTTAGGGGCTTCCTTTATGTACTTGACTTTCGTTTATTTTCCTCGGGTTTTGTTTTTCATGTTTTTGAATTCATTATTCATCAGTTGACTAACCTTTTTCCTTGTCTTCTCCCTTTCCCTTTGTACTTTTTTGTTTTGCATACTTTGTCATATCATGGAGAGCACATTGAGTCGAAAATAGTCTGAAATTAAAGACTAGATTAATGAGAGCTTTGGTTCGAAACAATGATGAAAAGAATCCCAACTTGCAAATATGGTCAGAAGGGGAGCATTTACATGACGGGGGTAATATTTCAGCCAGAGGTTCAAGTCAACAATGTCAGCCGAAACCTTTATGAACACAAAAGTTAATGAGGTGTCCAAGTGGAAGTTAGTGTGGAATGATTGGGATTCTGAGGTAAGAAGTTCTTTCAAAGATGAGTACAATGACATCTCATATTAGCTAGATGTTTCGATCGATTAATCACTACTTTAAGCCTTGGTTGTTCTACAGTTGACGAATTTGATTTGACCCTGACAATTGAGGAGTACCAAAACCTTGCAAGGAGATCAGCCAAAACCGCGTCTACTCTAAGCCGAATAAGAACGAAGCCTTTTGGGGTAAGATCGAAAGCTTCGCGGACATTTTGCCATCTTGGGTCGACGATCAAGTCTCAATTTAGAACAATGAAGAATATTTCAAGTGGGAAGGAATTCTGACTTTAACTTCAGCACACCCCGAGGGTTGAGTTCAACAGAACTCTTTCAAGGGAGAAGTTTAAGTAAGCCATATGCCAACATTAGAGCAATTATGATTCGGCGCCTACACCATTTAGGGGGTGCAAGAGCAGAAATTGGCACATTCGATGACCCATATACTAGAGATCGTTCGAAGGTTACAATTCCTAGTGAAAGATACGACCAAGCTTCCAAGAAAGAAGAAGGGATTGTTTAGATCTTGAGAAAATCGTCAACCTAGATGCTAGCTTAGGACCATATGCGAAGCGAGTTTCCTTTGTTTATTGTAACAAAATGATACTCCCATTAATGTAAGTCATTTAACGATTATGTCTGCTGAACTCACTATTGCTTTTTGCATTCATTCATAATTTCATGAGTAGCATTAGTTTGTGTTGCATAATACATTTTTGTACATTCACATGCATCATATGTGTCGCTAATCGGGGAAAATAACATTTACCTCAGAAAGTAGAAGTTAGGAGGGAATGGCTTCTGACCAGTTCGACTCCAAAAATATGAATGACCTAGCAGCTAGGGTAGTTAAGCTCGAGGAGCTCCATGATCATTTGGCTGAAAAGCAAAAAGAGCTAATGACGTACGTGAAGAAGTTTTAGGAAGAAACTAGGTGGCAAGTAAATGAGTTGATGGGAATAATGACCACTATAACCAAGGGAAAGAGTGTGAAGGAAGACTTCTTGCAAGAGGATAAGAATAGGAATCGCGACTTCACATTGGAAAAGATTCTATCGGACGAAGACCAAGCCATCCTCAGCAAATATGAGGTAGTATACCCTACTTCTGAGTGCCCTATCGAGTTGGTGTTGGATAAGATCGAGGATTCTTTTCGGGACATCTTATCTCTTTTAGCAAGTAAAGAACCAACTTAGAGGCAAATGGGTCGCAAGGGGGCCTCAAAGAGCCTCACGGCCTCCCATTCTCAGGCAATAGCTGCAGGCACCCAACGTTTGAATAGGAATGGAACAAGGAGGCCCGAAAGAAGAAACAAGAAATTTACCCTACTGCTAGTTTCATACAAAGAGTTGTATTTACAACTATACAAGGCAGATTTGGTTCGACCGTATCATGTGGTGCCCCTTAACCCACATTACCCTTCTTGGTATGATGTCAATGCTCACTGTGAGTATCATGCCAATATTTAGGGACATACTATTGAAAACTGTGTGGCATTCAAAAAGTTAGCTCATAATATGTTAAAGTCTAGGGTGGTGTAGTTGGAAGAATCAAGCACCGTCGCTCAGGAGGTACTTGATTCCCTGGGTTGTATAAAGAGTTCTCGCTCGAGCAATCAGTCTCATGGGCATTTCCATTGTCAATCACCTTTGTTTGTAAAGCCTCCGAAAATACTTCATCCGATTTCGATGACATACACAGACTTGCTTCCAATACTTGTCGAAGCAAAACTTTAGGCTCCGGTTCAGCCCGTACCAAAGAATCTTCCTTATCCCAATGGTCGTGATGCTAGTGCTACGTGTGAATACCATGTGAGAGGTACGGGCCACACCACAGAAAATTGTGGAGCTCTGAAAAACAAGGTCTAAAGTTTGATTGAGAACGAGATTCTAAAGCTTTGAGAAGAAATGGTGAAGATGTGACTTTTGAAGATGTTGGTCCCCGATTTTAGTTTTTAGAAGTTCAGGTGTAGCTTTCCTTACATGTGGCATTCTCTTTTGTTGCACTTTGCTTTTGTTTACCCAATGAAAGTAATAGTAATCTTTTGTAAATACTTATAGTACGGTTGCTTTTGCTATTTTAATGAAAGGATGCTATTTTCTTAAAACATGTGCATATGTATATATTCTTTCTTACCCTCGTATACCTCAGATATTACGTGCATCATGTGACATTGATTCTAATAGAAGAAATCAACTGAATGTTGTGATAACAGTGAAACATGATTTCCCCCAGTTTACTCTGGTCGGTAAAGCGTGAGAAGCAAGATTACTACTCCTTCGATGATGTTCGATGATAAGAAAATCTCCTATGTGAGCCCAAATAGAGTTGCTTGAATGTGCCTCAAAAGGAAAATAGTGTGTTTCAAAACAAAACAAAAAATTAATTAAGAATTAAATGGGTATTCCGCTATAGCAAAATGGCTAAATAAAGATGCTTTGCTCCACTTACTCTAATTGAGGTAAAAGCTTTGGCTATATGAGTAAGTTTTCAAATCATGACTATGCCAAGCAACTCGAGGTATTGTTGTATACTCCATCATTATTCTTGAGACAAATAACTGTGATGAGTTGAATTCCCTTAAGAAAAAAGAAATGAATGAACGAATTAAATAAGTCCCGGAGTATCTTGATGGAGATGTGGGAGGAGAACAAATCTAATAAGAGCCATGCTCCACATGTTCAATACCCTAGCGTCAGAGATGAATCCTTGAGGAGACTGACACAATGTTAATTATAATCAGAAGTATAAACTTAAGCTTAAAAATTCTCAGAATAACATTGTCCGCGCTCCATGGGCTAAATAAAAGTCGGAAAGCTTATACTTTTTTATAGAGAAAGATAATGAGAACTAGGAGGAGTAGTTTTCAGACAGATCAAGCAAGTACCATAATCACGAGGATGAACCGAGCAATCTAAGAGGAATTTCGCAAATATCGCCACAACATTCAAAGGTAAAATGTTGATCATCGGAGGATTGGATCTAAGACGCTCTTGTATTTGATATCTGGGGCATTCTATTCTTTTATTATTAATTTTGATTTTGTATATTAACCCAAAAGGCATTATCGGTTGAAATATTAATTAGCAAACCAATGTGTAGACAAAAAGAAAAGAAGAAGAAAAGAAAAAAATAGAAAGAATAAGATCTCTCCGCACTTTTAGGGTAGAGTTTGGCGTGCAAAGCCAGATATGTGCATGATCAGCCTCGCACAAACCTGGAAGCGATTCTGAAAAGAATAGTAGCAAGCCCTCGCACGCTACACGATTCAAGGAACCAAAAAGAGTATCTACCATAAGGCCTTGGTTGGCTCAGAAAAACAAAGATTGAATTCTCTTGAAAATTTGGAGATTCATGGGGCATGTCTTCGGCCTAGCATTGAGATGGAAGAAGGACCATACCAATGGGTCAAGGGTAAGTAACGTTGAACCCGAGGAAGAAATGAGGCATTACTAAGATTAGGAAAAATAGTATCTTAAGAAGGAAGGTATCGACTCAGTCGTCCGACCTTGGTCAGAAAACAACTAAGGGGTATAAGGCGATAGTTTATCAAGCGAGCATGGCATACTTATGTCAGCTTACAGCAAAACAAGTTGTAAAAATTGAATCAGATCGGGGAAGGATGAGATCGATGGTTGCATAGTCAGTTTTGTGAAAGTTATGGTGACATCGCACGCTTGACGTATGTCCGAGTTGATCAGCCTTCGAGTCATCTTCTAGTTTTGGAATCCTACTTTATGTTGCTTCACTTTTAACAGGAAGGACTTGATGCCTACGGTTGAGGAGTATACCACTTTTTTTAATCAAAAAAGTGTTCATAAGGATTGGGTTTACACAAAGACGTTGAAGTCCCAAGATTATCCGTTAAAGTTTAGAACCCTAGCCACAATGAGTGAAGATCGAGGCAAAGATTTGAGTCAGAGTCGTCGAGACCGAAATGCCTTTTCATGATAGCGTACTTACACACTCAGAGGAGGTCATACAAATAGATCTGTTCGCTTTTGGAATCTATGGCTTGGTCATTTTCCTTAAGAGCCTTGGGTGGCAGTGATGTTGCTGTCTTGGACTTGTTCAAGCACTTAACAATGAAGGCTTCCCCGCACATCTTCATATTAGGGGTCTACATGGTTGAATTAGCATAATTTATCAATAACTACGAATGGAATAAGAGTAAGATCTCATACGCTAGAGCCATTTAGAGATTTGGGAATAAGGAAATTTTGGAAATCTAAGGGGTATGAGTTCACCCGAATGAGGGGATTGTGGAAGGATCATCTTGAAGAGTCCATAAAGAGGTAATGATTAAGCCCAAGTTAAGTAAGGGCAATGTTGTTCTGACTGGTACGAGTCAACATATTTTTTCTAAAAGAACGAAGAAGAAAGGTTCAATAAATAAAGTAAAGATTGGGCCTTGTGGAAATAAGAAAGATTTGGAAAGTTTAGGGGCATGTATGCATCCTAGTATTGAGAATGAAGATGACTCATCATGAAGAGTCAATGAAGGGAAAATAATAAAGCCAAGTTGAGTGGGGCAGTGCTTGGAAGGTGGATCTTAGTCAAATCAGTATAGACTAGTAATGTCTTTTCAAGATAAGATACAAGTGAAGGTTTAGCGAAGACAGAAAGATATGGAAGTTAAGGGTGATCAACCAGAAAATGAGAATGCTTCCCCAACATCTCTAAAAATGTCATAATTCATGCATCATATATAGTTAGACATCCTTAGGTTAGGATCATGCTAACTCATATCATCAAATCATTCTGGTGGCTTTTGACAGATTCAAAGATTAGAAAAGGTTTGGACCTAAAACTGCTCGTTTGGAGAGGTAGATCTTAGTAAAGATGATGAGCCCCCAAAGAAAAGAACTTACCCAACAGAGACTTGAAGAGTTCCTAAGGAGAATAACCACTCTAAACCCGGAGCTTTGGTGAAAGATCAAAGACTTTTGTAGCAAGAAGAGCAGCTTTTAAGCTTCAGAAGCCGTGTTATTTTCCATCAAAACCTCTGGGCTCTCAGTAAACCATCCGAGCATGATGCTAAGATGCCAAGACAATAGAAATTGATGCCTAAAGGAATTCATAGTCTGAAGAACCAGCTATGAAAAAGTGAGAAGTTTCGGAGGAACTCGTGATCTTAAAGACAAAGTCAAGGAAGCAAGATAAAACTAGCACACTATTCAAGACGTGGAAGGAAATCCACCAAAGCTAAGGCGAGAGGACATCAGATGCAAAACCTACCGAGAAAAGACAGCGAATGCATCTCATGTTGAAATCCAAGGGACTAGAGGCGAAAACCTGTAAGGGCACCCAGAAGAAAAGAAGAAAATGAAGAAGAAGAAGAAGAAAAAAATCTCTAAGAGTGAAAACTTGTAAAGGCGCTTTAGAGTAAAAAGGTTCAAGAACTCAAGGAAAGATGGGATAAAAGGTTGAACCCGAAGTGAGGCAAGGAACCACCATTACAAAGAAATGAACAGGAAGTCAAGAAAAGATCAAGATCAATGGATCAAGAAGAAGGAAGTGACCGAGAGTCCAAAATATTTGAAAGATAAGTCAATATCTCCTAAGAAGTAGAGTAAACGACGAAATGAAAGTGCAAGAAAGGATTTCAGGCGAAAGAGTACAAACTCTCCACGTTATGATCCCAAAATGAAGAAGACAAGTACTCACAACTTAAGGGTTTTATGCGGAGGATTCCAAGCTCACCACGTTAGGATTCCAAAGCGAAAGAAGCAAATACCCATAGCTCAAGAATTTTTAGACAATAAGCTTAGAAAGCTCATTCATCTATGCCCAAGAAGGTTGGAATCCTTCGTTTGAAAGATTGCTATCTATTTTGTTCACTACCGCTTTAGAGGAATGCATCCATTTTGTTCACTACCGCTTCAGAGGAACGCATCCATTTTGTTCACTACCGCTTCGGAGGAACGCATCTATTGGTTCACTACCACTTTGGAGGAACATGTAGTCTCTGTGTGGTCTCATTTTTCCCGCTCCGAGAAAACAAGTTATTTGGATTCATTCCCTGGCGCTTCGAAGGAATGATTCATTTGCTGTCTGGTCTATCCATTGCCACTCTAGAAGGACATACCAACATTGCCCAATTGTTTTCGCTGCTATGGGAAAACAAGTTATTTGGATTTATTCATTGCCGCTTCGGAAGAATGAGTCATTTGCTGTCTAGTCTGTCCATTGCCGCTCCAAAAGGACATACCGGCGTTACCCAATTGTTTTTGCCACTCCGAGAAAACAAGTTATTTGGATTCATGCGCTGCCGCTTCAAAAGAATGAGTCATTTGCTGTCTGGTCTGTCTATTGCCGCTCTGGAAAGACAAACCAGCGTTACCCAATCGTTTTCGCCACTCCAGGAAAAAAGTTATTTGGATTCATTTGCTGTCGCTCCGGAGGAATGAGTCATTTGCTGTCTGGTCTGTCCATTGCCGCTTCGAGAGGATATACCAGCGTTACCCAATTGTTTTCGTCGCTCTGAGAAAACAAGTTATTTGGATTCATTCACTGCCGCTTCGGAGGAATGAGTCGTTTGCTAACTGGTCTGCTCATTGTCACTTCGGAAGGACAGGCCAGCGCCACCCGTTTGTTTTCGCCACTCTGGGAAAACAAATTATTTGAATTTGCTCACTGCCGTTCCAGAAGAACAAGTCGTCAAACAAAGAAGTGGGACAAAATTAGTGCTTATGGTCTTTGCTTTATTCTTATTTCACAAGTATAAGCAAAGATGGGCAGCTGTAATCACTAATTTTGTCCGAGCAGACCCGTTTTATTTTTGTTTTTACAAATAATGGGCTTATATGTTACTACTATTTTTTTTTTAAAAAATGAGGCTTTGTCTAATTTTAACTATCTCACTATATATATAAATGTGTTTACCAAAAAATGCACTTTTGTTATTCAAGCGTATGTGTGGCTATTTGCTAAAAAACCTTAAATATTATTAGTATATTATATTACCTTCCTATCTTACTACCTTATTATTATTATTATTGTTATTATTATTATTATTATTATTATTATTATTAGTCTTTTTACTATTCTTGTCATCTTAGTGTTATTATCATATGCTATATTATTATTGGTATTATTATCATCATTATTACTATTATTATATATTGTTACTATCAAACTAAACTAAAACAAAAAACGACAAAAAAGATCAAGTAAAATATATATATGCCAAACTATAATAATACAAGCCTAATACCACTTCAATTAAATAATGACAGTCCATTTACACTAAAAAAACTTTAAATATATTATTTACATCTGGCCTGGTTAGGGCCCAATTCTAATTAACCCTAATTTGTTTTGCAACCGTTTAACAGAAGCAAAAAAGGGTGGCTTTCCAGACGCCAACAAGGACGACCGTCCCATCCTCAGCTTTGCACTGGCCGGACCACTCCCTGCACCCCTGGAATTGACAGAAAATGGTCCCCCATCTCTCCTCCAGCAGCCACATACACAAGGAAACAAAAACCATCAGATTATCAGAAACATTTCAGGAGGCAAACAAACATTTCCAGGATCACGAGATGAATGCAAACAAAATTGGAGAGAGCAACCAATACAAATTTTCTATTCTTCTTTTTCATTTTACTTTAATCATGTAAATCTGGCTATGAGAGCCATGGAACAACCATTGTGAAGGGGGGGATTCTCAATCAATAAATGAACCCTTAGGAGGTGATTTCTGGGTTTTTTTTCTTACATTTTTCAAATAACAAAAATAGAAAATTTTTCAAGAATCAATAGGAAAGAAAGGCATTCAGACTTCTTATTCTCCAATTTTTCTTTTCTCAAATCTAAAAGCAAAGCAAGGTGATTCATTTTCTTTAAGCAATACAAAGAAATGCATTCGGAGATATTGTTTTTTCTGCTTTATTTGGTTCAAATCAAAAAGGGAGAAAATAAAGGGATTTTACCTTCAGTTTTTAGTGGTTTCTGGCGACCGGCGACTCTAATGTCGAATCTCAATGGTAGACGGAGAGCCCACGGCCCGGTGAGCAACATAGTTTGACTTTGGCTCGACCCAATTGTGGAGCATTAAGATCGATAGCAAAAAGTCAACGCACTCGAGGCTTTCCCACTTCTGAATTTTGGCATTTTCTGGTGACCAGAGCCTCCGACGGACTATCCGAACGATGTAGAGGGCCCTCCCGTCGAGGAGAATCACATAGTTCAGAACTGCGACGATCCAACGGTCGAATCTCCAGATCCGGCGAGAAGAAGTCGAACGGGTCAAGGTCTTTCCCGTGAAGCTCGGCTCGCTTTCTCGAAAAAAAACCCGATGGAAAAGAGGATGACGATGAGCGGAACTTTTTGGTGGTGACGAAGGCCGGAGAGCAACGCCAAAACGGTGGTGGCGAGTGGAAAAGACACCGGCGGCTAGGCTATGTGAGTTCTTTCTTTTGGTTTATCCAAGAATGAAGGGGAATGAAGGGTTATCCCCTTATTTAGCTGACCCGGTCGGGCCCTTGTTGACCCGCGATAACCCATACCCGGGTCCACTCCGACGACCCGCTCCAACAGAAGCCCATGACCTTTTTCAGCCTAATTTTATTGGGTTTGGTATTTTCTGCTCCTTAATACCACTTTTTGATCCTTGTTTAATTGATATTGGGCTATCTTGTTTTTTATTTATTTGTGTGCTTACTTACATATTATTATATTATAACATTTGTCATGCATGTTACATTAGATTATAATATTTAGTTTATATAATGTGGTTGTTTGATATAATATAAGATACGTATATGTGATATATTGATATAGTATGATATATGGTTGTGGTATATGTATATATTATATAGTACGAATCATTTATATATAATATATGATTTTTGTATAACCTATAGTTTCCTTTATAATACATATAATATATAGTTTTACATAATATATAATATATATAGTTCTTTATATATTCCCTTCATAATATGTAGTCTTTATATAAAATATAATGTATAATTTTATATAACCTATAGTTTTTGTATATAATATAGTTTTATATAATATATAATATATGGTTTTCCTTGTAACATATAGTTTCACATAATATACATTATATATAGTTCTTATATAACATATAGTTTTTATTATGTAGTATATGGTTTTTATGTAATATGTGTTTTCTTTATAATATATATATAATATATGGTGTATATAACATATAGTTTTTTTAAAGAATATAATATAGTTTTTTTATATCTATAGTATAAGTTCTTTCTTTCATATAATACATATCATATAAGGTTTTTATAATGTATATAATACATGGTTTTTATAATATATATATATAATATAGTTTTTATATAAAATATAATGTACAGTTTTATATAACCTATAGTTTTTTATAATATATAAAATACGTTTTTGTATATAATATAGTTTTTATAATATATAATATATGGTTTTCCTTGTAACATATAGTTTCACATAATATACATAATATATAGTTCTTATATAACATATAGTTTTTATTATGTAGTATATGATTTTTATGTAATATGTGTTTTCTTTATAATATATATAATATATGGTGTACATAACATATAGTTTTTTTTAAATATATATATATAATATAGTTATATATATATATATAGTATAAGTTCTTTCTTTCATATAATACATATCATATAAGGTTTTTATAATGTATATAAGACATGGTTTTTATAATATATATATATATATAATATAGTGTTAAATACACATAATATATTTTTTAGTATAGAATATATAATAAATACATTTGTATTTATGTTTTGGGCTTAGTGGTTTGGGCTTTCTTGTGTTTAGGGCTTGCCTAGTTTAGAAGGGCTTTGGATTTGGTAGATTAATTCTAGATTAGAATTAGGTAAAATTAATTTGATTAATTTAAAATCGTGTGCTCGTCTCATAGGGGCACGATCTTTAAATTAATTTGATTAATTTAGGCTTAGCTTAGAGCCTTAGATAGATTAAGGTTCAAATTGGTTTGGTGAATTTAAATTTACCCTTGGCTTATTGGGGTAAATGTTAAGTTCATTAAACTAGTTGAACATTTCTTAATTACTTTAAAGATAAAATTAACATGAATATTAAATTGACATTTAAATTAAAACAATGATTAATTAATTTGATTTACTTTAAATAGTATTATTAGCTTATTGGAATACTAGTTTAAAATCGATAGAATTAATTATCATGTTACAAGATAAATCATAATTTGTTAGGTTTTCCAGTCTTTTAGGGCTAATTAATTTAGAGTTAATATTAGATTCACCAAATTAGTAATTAGATCATTAATTAAATTTTCAGAATTTGGGCCTTTTAGGTTAGGGCTTTTAGTGGGCCTTTGTGTGTTTAATTTTTAAGCCTTTGTTTGACATTCATTTTATTTGTCATCATTTGGCCCATTTGATCTACATGTAACCAATTTAAATCATAAAACGGGAGGTGTTCATTAATTCCGATATTTGTATCATAACAGTCCGAGCTTAAAGGATGTTGACCAAATATTTGAATTAATCCTTACTGACTTAAGGTAAAATTAAAACTTAACCAAATCATTACAGTTTTAATTGCTTGCATCATGCATAAAGGTGACGTGCGAGATTCGAACCATAAACTAACATGATAATCAGGCTTATATGTTGTTGGTTTAGTTTGTGGTCTGATGTATCGTCAACCTTATTAGTTAAATGTCCAATTAATTTGAATCCACCAATTTGATAAACCCCATATTATTAAGGTCACATTTTCAGTTAAGTACGCCAAGTTAAATTCGATTTAAATTTCGATGATTTCCATCCATTTAAAAGCAACAAATATTTTGGTACCGATCTCTGGGTGTGATGGGGGTGCTAATCCTTCCCCACGTGTAACCAACTCCTAGACGCTTTTACAACGAATCTCTGGTTCTTATGGTGTCCGACCTACCTTATCCAAATGGTCGGTGGCGACTCCAAGTTTTTATCGTTTTCAAAAGACTACAAGTTTTCAAAAGAATTCTCTTTAAACCAAGATTTTAAAAGTGATTTTTTTGGGATAATTCGTATCGACGAATTTTCCAAAAGAAAATCCACGCTTATATTTTCTAAAAAAGAAAGAAGAAAAAACGTCGCTACACCGAGCATCTTCATACGAAATTGCTATTTTGTTCGATTGTTTGGCTATAATTATGTTGCAAATGCTAGCTTGGAGTGAGGTAAGTACTTCAAGGTAAATACTTAAGAATAGGTTCTAATGGAGCTAAAAAATTGTATAGCTTTTGAATGTGATGTGTACATGTTCATACCTCAATAAGTTGTGATGAAATTCAGCCTTGCTAAATGATTATATGGTCTTGGGGCCAAGTTCAACTTGCTATGAACAAAGCATGATTATTTGATACTCGATTAAGTGATAAATCTTGACTCCAAAAATTGTTACGATAAGATTAAAAAGGAAAGCCTTGGTTTCGAGTCAGTCTTAGGTACAATTGGTATGCCATAAAGTCTATAGAGCTCCTTGATAGAATGAACTACGGTCCCTTGTATGGTACTTCGAGTACCCTTGTTTGACGACAAATGTCATAGTATTTGAGTGTCTAGATTGCTTGAAAATCAAGGCTATGTTAAATAAAACAAGAAGAAAGGGAAATGTGATACTTGTAAACTCACCATTGAAATGATCTTGATATTTTATGATACTAGTATTAACTATGCTCTATGTTTGTAAAACTCGAATTGTTTACTTGTCTTATAAGTAATCTGTGTTGGTTATAATAGATTGTATATCTTTGTTGTTGTATGCTAAGTATACATGATTATACATGTCTAATGGACTGCTTGTAACTTGAATTGAAAGTATAAGGGCTGTTTTGCTAAGTGTAAATGATTATACATGTCTAATGGACTGCTTATACATGTCTAATGGGCTGTTCTGCTAAGTATAAATGATTATACATGTCTAATGGACTGCTTGCGACTTGAATTGAAAGTATAAGGGCTGTCTTGCTAAGTATAAATGATTATACATGTCTAATGGACTGCTTGTGACTTGAATTGAAAGTATAAGGGCTGTCTTGCTAAGTATAAATGATTATACATGTCTAATGGACTGCTTGTGCCTTGAATTGAAAGTATAAGGGCTGTCTTGCTAAGTATAAATGATTATACATGTCTAATGGACTGCTTGTGGCTTGAATTGAAAGTATAAGGGTTGTCTTGCTAAGTATAAATGATTATACATGTCTAATGGATTGCTTGTGACTTGAATTGAAAGTATAAGGGCTGTCTTACTAAGTATAAATGATTATACATGTCTAATTGATTGCTTGTGACTTGAATTGAGTGTATAAGGGCTATCCTGCTAAGTATAAATGGAGATAAAGGGAAAAATATTGTTTTGAGTAATTACTTGAATGTGTGGACTGTTTTGTCATACTTAAGTTGATATAAAAGAAAAAAGGATTGTTTTAAGTAATTACTTGAATGTGTGGACTGTTTTATCATACTTAAGTTGATATAAAAGAAAAAGGGCTGTTTTGAGTAATTACTTGAATGTGTGGACTGTTTTGTCATACCTAAATGGAGATAAAAGAAAAAGTATTGTTTTGAGTAATTACCTGAATGCGTGGACTGTTTTGACATGTCTATTTATGTACATGTTTTGAATGGATTGTTCTTACTGTTTGTATGTATATAATGACTTGTATAATAAGAAACGTCTTAATTGAGTAGTAAAATGAGTAATTAGATATACTCCACTCGAATGCCTATAAAAATATATGTATGAAGGTGCCTAGTCCTATTTATGCATGTATAAGTGTAAATGTGGATTGGATGTCTTGTCCTATAAGGGTTGATTTCTTATCCAAGCTTAGAATTATGTTCATAATTATTAGATCTAAGTGAAAGGGGTGAATTATGGTTCTATGATCTTGTTGCTTAAAGCTACCTCGCTAAGTGTTTGCTTACCCTGCTCCTTTCGCCTACATTTCAGGGTAAAATTGTTGTGATTATCCTAAAAGCTTGTGTTGTCACTTGATTTTTACCTATTTAAAAATAAAGAATAATACATAATAAAAATAATAATAAGCCCATTTTAAATAAAATACAAAAAATAATAGTGAGCCCATTTAAAATAAAAAAGAAGGAAAATATGATTCATAAAACCCATTTTTTTTAAAAAATAATAACCCAAAATAAATCCTTTTAAATAAAAAACACAAGAAAAATAATAAATAAGGAACCCATTTTATTTTTTTAAGAGGCCCAAACTAACCCATTTTTTTAGGTTTATTCGAGACCATTAGATTCAAGGGTAAAAATACGGATGGCTTGGATCGAATGAAAAAGGGGGAAAGGGGCCAACCCGTGTTGCCACGCGCGCGGGATTGGCTCCCCAAATCCCCTGCGTCGAATGCTTGGTGACCAGTTGTCGGTGCCGATTGTGCTGTCCTTGGTCATGACAGCCGCCGTGGTTGGTGCCGGTTGACTCGCCTCGGCCGGCTGAGTCCAATGCCGCCGACCCCGTCCCTTGTCGTCGCCGGTAGCTCGTCAATTGAAGGGGAAAAAGGTTCGAACCCTAATTTAATTGGAGGCAAAATCTCCTAAATTGGAGTCGAATTAGATAAAATTCGGGATGAATTTCAACAAATTAAAGCTGTGCTGATCAGATTGGATGATTTTATAGGACGAAAATGGGGATTTTGTCCCCAATTTGCCTTGAATCCCAATCCCACAAACCCTATAAATAGTGCCCAATTTGCATTGTTCAACACACACTCAAATTCATCCGAAAATACCCAGAAAAATACTCTGAAAATTGTTGAGAAGTTGCTGGAATTAGTTCGAGTTTGGAGCGGCATTGTTCAAATTTTCGAGGAGGAAAAGCAAGCATTTTTGCCACTTTGCCGGTATAATTTCCCCCTTTTTCTTTTCTAATTTTAATTCTGTTTTTATTTGTTCATTCTACTATTCTTACTTTCTTTATATTTTGTTAATATAATTTTATGTTAATATGAGTTTGTTCGATTTAATCTTTTATTGTGTTGTTTTCTTGTCTAATTATATTAAAAAATAATAAAATGGATGAGCGGTAATAAAAGGGAGGAGCGGCGAGCGGCGGCCGGCACGGTGGCCCTCCTCCTTGTTCATCCCCTTTAATGAACACCAAGAACTTTTTCATTAAAGTATAGTGTTTGATCCATTTGTTTTCTAAAAAATGAAAAAATGTTGTTTGTAGGCTTTAAACCCAAATCATTTTGGACTACTTATTTTCACCCATTTCTTTTTTTTCTTTATTTTAAAATTCCGAAAATGAAAAAAATATTTTTAAAAACATTAAAATAAATATTTTTTAAAAAAATAAAAGAAAAATAATAATAAATCGTTCTTTTAAGATAAATAGATGATTTTTAATACTAAAAAACCCTAAAAAATTTCTCTTTTTCTTAAGAATAGTGTATTTTAAAAGAAACAATAATAAATATTTTGAAACATTCTAAAAATCTTCTTTTAAAAAAACATAAAAACAATGCAAGCTTAAAAATAAAAAAAAGATTTTTAAAACATAAAAAATGACAACTTTTTCAAATAAAAAGTAGTAAAGGTTTTTAAGTAAAACAAAAATATAAAAAATTTAGTTTCTTTTTTCAAAAAACAAAAAACTTAAAAACATGGAAAACATAAAATAAAAATGTTTTAAGCTTTGTGATTTTAGTCTTCTTGTCTTGTTGCCTTAGAATTAAGTTGGCTTAAGGAATAAGTCAGCCAAAGCTTAGATAGAGATTTCTTTGTAATAAAATTTCTTTCACACAAAATAAAACACACTTAATTAAATCTGAAGCTCCCAAAATAGGTTAAAACATTTAGAGTTATATAGGTTTGTAAATACTAATTTAGAATTAATAAAATTCTCAACAAATTAATCGTTTTTTTTGTTTGCCTGTAAAAAAGTGGAATTTAATTAATGCAGTGCCTTACTAAATGGAAATGACGGGCTAGCGCCAGAAGTGTTGGCGGTGATTGAAGTTCATTTCGGGTGGTAAGGCCGTTAAAATGGAATTAAATTCATAAACAAACAATAGTTTAAAGCTCTATAAGAATTCGCAAAATCTGACTTTTTAAGCCTTTTGTAATCGATACGGTACCGATTTTTGGGCGTTGTGGGAGTGCTAACCATTCTCCATGCGTAAACGGGCCAAAAGATGTTATTTTGATGAAAATAAAATGTTTTTATTAAAATAACCCAATTTAGGTGATCCAATCACGCCTTTTTTTAAAAAAAAAAGATTGGTAGCGACTCCGTTGATTTTAATGTTTTTTTTCTGAAATGTCGAAGCTCGAGAGGGTTGCCACAGCTTAGCGACTCCGCTGGGGACACTTTTTGTTTTTACAAAAAAATAGTCAGGCCACAAGTCGATTACACTTTGTTTAAAAAGTCGGAATTTGCGAATTAATATAGAGCTTAAAATTATTGTCCGTTTATAGATTTAATTCCATTTTACGCATTTAAGATTTGGTTTCAAGCTCTAGACCTGAGCTTTACGTCGTTCGTTTAAGTGAGGGGGAAAATGCTATTGCTCTTGTGGGAATAATGATTCTCCATATGGGCCTAGTGAGTACCTCTGAGGCTCACGCCCTATGTCTTCGTGTGGATATTGATCCTCCGTATGGGCATAGGAGTGGGTCCCCCTAAGTTGAACCTGTTTCGTTTGAAGCCTATAATGGGCGAGAATCAGGGGCCTTGCTACCCTTTAGTAGGGGACAACAAGGAGAATTTGGGAACTTTTTAGAACTAAACCCGTTTGAGAATCTAGAAGCCCACCCCTCTAGAGCCATGCAGAAAACCTAGGTGTAGAAGTTTGGTCAAAATTATTTCGTAGAGATAGTCCGTGAAGACATGTCCAAAAGTGTTGGAATGTGCTGCCCAGTTACTATTCATACAATGGAATTATTTTGGACCTTTATGTTTAATCATGTTCTTAAAATGTGTTCTAATCATTTCCTTGTTTTGTATCTTGCATGTTTTATGCATTATCATTCCATAATAAAAAGGGGTTGTTTCTTAATATACTTGCTCGGTTAAAAAGATAGCTTTGTGATCATGGATGAGAGACTTCTTTAGAAAGAGGAAGACAATGCATATGTGTTTCACTGGTCTAAAGTCAACCAGCATGCATATGGGGATAGTCTGACGAGTGAACACGTGACTGAAACTTTCGAGTATGCCCACGTCAGTGTTAAGAAGAATAGTGTGCAAGAATTACGGGATATCTGAGAGCATTTCGACTACTCAACCAAGCAAGTGTTCCTTGATGCATGTGGCGATATAGCTTATTTCCTGAATGTACAAGTAGATGAGTCATTTTGAAAGCACTGATCCAATTCTAGAATCCCTGGTAATGTTGCTTCACATTCAATGGTAAAGATATGATGCCCACCTTCGAAGAGTATGCTGCACTTTTCAACCTGCATAGAGTAAGGAGAGACCGGGTCTATGCTAAGCCGCCCAAGAACAAGAATGCACACTTGAGACTTAAAACCTTTGCTGGAATGAGAGATGAATGGGTCAAGGGGCTGATTCAGAAAATATGTGGTAGCTTTTTCTTTCCATGGTGGAGTATCTGAAACATCATCTCTACTCACCCCGATAAAGAAAAGATGGTGGATCTATTAGCCATTGCGATCTATGGTCTGGTCATCTTTCCAAGAGTTCTGGGTAACATCGATGTGGCTATGTTGGATCTTTTCGAGCAGTTGAAAAGAGAGACTAATCTAGTACCAGTAGTGCTTGCCGAGACCTTCATTTCTTTAAATGCATGCCGGAAGTTGGAAGGCGTGGGTTTTAGAGGTTGTGCTCAGTTGCTTCAGGTTTGGGCCCTTAGCCATTTCTGGAAATGTTCAACTCTAGTCCTGCCCAAACACGCTTTCCCTGAATTTCTCTCTCACTTCGCGAGTTTCTAGAGAAGAATTGGCCAGTTTTAAAGAGGAAGAAATGGACCGACATCTTCAGATATCGTCGGGATCAGGACATTGTCTGGAGGTTTCCGTGGTTAGGTCACACCAAGATCATGTATAGATGTGGAGATTTTAACCACCTTATGTTGCTTGGAATATGGGGCGGAATTGGTTGTGCTCCACTGTTGGTTTCACGACAATATGGCTCGCGGCAGTTTGTTCATTTCACTGCAGGTCTTAATTCTACGGAGTTTAAGTTTCAGGGAGAGTTCAAAGAAAAGGTTCACGCTATCAACGAATCCTGGAAACAATATCATCGAGTGAAAGTGGAGCATGACAGGAGATGTATGGTTACCTCTGATTACGATGTCTGGAGGCGCATGAGAATAAATGACAAAGTTCTACCTCTCACTGACCAGGTCAAGCCCATAGAAGAGCATCTAAAAGTGGTTCTATCCGAAGCTGATATTTTGAGGGCAATGCTCAAAAAGACCAAGTCTAAAATAGACTCCTTGTAGGAGCAGCATGAGAGAGAATTATATGAGGCGAGTCTAGATGTTGAGAAATACAAGGGAGAGATAGACCGTGTGACAAAGATGTACAAGGACTTAGAGCGAAAGTTCAAAATTCAAAGGGTCGATTTTCTAAAATTCCAGACTACAGTCAGAAATGCAGATTTGAGGAAGAGCCCGGAACAGTGGAAGCAGGAAATAGAACAAGCTGTGAACAAGGAAATGGAACATGGAAAATGAGAAATAGAGAAATACAGGCGGGGGGCTCTAGCTGAAGAAAGAAAGAAGGGTAAACAGTCAGCTGAAAATGGCAAATGAGCCCTCCAGAAAGAAAAAGATAGCATGGCCGCATGGAAGAGAAAAGCCCACGGCAACAAAACTCGTTTGTTAGAGTCACAAGCTACATATGATGAGACCAACAAGAAGTTGAAGCAAAGTCAAGCTTTCATGACTGAGTTGCAAGCCAAGGTAGCTGATTTGAACCATTCACTATATGAGTTTCAAAATGATGACACCTACACTGAGCTTCAAACTAGCTTGGATGAAATTGACTCTCTGAAAGAATGAGTTGAAGAGATGGATGACATTATCCAAGAGTACAGAACGGGGATCCTAGTCCTAGAAGATGCTATTGATGGAGGAAATGACTACTGGTTCACCCGTTTTCGAGACAACGCTAGAAGATTTCAAGAATGAGAGGAGTTTGATAAGACAGTTATGACTCAAATCCAGGATGTGGCTAAACATGTGAAGATGCTGACTATAGAAGCTACTGCTCTACGCCAATACATCCACCAGTCGGGGAAGTTGGCCCCAAGCTTATGTGGTTGGTCGAGGAGATGAAGGAACTAGGAGTTAGGGCAGAAAAATATTTGTAAACATGTTTAAAACTTTGTAATAAAGAATCTTTCTTATTCCAATAAAAAGTTGTTTGATGAGCAAAGTTTCACAGAATCAATGGCTCATCGTTTGTATACATTTACATATTTTCTTCTTTTTTTTGTTATGTTGTCTTTGCATTAGTTTAGTACATAACATTACATGATATGATAAGAAATTAACTTAATTAAAACATGTGACAAAAAATCAAATAGCAAACCCGACTCATAGCTATCGTACTTGTTCTAGAACCAAACTCATGAATACCGAAGAGCAATTAACATCACTGGAAGCTACCTGCAAAAGCACCCAAGAAAAGCTGGCGAAGCTAGAAAGTGATATGAAGCAGGAAATGGATGTGTCAGGCAGGAAGACAGTCACCCAGATCGCGGCGTTATTAGGTTTCAAAAACCCAGAAGAAGGAGAAGACGCAAATGTTATACCACAGTTTCTTGAGAAAGCTCTTAGAAACCAGAAAGGGGCTAACCCACCTCAAGTCAATCTCTATTTTCATTTTGCTGAATCATCTGTTCGAGCACCAGTAGAACCCAGATTCAATCACGGTGAAGCTCAAAACTTTGAAGTCCCAGATCTGGACGAGATTGCTAATAAGGAAAATGCAAACAAGAAGCTGGAAGAGCGCTGCAAAAAGTTGGGAGAAATGATGAGGGCTTTCTAGGAAGGAAATATGCATGGTGGTTCAGAGGCCAATGACCTGAGCTTGGTAACTAATCTAATGGTCCCACCAAAATTCAAGACCCCTGACTTTAACAAATATGACGGAACCATTTGTCCAAATGCTCACCTAACCATGTATTGCAGGAAGATGTTGATGTACCTAGACAATGAGAAACTCCCGATTCACTGCTTTCAAGATAGTCTAATTGGATCTGTATCCTGCTGGTATACCCAGCTGAGTCGAGAGAACATCCGAACATGGAAGGATCTGTCAAGGGTGTTCGGTGAATAGTACAAGCATGTCACTGACATTACCCCAAGTAGACTAGTCCTACAGGGGATGGAACAAAGACACAATGAAAGCTTCCGCCAGTACGCCCAAAGGCGGCGGGATGTCGTTGCACAGGTTCAACCACCACTTTTAGAGAGCGAGATTACCCCAATGTTCGTCGAAACCTTCAAGGGTGCATTCTACGATAGAATGATCAACCATGAGACCAAAAGTTTCGCAGACATGCTGATAAACGACGAAATGATCTTAGCCGCGATTAAAAGTGGAAGCTAGATAGAGGAGACACCAAGAAGCCTTACAGGAAGAAAGACAACGACATGAATATGATGAGCGCTTATAACTCCAATTATTCGCAGACATGCTGAACTCTTTTCGAAGTTAGTTCAAGCACATATGGTGCTGCCACGACATGTTCCACCTTTCTCTCCCCCATACCCACCATGGTATGATGAGAAAGTCCAATGCGAGTACCACGCCGAGAATAAAGGACATACTATCGAGAATTGCACAGCTTTCAAGAGGGTGGTTGAAAATTTGTGGAAGTTAGGAATGCTATCGTTCAACTTGTCTGACGAGAAAGACAACCCATTACCCAATCACCAAAAGAATAGGGTGAATGCAGTGAATGAGGAGGAAGATAGACAGATAAAGAAATACATTGTAGAGATTAAAGCCCCCATGGCTTAGGTATGGGCCTAGATGGTGGAGGCCGAGATGATAGAAAGGCCAAATTTAAAAGTGAAGGACGATGATGAGCTCTACTGTGAGTATCATCAAGGAAAAGGACACGAGATTCAGTATTGCGAGGATTTTAAATGGCTTGTCCAGGCCAAAATGGACAGTGGAGAATTGGAATTCTTCGAAAAGAGAAAATAAGATTATGCACCATGTGTGTGCACAATAGATGAGACTCCTGCCAGAAGGAATTATGCAGGAATGAAGCCTTTGGTGATCAAAACCAAAGCAAAGGATGCAGAGCCACAGAAGAACACGACTCCCAGCTTATTATAAAGACACATACTTCATTTCCATATAAGGATAGCAAACAGGTGCCCTGGAATTATGCATGTTCGGTGACAACTCCGGGGAACACATCATCAAAGGAAGAATCAAAGGAAAAATCAAAGGAAGAATCAAAGGAAAAAACAAAGGAAGGAACGAATGAATAGCCAGTGAATTATGTGGGAAATTTTACAAGAAGTGGACGATACTATTCGCCACCTGAACCAGAAGACAGAGATACTGCTCAGAGAAAGGCAATGGATAAAGAACCAGAATGAGAAAAAGATTTCTTTATGGAGAAACCTAAAGCACGACTTGAGCTGGTAAATGAGTCAGAGGCTCAAGAATTTCTGAAAATTTTTAAGCACAGTGAATATAGTGTGGTGGAGCAACTTCACAGGCTCCCAGCTAGAATTTTAATGCTCTCGTTGCTGCTAAGTTCTGAGGGTCACAGAGATGCCCTCCTGAAAATTTTGAACCAGACTTTCGTACCAAAGGAGATATTGACTGACATGATAGAAGGGTTGATCAGTAATATTGCTGTTAACAACTTCATCACATTCAATGATGAAGAGATTTCGGCTGTTGGGAGAGGATCATACAAAGTTCTTCAATCTCTACGCGCTGCAAGGGATACATGCTACCAGGGGTCCTAATTGATAATGGGTCAGCCTTAAATGTCCTGCCCCTAGTTACCATAAAAAGTTACCAGTCGATAGTTCTCATATGAATGCCTACCAGAACTCGGTGAGGGCATTTGATGGGACCTAGAGAGATGTTCTGGGGAAAATTGAAGTTCCCTTGCAGATCGGACCGTCAACCTTTGAGGTGGATTTCATAGTAATGGACATACGACCTACTTACAACTGTCTACTAGGACGTCATTGGATTCACACAGTAGGGGCTGTCCCTTCTCAACCAAAAATTGAAGTTCATAGTTGGAGGCCAGCTGGTGGTCATAGGAGCTGAAGAAGAGATCATAGCCTCGGTATTAGTAGATGCTCCATACATTCAGGTGGATGAAGGCTCACTTGAGTGTCATTTCAGGACCCTCGAACTTGTCAATTCCACATTCGTGTCTAAAGGAAGTAAGGTCCTAGAGCCAAAATTGTCGAAAAATGCTAAGATGCAAGTAAAGCGGACCCTTAGAAAAGGGGCGAAAGCCGGAAAAGGCCTTGGCAAGCAGCTTCAAGGGAGGCCATATCCAGTGATGATCCCTGACAAACGAGATAGATTTGGGCTAGGTTATAAACCCAGCCCCATGGAAAGGAGAGCTGCAATTAAAGAGAAACAAGAAAAGAGGAAAGCCCGATTAAGTGGAGAAGAAGTAAAGTGGAAACCAATGACTTTCCCGCCGCTGAGTCAAACCTTTGTATCAGGAGGAATTATGAATCCCGACACTTCAAATAAGGAGGAGGAGAAAGGAAAGAACAATTTAGAGAAGGCTTTTGGGGAGCTGAACATTAATGCAATATCAGAGGAGGATGAGGGAAACAAGTACCTCTCCATGATTCGCCCTTGCTCAGAACTAAACAACTGGACTGTGGAAGACATCCATGTAGCTTTTAGGTCATCCACAGAGTAATACCCAAAACCAATTCATTTGCCTTTGGCCCGGGGGCAATTTGAGATCTCTTGTTAAGGGCTCATGTTTAACCATTATGGTTCTACTTATCAATAAAATGATGTTTTCTTCAATAAACTTCGTGTGGAAAATGTTCTTTCCCTAAATACTTGAATACCAAAAACTAACCATAAAACAGAATAAAAATGTTAAAAAAATACCAAAATCAAGATAAAACAAATCATTTCATTTATTTCTTTACTCATTTCTCGTTGTATATTCGATCTTTTCCCTTGTAGGTATTCAGATATCAATGGTACTCATAACTCTGAATCTGACCCGAAAATTGACTTCGAGCTGCCCATGTGTTTAGAAGAGGCCGAAAACTGTGAAGACGAGGAAGAATATGATCTTCCCAATGATATGCTCAGGTTAATAGAGAATGAAGGAAAGTAGATTCTGCCCCACAAAGAAGAGTTTGAAACTTTAAATTTTGAAACTGAAGAAGAAAAAATGCGAGGTAAAGATGGGTACCTCTATCACTGCTGAAACCCGACATAGTTTGGTCAAGCTTCTACGGGAATATAAAGATATTTTTGCTTGGTCGTACGAAGATATGCTTGGACTGGATACAGACTCCCTATTAGGCTAGAATACAAGCCCGTACAGCAGAAGTTAAGAAAAAAGCCAGAAATGCTTTTGAAAATTAGGGATGAAGTTAAGAAGCAGTATGATGCCGGATTCCTAGAAGTTGTAAAATACTCAGAATGGGTAGCAAATTTCGTCCTAGTTCCAAAGAAAGGTGGAAAGTGTGCATGTGTGTCGATTTTCGAGATCTTAATAGGGCAAGTCCTAAAGATAACTTCTCACTGCCGTACATTGACACCCTAATGGACAACACAACGGGACATTCTCTCTTCTCCTTTATGGACGGCTTCTCAGGGTACAACCAGATCAAGATAAGACCCGAGGATATGAATAAGACCACATTTATAACTCTGTAGGGAACTTTTTGCTACAAAGTTATGCTTTTTGCCCTCAAGAATACATGGGCAACGTATCAGCGAGCCATGGTAACTCTATTCCATGATATGATGCACAAAGAGATAGAAGTTTACGTCAATGATATGATTGCCAAATTCCGCTCAGAAGAAGAACACATAGAGAATTTGGAAAAACTCTTCAAAAGGTTGAGAAAGTTTCGGTTAAAACTCAACCCGACCAAATGCACCTTCGGAGTTCGGTCGGGAAAATTATTAGGGTTCGTCGTAAGTGAAAGAGGAATTGAGACTGACCTAGATAAAGTCAAAGCCATTAAGGAACTCCCACCACCTCAAATGCAAAAAAAGGTTTGAGGATTCCTTGGAAGGTTAAATTATATTGCTTGTTTCATCTCCCAGTTAACAGAGAAATGCAGTCCCGTATTTAGGCTACTTCGAAAGAATAACCCAGGGACATGGAATGAAGAGTACCAAGCTGCACTAGAGGAAATCAAGAAACAGTTGACGAATCCCCCTATTCTGGTACCGCCCTTCCAGAAAACCCATGATCTTATACTTAGCCGTCCGTGAAAAATCGATGAGATGTGTATTAGGACATCATGACGAGACGGGAAGAAAAGAAAGAGCAATTTACTACATGAGTAAGAAATTCACAGATTGCAAAACCAGATATTCCTCAATCGAGAAATTATGTTGTGCCTTAGTATGGGCGGTAAAGAGGCTAAGACAGTACATACTATACCATGCCACCTGGTTAATATCGAAGCTAGATCCTCTGAAGTTCATGATGGAAGCACCCGCTTTGTCAGAAAAAATGGATCGTTGGCAAATGTTATTATCAGAATTCGACATTCAATATGCAAGTTAGAATGCTATAAAAGGGAGTGCAATAGTAGATTTCTTTGCAAGTCGTGCCTGCGAAGACTATGAGGCATTGAACTTCAACTTCCCAGATGAAGACCTGATGTGCATTTCGACTGAAGAAAATGATGACTCAGAGGAATCTTGGGTAATGAATTTTGACGGTGCTGCAAATGCCTTAGGACGAGGAATTGAGGCAATCTTGGTTTCGCCAGAAGGGAACCATTACCCATTCACAAACATACTAGAATTATTCTACAACAACATGAAACTCGGTTTACAAGCAGCCATTGAAAAAAAGATTAAAACCTTAAGTCTTTGGTGATTCAGCACTAGTCATCTATCAGATTTGAGGAGAGTGGGAAACAAAAGACACAAAACTGGTGAAGTATCACAAACTGGTTCTTCAACTGATTAAAGAATTTGACAAGATTACCTTCAAATACCTCCCGAGAGAAGATAATCAAATGGCTAATGCCCTTGCTACTCTAGCCGCCATGCTTAAAGCAAGTGAAGGCACGAAGATGATGCCAATTAAAATGCAACTTTTTGATTCCTCAGTCTATTGTTGCAACTTAGAGGAAGAAATAGACGACCTTCCATGGTATCATGACATCTTGCGGTATATCAAAACCCAAGAATATCCCCCACAGGCAACTGAGAATGACAAGAAGACGACCATAAAGTTTGCTGCAGGATACGTCCTCGATAGCGAGATCCTATATAAAAAGAGTCAAGATCATGTGCTGTTAAGGTGTGTGGATGCCAAAGAAGCTCAAACAATACTAGAGGAAGTTCACAAAGGAGTTTGTGGAACTCATCCAAGTGGCTTCACTATGGCTAGACGGATCATGTGCTTTGGTTATTATTGGTCTACTATAGAGACAGACTGCATCAATTATGCCCGCAAGTGCCATAAGTGTCAAGTCTATGCAGATAAAATTCATACACCACCTATTCCGCTCCATGTTATGACGGCTCCATGGCCATTTTCAATGTAGGGATTGGACGTAATTGGGCAAATCTACCCGAAGACATTGAACGGGCATAGATTCATCTTAGTGGCTATTGACTACTTCACCAAATGGGTAGAAGCTGCATCTTATGCAAATGTAACAAGGTCTATTGTCTGTAAATTCTTGAAAAAAGAAATTATCTGTCGCTATGGCCTACCTGAAAGGATCATCACTGATAACGCCTTAAATTTAAACAACAAGATGATGGGTGGGGTTTGTGATCAGTTTCAAATCAAGCATCACAATTCAGTGACTTATTGCCCAAAAATGAATGGAGCTGTAGAGGCTGCAAATAAGAATATTAAGAAGATAGTGGCAAAAATAGTTGACACTTACACCGATTGGCATGAGAAGCTGCCTTTCGCATTATATGCCTATAGAACTGATGTATGAACCTCTACTAGGGCAATACCATTTTCTTTAGTGTATGGGATGGAGGATGTGCTACCTATTGAGGTTGAAATACCATCCCTCTGTGTCTTAAAAGAAGCAGAGTTAGAAGAGGCTGAGTGGGTCCAAGCAAGATACGTTCAGTTAAACCTCATCGATGAGAAGAGACTGAAAGTAATCTGTCATGGTCAAATGTACCAGAAAATGATGATACGAGTGTATGGCAAGAAGGTCTACCCGCGAAAGTTCCGAGAAAGGGATTTGGTATTAAAGAATATATTACCAATCCAAGAGGATTCTCGAGGGAAATGGGCGTCTAACTGGGAAGGTCCCTATGTTGTGTCGAAAGCTTTTGACGGAGGGGCATTGATTCTGGCTGAAATGGACAGAGATGAGCTCAAGAATCCAGTAAAATCTGATTCAGTCAAGAAGTACTATGCATGAAGAAAAAAAAGAAAAAAAGAAAAAATGAACTTAAAGTGAAAACCCGCAAAGGGCGCTTTAGGTCGAAAAAAAAGAAAAAAAAGAAAAAAAAATTAAAGTGAAAACCCGTAAAGAGCACTTTAGGTCAAAGAAAAAGGAAAAGAAAAAGAGAAAAATGAGGGTTCAAGCTGAAAACCCGCAAAGGGCGTCTTAAAACCAAATGAGGATTCGAGTTGAAAACTCGCAAAGGGCGGCTCGAAATTTTGCAATCAAGTTGGCAACAAAAGATTCCCATATAGACTCGGCATTTTAGAAAGAAGTTCATACCTTCATACATCCTTACAGTATACGAAGTCTTCTTGACACTAGCAGCACTTGGGGTCGTCTCCAGGAGGTTCAAGCCTTTGATATCTGGATACCTGTCTTTTGGACCTTTTCCTTTGTACCTTTCTTTCATGTTTGCCACAACATTAATAAGAATTTTTTTATGACTTTTTCCTTCAATTTCCTTCTTTTCCTTTATAAATGTCTTTTATTGGGATAAGAATCATTTTATTGAACATTATTAAAATGAACAAGAGATTTTCGCGAATTACTCTGTCAATGGTTTGAGAATATAGGGACTATGACACAATTCATTGCTTAGTTTTGAGCATTCTGTTTGTTATGGATGGGGGCATTTGATACCCAAATCAGAATGAAGGGAATTTAAACCCGATATCACTCAAAATGGTGATTCATAAAAAGGATTAATTATAAGCAAGATTGCTTGAAAGACCTTTCACTCGATATTGAGGTATCAACTACAATGATAGTTGAATTTTTGAAAACAAAGGATTCAAACACGCAATGATTAAATGTTTTCCATGAAGCGAGGAAGCATAAAAAATGAGAATGATGAAGCAGAAGATGATCGTTCCATGAAGCAAAAAGACATGAAAAAGAAAGATAGTTAAGCAGAGACAGTGGAGATGGCCACTAATTTAAGTTAACAAGTTTAGAAAAAAGTGACATGCATTCATGTTGTAGACATCCTTAGGGACATGCCTGTCATGATGACATCATGTATCAGGTTTTTGCAGGTATGCAGAAACTTTTCATCAAATGAACTTGCTTATCTATTCGAGCACATAGAGAATAGAACTCGCCTATCCTTTCAGGCGTAAGAAGACTGGAAGCCGTTTATCAGTTCAGACGTATGAAGAATGGAAAATCGCTCATATATTCGAGCACATAGAGAATAAAACCCGCCTATCATTTCAGACGTAAGGAGATTGGAAGCCGTTTATCCGTTCAGACGTATGAAGAATAAAAGTCGCTCACATGGAAAATAGAACCCGCATCATTTCAGGCGTAAGGAGATTGGAAGCTGTTTATCCGTTCTGATGTACGAAGAATGGAGATCGCTCGTCTATTCAAGCACAAAGAGAATGGAACTTGTCTATCCGTTCCGGCATAAGGAGAATGGAACATGTTTATCTATTTAGACATCAGGAGAATATAACCCACCCAACTGTTCGGGCATCATGAGAACGGAGTGGAGCAGCAGATCGACGATTGGTGAAAATCAAGTTCCTCATGTTCTTTGTTGTATCCTTGTTTCACTGGAATAAGAAAAGAAGGGGCAGCTGTTGTCACTTGATTTTTACCTATTTAAAAATAAAGAATAATTCATAATATAAAAAATAATAATAAGCCCATTTTAAATAAAATACAAAAAAAGAAATAATAGTGAGCCCATTTAAAATAAAAAGGAAGGAAAATATGGTTCATAAAACTAATTTTTTTAAAAAAATAATAACCCAAAATAAATCCATTTAAATAAAAAAACACTAGAAAAATAATAAATAAGGAACCCATTTTATTTTTTAAGAGGCCCAAACTAACCCATTTATTTTTTTTCAGGTTTATTCGAGACCGTTGGATTCGGGGGTAAAAATCTGAATGGCTTGGATCGAATGAAAAAAATGGGGGAAAGAGGGCCAACCCGCACTGCCACGCGCACGTGATTGGCTCCCCAAATCCCCTGCTTCGAAACGACTGGTGACCAGCTGCCGGTGCCGATTGCGCCATCCCTGGGTCACGGTGGCCGTCGTGGTTGGTGTCGATCGACTCGCCTCGGCCGGCTGAGTCCAATGCTGCTGACCCCGTCCCTTGCCGTCGTCGGTAGCTCGTCAATTGAAGGGGAAAAGGGTTCAAACCCTAATTTAATTGGAGGCAAAATCTCCCAAATTGGAGTCGAATCAGATGAAATTCGGGATGAATTTCAACAAATTAAAGCTGTGCTGATCAGATTGGATGATTTTATGGGACGAAAATGGGGATTTTGTCCCCAATTTGCCTTGAATCCCAATCCCCCTAAACCCTATAAATAGTGCCCAATTTGCATTGTTCAACACACTCAAATTCATCTGAAAATACCCAGAAAATACTCTGAAAATTGTTGGGAAGTTGCTGGAATTAGTTCGAGTTTGGAGCGGCATTGTTCGAATTTTCGAGGAGGAAAAACAAGCATTTTTGCCACTTTGTCGGTATAATTTTTTCCCTTTTCTTTTCTAATTTTAATTCTGTTTTTATTTGTTCATTCTATTGTTCTTACTTTCTTTATATTTTGTTCATATAATTTTATGTTAATCTGTGTTTGTTCGATTTAATCTTTTATTGTGTTGTTTTCTTGTCTAATTATATTAAAAAATAATAAAAGGGAAGAGACCACCGCCGGCGACCGGTGCCGGTGGATGGCGGTCGGCACGGTGGCCCTCCTCCTTGTTCATCCCGTTTGATGAACACCAAGAACTTTTTCATTAATGTATAGTGTTTGATCCATTTGTTTTCTAAAAAATGAAAAATGTTGTTTGTGGGCTTTAAACCCAAATCATTTTGGACTACTTATTTTCACCCATTTCTTTTTTTCTTTATTTTAAAATTCCAAAAATGAAAGAAATATTTTAAAAAACATAAAAATAAATATTTAAAAAAAATAAAAGAAAAGAACAATAAATCGTTCTTTTAAGATAAATAGATGATTTTTAATACTAAAAACCCTAAAAAATTCTCTTTTTTCTTAAAAAGAGTGTATTTTAAAAGAAACAATAATAAATGTTTTGAAACATTCTAAAAATCTTCTTTTAAAAAAAACATAAAAACAATGCAAGTTTAAAAACAAAAAAAGATTTTTAAAACATAAAAAATGACAATTTTTTTAAATAAAAAGTAGTAAAGGTTTTTAAGTAAAACAAAAATATAAAAAGTTTAGTTTCTTTTTTAAAAAAAAACAAAAAACTTTAAAACTTGGAAAACATAAAATAAAAATGTTTTAAGCTTTGTGATTTTAGTCTTCTTGTCTTGTTGCCTTAGAATTAAGTTGACTTTAGGAATAAGTCCTCCAAAGCTTAGATAGAGATTTCTTTGTAATAAAATTTCTTTCACAAAAAATAAAACACACTTAATTAAATTTAAAGCTCTTAAAATAGGTTAAAACATTTAGAGTTCTATAGGTTTGTAAATACTAATTTAGAATTAGTAAAATTCTCAACAAATTAATCGTTTTTTTGTTTGCCTGTAAAAAAAGTGGAATTTAATTAATGTGGTGCCTTACTAAATGGAAACGACAGGTTAGCGCCAGAAGTGTTGGCTGTGATTGGAGTTCATTTTCGGGTGGTAAGGCCGTTAAAATGGAATTAAATTCATAAACATACAATAGTTTAAAGCTCTATATGAATTCACAAAATCCGACTTTTTAAGCCTTTTGTAATCGGCAAGGTACTGATTTTTGGGCGTTGTGGGGGTGCTAACCCTTCTCCACGCGTAACCAACTCCAGAACCCGATTTTGTGTTTTTGCAGACCAAAAGATGTTATTTTGATAAAAATAAAATGTTTTTTATTAAAATAACCCAATTTAGGTGATCCAATCACACTGGGAAAGGCCCTATGTTGTGTCGAAAGCTTTTGACGGAGGGGCATTGATTCTGTCTGAAATGGATGGAGATGAGCTCAAGAATCCAGTAAAATCTGATTCAGTCAAGAAGTACTATGCATGAAGAAAAAAAAGGAAAAAATGAACTTAAAGTGAAAACCCGCAAAGGGCGCTTTAGGTCGAAAAAAAAGAAAAAGAAGAAAAAAGAAAAAAAAAACTTAAAGTGAAAACCCGTAAAGAGCACTTTAGGACAAAGAAAAAGAAAAGGAGAAAAAGGAGGGTTCAAGCTGAAAACCCGCAAAGGGCGTCTTGAAACCAAATGAGGATTCGAGTTGAAAACTCGCAAAGGGCGGCTCGAAATTTTGCAATCAAGTTGGCAACAAAAGATTCCCATATAGACTCGGCATTTTAGAAAGGAGTTCATACCTTCATACATCCTTACAGTAGACGAAATCTTCTTGACAATGGCAGCACTTGGGGTCGTCTCCATGAGGTTCAGGCCTTTGATATCTGGATACCTGTCTTTTGGACCTTTTCCTTTGTACCTTTCTTTCATGTTTGCCACAACAATAATAAGAATTATTTTTTATGACTTTTTCCTTCAATTTCCTTCTTTTCCTTTATAAATGTCTTTTATTGGGATAAGAATCATTTTGTTGAACATTATTAAAATGAACAAGAGATTTTCGCGTATTACTCTGTCAATGGTCTGAGAATATAGGGACTATGACATAATTCATTGCTTAGTTTTGAGCATTCGGTTTGTTATGAGTGGGGGCATTTGATACCCAAATCAGAATGAAGGGAATTTAAACCCGATATGACTCCAAATGGTGATTCATAAAAAGGATTAATTATAAGCAAGATTGCTTGAAAGGCCTTTCACTCGATATTGAGGTATCAACTACAATGATAGTTGAAATTTTGAAAACAAAGGATTCAAACACGCAATGATTAAATGTTTTCCATGAAGCGATGAAGCATAAAAAATGAGAATGATGAAGCAGAAGATGATCGTTCCATGAAGCAAAGAGACATGAAAAAGAAAGATAGTTAAGCAGAGACAGTGGAGATGGCCACTAATTTAAGTTAACAAGTTTAGAAAAAAGCGACATGCATTCATGTTGTAGACATCCTTAGGGACATGCCTGTCATGATGACATCATGTATCAGGTTTTTGCAGGTATGCAGAAACTTTTCATCAAATGAACTTGCTTATCTATTCGAGTACATAGAGAATAGAACTCGCCTATCCTTTCAGGCGTAAGAAGACTGGAAGCCGTTTATCCGTTTAGACGTATGAGGAATGGAAAATCGCTCATATATTCGAGCACATAGAGAATAAAACCCGCCTATCCTTTCAGACGTAAGGAGATTGGAAGCCGTTTATCCGTTCAGACGTATGAAGAATAAAAGTCGCTCACATGGAAAATAGAACCCGCCTATCATTTCAGGCGTAAGGAGATTGGAAGCTGTTTATCCGTTCTGACGTACGAAGAATGGAGGTCGCTCGTCTATTCAAGCACAGAGAGAATGGAACTTGTCTATTCGTTCCGGCATAAGGATAATGGAACATGTCTATCTATTTAGACATCAGGAGAATAGAACCCACCAAATTGTTCGGGCATCATGAGAACAAAGTGGAGCAGCAGATCGGCGATTGGTGAAAATCAAGTTCCTCATGTTCTTTGTTGTATCCTTGTTTCACTGGAATAAGAAAAGAAGGGGCAGCTGTTGTCACTTGATTTTTACCTATTTAAAATAAAGAATAATACATAATGTAAAAAATAATAATAAGCCCATTTTAAATAAAATACAAAAAAAGAAATAATAGTGAGCCCATTTAAAATAAAAAGGAAGGAAAATATGGTTCATAAAACTCATTTTTTTAAAAAAATAATAACCCAAAATAAATCCATTTAAATAAAAAAAACACTAGAAAAATAATAAATAAGGAACCCATTTTATTTTTTAAGAGGCCCAAACTAACCCATTTATTTTTTTTAGGTTTATTCGAGACCGTTGGATTCGGGGGTAAAAATCCGAATGGCTTGGATCGAATGAAAAAAAGAGGGAAAGGGGGCCAACCCGCACTGCCACGCGCACGGGATTGGCTCCCCAAATCCCCTGCTTCGAAACGGCTGGTGACCAGCTGCCGGTGCCGATTGCGCCATCCCTGGGTCACGGTGGCCGCCGTGGTTGGTGCCGATCGACTCGCCTCGGCCGGCTGAGTCCAATGCCGCCGACCCCGTCCCTTGTCGTCGTCGGTAGCTCGTCAATTGAAGGGGAAAAGGGTTCAAACCCTAATTTAATTGGGGGCAAAATCTCCCAAATTGGAGTCGAATCATATGAAATTCGAGATGAATTTCAACAAATTAAAGCTGTGCTGATCAGATTGCATGATTTTATGGGACGAAAATGGGGATTTTGTCCCCAATTTGCCTTGAATCCCAATCCCTCTAAACCCTATAAATAGTGCCCAATTTGCATTGTTCAACACTCACTCAAATTCATCTGAAAATACCCAGAAAATACTCTAAAAATTGTTGGGAAGTTGTTGGAATTAGTTCGAGTTTGGAGCAGCATTGTTCGAATTTTCGAGGAGGAAAAGCAAGCATTTTGCCACTTTGTCAGTATAATTTTCCCCTTTTCTTTTCTAATTTTGATTCTGTTTTTATTTGTTCATTCTACTGTTCTTACTTTCTTTATATTTTGTTCATATAATTTTATGTTAATCTGTGTTTGTTCGATTTAATCTTTTACTGTGTTGTTTTCTTGTCTAATTATATTAAAAAATAATAAAAGGGAGGAGACCACCGCCGGCGACCGGCACCGGTGGATGGCGGTCGGCACGGTGGCCCTCCTCCTTCTTCATCCCGTTTGATGAACACCAAGAACTTTTTCATTAAAGTATAGTGTTTGATCCATTTGTTTTCTAAAAAATGATAAAATGTTGTTTGTGGGCTTTAAACCCAAATCATTTTGGACTACTTATTTTCACCCATTTCTTTTTTTCTTTATTTTAAAATTCCAAAAATGAAAGAAATATTTTAAAAAACATAAAAATAAATATTTTTTAAAAAAAAGAAAAGAAAAGAACAATAAATCGTTCTTTTAAGATAAATAGATGATTTTTAATACTAAAAACCCTAAAAAAATTCTCTTTTTCTTAAAAAGAGTGTATTTTAAAAGAAACAATAATAAATGTTTTGAAACATTCTAAAAATCTTCTTTTAAAAAAAACATAAAAACAATGCAAGTTTAAAAACAAAAAATGATTTTTAAAACATAAAAAATGACAATTTTTTTTAAATAAAAAGTAGTAAAGGTTTTTAAGTAAAACAAAAATATAAAAAGTTTAGTTTCTTTTTTTAAAAAATACAAAAAAACTTAAAAACATGGAAAACATAAAATAAAAATGTTTTAAGCTTTGTGATCTTCTTGTCTTGTTGCCTTAGAATTAAGTTGACTTTAGGAATAAGTCCTCCAAAGCTTAGATAGAGATTTCTTTGTAATAAAATTTCTTTCACAAAAAATAAAACACACTTAATTAAATTTAAAGCTCCTAAAATAGGTTAAAACATTTAGAGTTCTATAGGTTTGTAAATACTAATTTAGAATTAATAAAATTCTCAACAAATTAATCGTTTTTTTGTTTGCCTGTAAAAAAGTGGATTTAATTAATGCGGTGCCTTACTAAATGGAAATGACAGGTTAGAGGCAGAAGTGTTGGCTGTGATTGGAGTTCATTTTCGGGTGGTAAGGCCGTTAAAATGGAATTAAATTCATAAACATACAATAGTTTAAAGCTCTATAAGAATTCACAAAATCCGACTTTTTAAGCCTTTTGTAATCGACAAGGTACCGATTTTTGGGCGTTGTGGGGTGCTAACCCTTCTCCACGCGTAACCGACTCCCGAACCCGGTTTTGTGTTTTTGTAGACCAAAAGATGTTATTTTGATAAAAATAAAATGTTTTTTATTAAAATAACCCAATTTAGGTGATCCAATCACACTTTTTTTTAAAAAGATTGGTGGCGACTCCGTTGATTTTAATGTTTTTGCCGAAATGTCGAAGCTCGAGAGGGTTGCGACAGCTTGGACGTGGTTACAAGTACCCATAAGTTTAATTTGTAATCTTTCTTGGGAACTCTTAGCCGGTGGCACATAGTCGATAAGCATGCATTGTGCATTTAGATCCATCTATGTGGTTTATTAGGAATATAAGCCTTATATGTTTATAAAGTTTTGTAAATGGGCCTTTTAATATCCTATGCTTGCTTGATATATGTGGTAATGGCTAGTATAAGTGTATAGTTATTTTAAATTTATATGTGCCATAAGTTGTTAGACTATCTTGCCCTCATGCGGGCTAGAGGGATAAATATATATATTTATTAACATGTATTAACCCTAAGAAGATAATGTAGTTATAGATTTTTGTTGATGATTGAAATAAATGTACGGTAAACATGTCAACAAATATGTGTGAAGTATTGCAATGTGTAGGTTTTATGTGATTGATTATGTTTGGACCTAATCTTGAAATAACCTTGATCTTAGTATTTTTTTAGAGGTAGCTATCCCCCTTTGTAAATGACCCATAATATCTCACGTTGCTTGTTTGTAAGCCATGTTAATTATGTTGTTCGAACGTTGCTGGTTGGTAAAGCTAGGTTAGACATGACATCCAAATGCTTGCTACCTTGGTTACATGCTTGGTTGCGATTTAATACTTGGATTTATCCTTGAATAATAAATTTTGATACCTAATACTACACTTGTAAGTATAAAAATTATTAATATGTGGTCTTCTATGTTTGTAATTAACCTCAAAACGTTGATTGTTATGTTTTAGAAATGGTTTGTGATAGGCCAGGTTTTAATTGGTCTAAGGTTAATAAAGTACTTAAACGAAAAGAAATTTGATGTGTTATATAGAAATATGTATTAATCTTGTGAGCTGTTGTACCTAAGTTAAGGGCATTTTACGATTTAGCGATTGAAGTATATTGTTTAATGCCAATAAGTTTTTGTACATGATTAAAGACGAAGTTAGACCTTTCATATGTCTAAAAATTTTAAAATTTTTCTGATTTTCTGGTTACTCCTCAACGAGGAGTAATTTCTCACCGCATGTTTGTCTGAATGTTTGTTCCCTAACACTACCTAATTCGGTTTACTCCTAAACCGGATTAAGGGTGTTACAGAAACTACTTGAAGACATTTGTTCCAAGTTGAAGAACAAGGATGTAACTTTCAGAACCAGCTGAAGAATTTTTTCTCCTAAGAACCGAGACAGAAAAAAGAAAAACAAAGGAAACTGAAGCTGTAAAAAACCAGCTAATGATGCTTTTTTAAGATCAATACGGTTTTGAACAAAAATTCATGAAGCAATTACAAATCAGCACCACCTGTGCTGACATTTTTTCAACTAAAGTCAGATATTAACAACAACAAAAATAATGTGTTCATGGTTACAACAAATTTCACAGAAGAAACACATGCCAGATGCATTGAAAGATAAATTCAGTGATGTTTCTCAACTCATTAAGAAGCAAGCCCAGGAAACTCATATGATGCGTAGACTAGGGGTGTTCATGATTAACCAATGTACTGTATTCGTGATTAACACGGTAGTTTCGATAATCGTACACCAAAGATCGAAAACCTTCTTTATTTATAGGCTATACATAGAGGCTAAATACGGCAAATAGACATTGATTTCTATATTTCAAGCCTGGTCAACTGCTGAATTTGATAAAACGTGCGCGAATATGTTACCACGACCACAAACCAAACCGGTCGGCAACAGCAGCGCATGCGTGCAAAAGAATTGTATAACTACATTTAACAAGAGAGGGTAGGGACGACTCTTTATATACCCTTCCCAAGGATATGCCCTCCCAATATGGGATACATATAACCAACAACTACTAAATTTTGTTCTTAGTATAGATAATATGTTTATCTCAATATGGTTAACCAAAATACTATAACGGTTAACCATAAACTCCCTTATAACACTTCTCTTAGCCATCTAATCTTTCAAATCGTCCAAAGTAATTCAATCTTTACGGAGTCAACTTAGCAACATTCGAGGCACATGCAAGACAAGCTGGCTGAAGTTTTCTTGTGCTTTACTGGTACCAAGCTGTGACTGCAAATAATTAATTTAGAGGGTTGACATACAAGCAGCCAGACCAGACCCGACAATTCGTGTGATTTTGTTGTGTTCCTATGATGATTATATATTTTGGATTGGAATTAACATTTGAATTCACTGTTAAGAGACAAAAATGGATTCAACAGCCAAGCTTTTGATCTTTCTCGCTAGTTGTTTAAGCTTATTTCTGTTTATAATCCTGTTGAAATTCCTTCACAAATACTGGTGGATGCCATTCAAAATCCAGAAAGCACTGAGTGTACAAGGAATCAAAGGACCTCCTTATGAATTCATCCATGGAAACAACAAAGCCTCTTCCCTCTTCAGAAATCAAGCTCTCACCAATCCCATTGCTTTAACACATAACATTCTTCCCAGAGTTATTCCTCAGATTCACTCCTGGATCAACACTTATGGTATGGTGACAGATTAACATGTTTTTTTTTCATACATACATACATACATATATATGTATGTATGTATATAATGTTCATTTTTCTTGGATACAGGGAAGAATTATCTCACATGGCAGGGAAATCAAGCTCAACTGGTGATCTCCGAAACCGAAATGATCAAAGATATACTGAAAAACAACAATGGAGCTTTCCTGAAACCGAAGGATGATTCGACTTTACTGTACAAGATCATCGGCAACGGACTCGTGTCATCCCAGGGTGCACAGTGGGCAAGGCAAAGGAAGTTGGCGAATCATGCTTTCCATGGTGAAAGCTTAAAAGTAAAAATTCGAATCATCCGCAATCACGATAAACACGATCTAACCGAAAAAGAAAAATAGAAACTGACACTGATTTCATGGCAGAATATGAATCCGGCAATGATCACTAGCGTCGAGACGATGTTGGAGAAGTGGAAAGGCCGGGAAGGCAACGAGATCGAAGTGTTTGAAGAGTTCAGGTTGTTGACTGCAGAAGTTATATCGAGAACTGCTTTTGGAAGTAATTACTTACAAGGGAAGAAGATTTTCGATATGTTGACGAAATTATTAATTCTAGTCTACAGAAATTACTACAAAGTTAGCATCCCTGTTATCAGGTAATGTAACCCCAAATTTTTTCATCGATTATGTCCGCAATTATGATAAATACAATACAAAATAATTTTGCTTTTTTCTTTCGCAGCAAGATGTGGAAAAGTGCGGACGAACGAGAATCCGAGCAACTTGCTAAGGGAATATATGACTGTGTGATGGAAATGGTCAAGAGAAGGGAAGAGAAAGTAGCGACCGGAGAATCCGATCATTTCGGGGATGATTTCCTCGGATTACTTGTTAATGCTTACCGTGATTCCGACGTGACAAACCGGCTTTCGGTCGAAGATGTGGTGGGTGAGTGCAAAACATTCTAACTTTGCTGGTCAAGAAACAACTAATTCCTTGCTAGCATGGACTGTCCTGGTTTTGGCAATCCACACTGATTGGCAAGAAAAGGCTAGAAAAGAGGTTCTCGAGGTATTTGGTGACCAAAATCCTCATCACGACGGCATTTCCAAACTAAAAACTGTAAGCAAATCTGCAATGTCTAACACTTTCGATTCGAATATTGCGAAGTCAGATATTTTAATAAATGAAATTTATCGTGTTGGCAGATGAACATGATCATCAATGAAACCCTGAGACTGTATGCTCCCATAGTTGCCGTGGTTCGAAAAGTAGAAAAGGAGTTCGATCGGGAAACCTCGTTTTGCCTGCTAACATGGAGGTACTGATTCCGATCTTGACACTTCACCATGACCCCGAACTATGGGGAGATGATGTACATCTTTTCAAACCGGAGAGATTCTCCGAAGGTATCGCCAACGCCACCAAATACAACTCCGCCGCATTCATTCCCTTCTCGATGGGACCTCGATCTTGCGTCGGAATGAGCTTCACCACTATGGAAACAAAGATTACTCTCTCGATGATTCTCCGACGCTATGCCATAACGCTTTCCCCGGCCTATGTTCATGCGCCGTTTCCTCTAATGGGATTCAAGTAATGCTTCATTCTTTATAGAGTGATGCATGAAGTTCTTACTGCAGTCTATATTAAATTCCACAGCTGATGGTAATGACCAAAATAATGGCAAAATTAGGGAATAATCCATTCTAAAATAAAAATTTAGAATATAGGGATCCTCCACCCATATTTTGGAAATTAGGCCAAAATTTATAGTGAATGGGAGAAGACACCATGTGCTCATGGCGTTGTGCACTATACATAGAAGGTCGCCATTTACACATAACGTTGTGCATTGAATATTTGTTTTTCGCCAAGACAGCCAACGTTGGTTTTATCCAAAATATTCATATTTAAAAGATAACGCCATGTGCACATAGCGTTTTCCTATCGACACCGTAGAAATTGGCCTATTTTCCAAAATATGAGTTCAAGTCCCCTATATTCCAATATATATATATATATATATATATATATATATATATTTGGATTATCCCACCAGTTTTGCCTCAAAATAATAATGAAATTATTTTTTTTCATCAAAATTTATAATTTAAGCAGATAGTCCTTCTGCTTCTACAGCTCCTACCCCTACGAGGATTGATGTTGCTGGTTCTGTAGGAGGTCATAGGGATGGGCACGAAACCTGAATTCGATGGGTTTTGAGTCGACCCGATTCGATAAGATCGTATTTGTTTAAAAAAAAAATTAGGGTCGAGTTGGGCCAGGTCAGGTGAAATATAAGAGAAATTTAGGTTCGGGTCGGAGTCGAGTTTAGGGTAAAAAACACCCGACCCGGATACTTAAATAATAATTTTATTATTTTTATTTTATGTTATACTGTATTTCATCCTTTAGAACTTTAAATTATGAACTTCTAATCATAATTATTTTGTGTTTGAATTTTTTATTTTTGTTAGAATTGTTTTTTATTTCTTTTATTTATTATATTTTTTAATAATAAAAATATAGAAAATTAATTCGGGTCGGGTCAAATTTTGAATCTTAAAAATCGGGTTGGGTGATATCTTCCTTAACTCGGGTCGAGTTCAGGTGAGCCAAAAATCCGACCCAACCATCATCTCTAGAGGGTCAAGCTGGTACTAATGATGCTATAGCTACTGAAATTGCCTATACAGTAACGATAAAGTCATGCCCTACTTCCCCTATTGATAGGGAGATTGAGGATTCCAATTTCAAGGAGTTCCCTGCACTTCAAGCTTCAAATCAAAAAAAAGAGAAAGAGAAAAGAAAATGAATTGGGGGTAAATAAACTTTTTTTGTTGGATTTAAAAATAAATTTAATATGCTGTCTGATCTTGAGAGCGATGTGCCTATAAAGTTGGCTAGGCAGCCGAGAGCTGCTTCTCAAGGGGTGGCCAACCGACTGCAAAAGATGAAATCTAAAACAAGGATGCAGTAAATAAGGTCAAGGATCAGAGTGTGGTGGCATCTGGTGAGAGGGCCTCCTTGAATGTTTTTTATGACTGTTCTTTTCTGAAACATAAGGGGTTTAGTAACCCTCTCAAGTAGATAAAGGTCATGGGTAGAGTCAATAACTTGATGCTGAGGTGGTATGTTTACTAGAAACCAAAATTAGAGAACAGAATGCAACTGATATCATTTCTAGATTTTCACATCAATAGTGTTGTCGTACTAATTACAGAATGCATCTTGAGAGGCAAGGAAGTTCTTGTCACAGCAGTCTATGGGAGCAATGATGGGGCTTACAAGAGGAAATTGTGGGAGCAACTTAGAAATGTGTATTCAGATAGTTCTCTCCTTTGACTTGTGGGTGGTAACTTTAATGTCACTGCGTGTGCCGCTGAAAGTTCAAACTTTGAGCTTATGGGGCCTTTTCATTACTAGAGGTATGTTGGATTTGCAAGAGCGCATGGGTGACTGCGCTCTCACTGATCATCCATTTGTGGGACCAACTTTTACCTGGTCAAAAAGCAGGAGGAAGCTTATCTGACAAGGAAGCTGGACAGAGTGCTAGTAAACTCTTCCTAAGACACTATTATGGTAAATTCATATGTTGAGTTTCAGGCCCCAGGGTTTTAGATCATTGCCCAGCAATTATGTGGAGTTATAAAATCAACCCTATAAACATACCCAAGGCTTTCAAGTTTTTCAACTTTTGGGCACTTCATCCCGAGTTTGACATTGTTAGGACTTTCTGGGAGGGCCAATATCTAGGGATCCTATGCATGTTCTTCTTGCAAGCTAAAGAGATTAAAACCCTGCTTGAAAAGACTGAACAAGGAGCATTATGCAAACATTATTGGTCAAGTCTTGAAAAAAAGAGCTCAACTGGAAGCTCAGCAGATTCTAAATTTGACAACTAACTCTTCTTGTGATGTATCTAAAGAAAAGCAGCTGCAAGATGAATTGATAGTCTTGGAGAGGGCTAAGTTGTTGTTCTATCAGCAAAAGGCTAAAATTAGCTGGCTGCAAGAGGGTGATCAAGGGGCAAGATTTTTTTATTCTATAGTGGCTACAAAAAAAAAAGAAAAATACCATCATGATGTTATTTGATGATCAGGACACTAGTCTGGAAGAGTTTGATGCTATAGCTGAGGATTTAATTGGGTTCTTTACTAGGCAGATTGGGACCAAAGATGAAAATGTACATGGATGCAGTGTGGATCTCTTGAAGGAGCTGCTGCACTTTTCTCTCCCTGAATCTGCCAGTGTAGACTTACTTGGTGAAATTACTAAAGCTGAGATAAAGTCTGCTATTTTTAGTCAAGGGAAAGACAAGGCCCCTAGCCTTGATGGATTCACCTTAGGTTTTTTCAAAGCTGTCTGGTCCATTGTAGGTTCTGATTACATTGCTGCAGTAAAGCATTTTTTCAATACCCTTCTCTTTTGCCTGCCTTCAATACTACTACAGTGGTTCTGGTTCCTAAAGTGCCTAATGCTTCTAAAGCTAAGGAGTTCAGGCCCATCTCTTGTTGTTCAGTTATTTATAAGACCATCACAAAGATCTTGGTCACCAGGCTGTCAAGCCATTTTCCCAGGATGATCTCAAGGAATCAGTCAACCTTTATTCAAGGTAGAAGCATTGTTGACAATACCCTACTGGCCCAGGAGCTTGTTAAAGGGTATGGTAGAAGTAACTTGTTCTCGAGATGTGCCATGAAGGTGGATTTGTAGAAGAGTTTTGACTTACTCAGTTGAGAGTTTGTACTGCAAGTTCTGGAAGCTTTGGGGTTACCTGCAAAGTTTAGTGGTTGGATACAGGCCTGCTTTACAGAAGCCAGATTCTCTATTTGTCTGAATGAGAGTTTGGTGGGATTTTTCAAAGGGTAGAGAGGGGTTAGGCAGGGAGTATTGGGAAACGCCGGTACACCTCATGACGTAGCAGAAAAATTATCTGGCGTAATCCCCCAGTGATCCATGTACAATGGACGAATTTGGGGTGATAAAGAATGAAACGTTACCTTAATAAATTTGGAATCTGGAAATCCGTAGGGAATTCAGAATAACCAAATCGAATCTGAGTCGTCACAATAGCATTCCGACCTCTACGCAGTCCACCCGAAAGAAACGAACAATATTTTCTCTTCTCTAACTATTAGAGAGGTTTTTCAAAAACCAGGAAAAACCAGGAATAAATGGCTGCTAGACCTTATGCCTTTATATAGCATTTAAAAACTTAATTCTAATTAAATTTAGATTCTTAAATATATAATATATTTAACCGAATATAATTAAATATATAGAATCTGATTCTACTTTAATTAGATTTCTTTTAGATATATATATATATATATACTTTAATAATATTTGATAATTACAATAACTTATCAAATATTAACATATATATATATATATATATATATATAAACGAAATTATCCATAATTACAATAATTATAACAATTTCGATTTCTTACTAATTACGTGTACAACAAGTTTGTACACATGCTATCTAATCGATATTTGTTCGTTTCAATCATAGGGTGTGACCCTTGTAGGTTCATGTAACGTTAGAAGTAATATCTAGAACAATTCTAATATTACAAGCAATGAGTGGCATCTAGCAATACATCATTGCTACCTAAGTTACATGAAATTGTGGTTCGATTTAACTTTTTTTCCGTGATTAACCTCTTTTATGTATTTCATCCTTTTGTCCTCATATCTAGATCGGACACAAGTCATGGATTAGTCACACTTGTATAGTCCATATAATGTTTCTTGATATCTTGAGTAGACTATTATAAACGAATAATTATGATATCCTATATCAATTTATTCGAGCATGGCCATGCATTTTCTAGTCTCACTCAATCAAGTGGCCTATGATATTACTCCTATTATGTATGAGGGACAAATCCTATCTTGATCAACCATATTTCGCTACATGGATTATGACATATCCAATATCAGTCTTTATAGTGTAGTTAGTTACAACACACGTTTGACCATATCAAAATATGTCACTCACGATGTTGAAATAATGAGGATCTCAAGTCTGAGGATCATACATGTAGTTATCACCTTAAGCAATGTTGTGACTGTCACATAATAATCGAAGAAACATGCTCATAGCGGGTCAGTCCAGTATGTTGTTCCCTAACACATACTTACGTATTGATTTTGACATCTCCATGTCAATGACAACACTTTGTCATCAATCAACTACATATTAGTCTTATTACATTATTATTGTCCAAGCCCACAATAATTCTTGACTAAGGACATTCAACAATAACTATATTATTCTAAGGACTTTATTATAATTCAGTTTATTTATAGATACATAGAATAAGACTGAAATAATAATATTGACTTTAAATTAATAAACAAGATAAAATAAGTATGTCTTTTACAACTATCTCATGATTGGTCTTTGGGCATACTGCAACAATCTCCCACTAGCACTAAGACCAATCACTCATGTATCTAATACCAAGAGACTTAGTGTGACGTTCATGCTTCTGCTGTGTCAGAGGCTTTATCAGTGGATCGGCGATATTGTCATCTGTTGGTACTCTGCATATTTCTACATTTCCTCGATCAATGATTTCACGAATGAGATGGTAATGCTTAAGTATGTGTTTGGATCGCTGGTGAGATCTGGTTTCTTTTGCTTGTGTGATGGCTTCGTTGTTGTCACAACGTAGATCTATGGCATTTGATATGCTAGGCACGACCCCTAGTTCAGATATGAACTTTTTGATCCAAACAACCTCTTTTGCAGCATCGCTTGCTGCAATATACTCGGCTTCTGTTGTAGAATCTGCTACTGTATCTTGTTTTGAACTTTTCCAACTTACAACACCTCCATTAAGGCAAAACACAAAACCCGATTGTGATCGAGAATCATCCTTATCATTTTGGAAGCTTGTGTCAGTGTAACCTTTTATACTTAGCTCTTCCTCACCTCCATACATAAGGAATGTATCCTTAGTTCTTCTTAAGTACTTAAGGATGTTTTTGACTGCAACCCAATGACGTTCACCGGGATCTACTAGGTATCGACTTGTCATACTTAGTGCATATGATACATCCGAACATGTACATAGCATGGCATACATGATAGATCCAATGGCCGAAGCATATGGAACCTTACTCATGCGCTCTCTCTCTTGAGGTGTTGAAGGACACATTTCCTTCGAGAGCGAAATATCATGTCTCATAGGTAAGAATCCTCTTTTAGATTCTTCCATACTGAATTTTTTTAGTACTTTATCTATGTATGTATTTTGACTTAGTCATAGAAGTCGTCTTGATCTATCTCTATAGATCTTGACTCCTAATATGTAGGTTGCTTCACCCAAGTCTTTCATAGAAAAACATTTTCCTAACCAAGTCTTTACAGACTGTAAGGTAGGTATGTCATTTCCTATTATTAGTATGTCATCCACATACAATACCAAGAATTTAACAGTGCTCTCACTGGTTTTCTTGAAAACACATGGCTTATCTTTATTTTTAATGAAACCAAACTCTTTGACTACCTCATTAAAACGAAGATTCCAACTTCGAGAAGCTTGCTTCAACCTATAAATGGATCTTTGTAGCTTGCATACTTTTAGGGCATATTTTGGATCGACAAAACCCTCAAGTTTTGTCATGTACACATCCTCATCTAATTTTCCATTAAGGAAAGCGGTTTTGACATCCATTTTCCAGATTTCATAATCATAATATGCAACTATTGTAAGCAATATCCGGATAGATTTAAACATAGCAACAAGGGAAAAGGTTTCATCATAGTCTATACCATGAATTCGACGAAATCCCTTAGCGACCAATCGCCCTTTGTATGTTTGTATATTGCCATCCATGTTGGTTTTATTTTTGAAAACCCATTTGTACCCTATGGGCTTAATTCCTTCGGGTGGGTCAACCAAAGTCCATTCTTGGTTTTCTAACATGGAATCCATCTCGGATTTCATGGCTTCTAGCCATTTCTCAGAGTCTGGGCTCTCCACTGCTTCCCGATAAGTCCTAGGCTTATCTTGGTCCATGAGATGAATATCTTCATGTAATGTGACAAGAAATTCATATCTCTCAGGCGCATTGCGTTCTCTCATAGACCTTCGCAGTGGTTGTATTTCAAGAACGATTGGATGTTCTTCAACTATTTGTGGAACTTGTTGTTGTTCAATCTCTGGTTCAGTGATATGTGGTTGATTTTGAATTTCCTCAAGTTCAATATTTCTCTCACTTCCTTTTTTGAAAATAAATTCTCTTTCGAGGAAGACTCTCGTTCGAGCAACAAACACTTTGTTTTCAGATGGATTGAAGAAATAGTATCATTTTGTTTCTTTAGGATACCCTACAAAATTACACTTATGAGATTTAGGTTCGAGTTTTGTAGACATCTTATGTTTAACATAAACTTCGGATCCCCAATTTTCATAAAAGACATACTAGGACGTTTCCCAATCCACATCTCATATGGTGTCTTTTGAACCGATTTAGATGGAACACGATTTAGTGTGAAAGAAGCTGTTTCTAGCGCATGTCCCCAAAAAAAAGTTGGAAGATCAGCATGACTCATCATTGACCGAACCATGTCTAACAATGTTCGGTTTCTCCTTTCAGAGACTCCATTGTATTGTGGAGTACCTGGAGGTGTAAGTTGTGAGACAATCCCACATTCTTTAAGAAGTTCATCAAACTCTAGGCTTAAGTATTCTCCTCCTCAGTCTGATCAAAGATCTTTGATACTCTTTCCTAATTGGTTTTGTACTTCATTCTTAAATTCCTTGAACTTTTCAAAGGCTTCAGATTTATGATGCATTAGGTAACCGTACCCATATCTACTGAAGTCGTCAATGAAAGTAATAAAGTATTGAAACCCTCCTCTAGATTGTGTATTCATAGGTCCACATACATCACTATGTATTAGACCTAATAAATCACTTGCTCGTTCGTTTTTACCGCCAAACAATGATTTGGTCATTTTTTCCATTAAGCAAGGTTCACACATATCTAATTTTTTGAAAACAAAAGAATCCAAAAAGCCATCTTTATGAAGTTTTGATATGCGTTTCTCACTTATATGACCCTGTTGCAACCATTTTTAGGAGTTTTGACGTTTTGGAAAATCTTATAAAATCACGGAGTCGCCACCAATCTTTTTGAAAGAAAGTGTGATTAGATCACTTTTAAAACAAGGGTATTTTGATAAAACATTTTATTTATCAAAATAACATTTTGATCCACGAAAACCAAGAAAATAGGTTCGGGGGTCGGTTACGTATGGGGAAGGGTTAGCACCCCCACAACGCCCAAAAACCGGTACCTAATTGATTTCAAAATGTGCTTTTAAAAAAGACTGGAATTTGTAAGTTCACAAAATTTCGATTTATTTGTCTGCTTAGTGAATGTAAATCTATTTTAGCACCCGAGAAATGAAATTTAATCACCGCCAACACTCCTGGCGCTGACCCGTCATTCCCATTTGATAAGACACCGTATTAATTAAGTTTTCACTTTTCAAAACAAACCAGAGAGAAGATTAGGTGTGTTATTGTTTTTTAGAATTCAGTGTTTAAACCCTAAAGAAACATCTATATTCATTTTAACTATTAAATTTAAAAACAATTAAGTGTGTTTTATTGAAAATGAAGAACGCTTTACAACATACATGTCTCTATTCTATGTTTTAAGACCTTAATCCTAGGGTTTTACACACAAACATTTATACACATAAGAACAAAGAGAACAAAATTACTTAAATTAAACTAATAATCAAAATAATTGCTAAATTAAAGAAAAGGGAAATTAATTTTATTTATAGAAAATGTATTATGGACCTAATTAAAAGAAAACCAAAATGTGAGGGCTAGTTTGAAAACAATTTAAAATCTGGTGCCAAATTGTGATGAAAAATGACAAAATTGAATACATTTAAAACAAAGGTGTTGCGGTATAAGAACCGGGAAAGAAGGGCGCGGGTTATAACCGAGTTCGGGTCGATTCAAGCGGGTCATTATAAATGGCCAAAATTATAAACAAATCCCATTTTTCTCTTCTTCGCAAAACGGATTGAAGCTGACCCTTTATAATTTCTCTGTCGTGTTCATCGTGTTCTTCAAAAAATAAAGAACACGATGAACATCCGTCGTGTCGGCCGCCTTCCACCGACGCCAGCCGTCGTTGCTGGTGACAGAATTCCCAGAAAAATCCTAATTTTCCAGATTTCGGCGACCTTAAAATCACATTTTTTCACCGGTGCTACATCAAAGTCAAATCTCCATGGCGTTTTAAATAAAATAAAGGTAAAAATAACCCCATTTTTCTTTATTAAATTAAAAACAGAAAAGAAAAAAAGATAGAAGATATTACCGGAAACTTGCTTCTTTTATTGCTTTTGAACTCTGATTACAACTCTTGCTTGCTGGCTATACAACTTCCGAATACTAATTGTATGTGTGTATATAGTGTGTGTTTTCTGTAATTGATGTCTATGTGATTGTTGTTGTTTACATGAATTACAAAGGGGTTTATATAGTTGCAGAATTACTTGAATTTCAAGTCTGAATCCCTAATATCTTCCTTATTTGATCTTGTCTCGACTCTGATTTTAAGCTTGTTACCTTTTTGTTCATTGCTTTAATCTAACATTGGTGCATTCTTGCTAAAGCACCAATTTAGGGATCTAATCCCTCATGTGTTGGTTGACTTTGCCTTTGATTTGAACCCGATTTGCAGCTAAGGCTTTGGTTTAGGGATTTGGTTGCCCTTTTGATTTGCTTTGTTTCTTTTCTAACTCCTTATTTTGTGTTTTTTTTGCCGATAATTTGCAAATAGTGATGACACTATAGGTGAGGAGCAATCGGAACGGCGCCTGAGCTCAGAGAAGTCGAAACGCCTGCCATAAGCTGGAAAGTCAGACGCGTGACTATCACGCGTGAGTGGTGATCCGCGTACTCTATTGTTAGCCAATCTGGGCCGTTAGATTGCTCACTGATCTACGGTCCAGATGACGGGCCGCTTGCCTCCCTCTAGCTGGATCCCACGTGCAAGGCGTGCTTCATCCTTGCCATTGGATCTATCCTGATCCAACAGTCCCTTATCTGCGCAGAAACACAAATAGTTAGGCCCCCCTTTTAAATTCGAATGTAACTGGGCCTAGCAGGCCTTTGTATAATGAAAAAATTGGACTCAATGTATCTTTAATAGACTATATTTTTTTATAAATTTCAATTGGGCTATGTTTTATATTTTGGATTTTAATATCTAACTATTATATAACCTATGTCAATTCTAACTACCATAATATGCTAACATATGACAACTATACTTAATTATGACACACTAAGTATATTATATGACACCCTAATAATTCTAACACTAACATTAATATTTACAACTATAATACATTAGCTATGTTATCAATACTATATGACACCTAACTATATTAACAGTATAACACTAATACAATAATACTAAATTAATATAACAATTAAACTAATAATAATATAAAACAAAGGTGAAAATCCAGTGACAACATACCCAAATGACAATGTCAGAGATAAGTTTGATTAGAGTCATTTGTTTTTGATCTTTTCATATTTATGTTATATATGGAATTGTCTTGACCTAAGATATAGAGGCCATTGATTAATTGAGCCGTACCATAAAAACATTGTTGAGGGAAAAAAGAACAACTAGTGTTCTTAATAATAATCTTAAAACCAATCTTGTCCAAATAAGAAATTGAAATAATGTTTTTAGTCAAACTAGGTACGAAATAACAATCCTCTAAATCTAAAACAAGTCTACTAGGTAATGACAAATTATATATTCCTATGGCTAAAGCAGCAACTCTTGCTACATTTCCAACTCGTAGGTCCACATCTCCTTTTGCCAATTTTCTACTCCTTTTTAGCCCCTGTACATAAGTACAAATGTGAGAACCACAACCGATATCTAATACCCAAGAATTAGATGTTGATATATTAATATCAATAACATTAATACCTGATTCGGACTGTCCATTTTCTCTTGTCTTCTTGATGTCCTCAAGATAGACAGGGCAGTTTCTTTTCCAATGTCCAACATTGTTGCAATGGAAACACTTTCCTTCTTTTGCAACTCCTCCTTTGGGTTTCAATGTAGCATTTCCTTTGTTGGGCTTTGGCTTTGCTTTGGTGTTGGGCTTTCCTTTTTGTTATCTTTTCAGACCATCAGAATAGGTTTGAAGCCAACCTTTTTCATGTTGTTCTCTGATGTTCTTAACAGACCAAGCAATTGGGGAAACGATTTGTTAATTTCATTCATATTGAAATTAAGAACAAACTGATTAAAACTATCCGACAACGATTGTAGGATAACATCAGTAGCCAATTCAACACTTAGAGGGAAGCCCAACTTTTCCAGGGTCTGAATATACCCTATCATTTTGAGAACATGAGTTCCCACTGGAGTTCCCTCAACCATTTTGCATCGAAACAAAGCCCTAGAGGTTTCATACCTCTCTTGACGAGCTTACCCCTCATATAATTCCTTGAGATTTTTAACCATCTCATAGGGAACCATGTCCTCATGTTGTTTCTGAAGCTTAGGGGTCATGGTCGCAAGCATCAAACAACCGACATCTACCATGTCACTTGAGTATTTTTCAAAGGCTTCCAATTCATCTTTAGAGGCATCATCTGCGGCCTTTTTAGGGATAGGTTTTTCGATGACTGTTAGTTTCTGTTCTTGTTTGAGGACAATCTTCAAATTGTAAAACCAATCAAGGAAGTTCAAGACATTTGATTTGTCCTTCTCAAGGACGAATCACAATGATAATGTGTTTGCCATAAATCTACAACGATAAAATATGTTTTATAAGTACCTATTTATCATGTTTATAAAGTAATAACATTCCCACTATTAAAAACCCTCAAAATCGAAAACTTGCTAAAAGTATTTCTAGTGGATAAGGATCCATATTTCATTTTATTCTAAGTCAGCTTTGGCTTTACTTCTAGAATTCAATTATTTAGGTAAGCAACGCTTGCTAATTACATCTCATGTAATTTCTATATTTGATGAACAACTATTTGTCCAAAACAAAGTTCATATGGTCTAATAGAAAGAACAATAATGAACAGTGCATCAGGTAGGTAACTTGTGTAATAGAGGTGGTGTACTGGGCACGCTTAAATACCAAGTCTTTCAAAGAACCAATCCTAGACATGCACTTTCGTATTGTTTTTGAATCACCAAAGTCCTTGAACAATCATTAGTCTTTAGGTTTCTAATCTTATTAGAACAACCTAGTTTAACCAATATAAATACCAGTGAATATCACTTGCTTATTCTTCGCGTTTAACCAGGATAGATCTAAGTATTTTGCTTTGGCAAAACCTACATAGTACCGATCGAGGTTTTAACAAGGGCTAATATTGGATGACTAATTTTACTTAAATATGGAGGGTTTTTTTCTTATATTAATCTCACCATTCTGTTATGATCTAATCAATTACCATCACGCTAAAAAAACCATACATTGTATCACATACATATAAAGTAGTAAATATAAATGCAATGGTTATAACCCTTAAAACTAAGATGGCCCATCCCAAGCCAATGGGGGAACCAAAATTACTAAATATAGAACTTGCTTATCAAGAAGCTAATCCACCTTTGATCGGTCCATCAGTCTACTCCTTTGGTCTACGCTTTCTCCATAAATATTACAATTTTTCATAAACCCGTTTTACATACGAGGGAATAAGATGAGAAAATAATTAAAATAGAAGAAAGAAAGGCACAACACGCATGTCGTATTTATATAAAACCAAAGTAAATAGGCTATTTGGGCTATAACCATGCATTTTCAAACACTGTGCATATCATCCAAAACATACACATGTTTTATCATGTTAATTAAGATTCGGGGCCGTCTGGTCCGCCCGAGTTTGAAATTGTTAGGACTTTCTGGTAGGAGACAATATCTGGGGATCTTATGCATGTTTTTCTTTGCAAGCTAAAGAGATTAAAACCCTGCTTGAAAAGACTGAACAAGGAGCATTATGCAAACATTATTGGTCAATTCTTGGAAAAAAGAGCTCAACTGGAAGCTTAGCATATTCTAAATTTGATAACTGACACTTCTTGTGATGTATCTAAAGAAAAGCAGCTGCAAGATGAATCGATAGTCTTGGAGAGGGCTAAGTTGTTGTCCTATCAACAAAGGCTAAAATTAATGGCTGCAAGAGGGTGATCAAGGGATAAAATTTTTTTATCAAGTGGTGGGCTAAAAAAAAAAAGAAAAATACCATCATGATGTTATTTGATGATCAGGACACTAGGCTGGAAGAGTTTGATGCTATAGCTGATGAGTTAATTGGGTTCTTTACTAGGCAGATTGGGACCAAAGATGAAAATGTACATGGATGCAATGTGGATCTCTTGAAGGAGCTGCTGCACTTTGCTCTCCCGAATCTGCTAGTGTAGACTTACTTGGTGAAATTACTAAAGCCTGAGATAAAGTCTGCTATTTTTAGTCAAGGGAAAGACAATATATTTAGCCTTGATGGATTCACCTTAGGTTTTTTCAAATTCTCTACGGTCCATTGTAGGTTACGATTACATTATATTATATACTTAAAGCATTTTTTCAATACCCTTCTCTTTGCAAAGCCTTCAATACTACTATATAAACAAAATTGGTTCCTAAAGTGCCTAATGCTTCTAAAGCTAAAATTTTTATCAGGCCCATCTCTTGTTGTTAAAGATTATCTATAAAACGATCACAAAGATCTTGGTCACTTTTATCAACGGCCATTTTTTAGGATGATCTCAAGGAGTCAGTTAGCCTTTATTCAAGGTAGAATCATTGTTGACAATACCCTACTGGCCCATGAGCTTGTTAAAGGGTATGGTAGAAGTAACTTGTTCCCGAGATGTGCCCTAAAGGTGGATTTGTAGAAGGCTTTTGACTCACTTAATTGAGAGTTTGTACTGCAAGTTTTGGAAGCTTTGGGGTTACCTGCAAAGTTTAGTGGTTGGATACAAGCCTGCTTTTTAGAAGCCAGATTCTCTATTTGTCTGAATGAGAGTTTGGTGGGATTTTTCAAAGGGCAGAGATAGGTTAGGCATGAAGTGTTGGGAAATGCTGGTATATCACATGGCGCAGCGGAAAAATTATCCGGCGTAATCCACTAGTGATCTATGTACAAGGGACGAATTTGGGGTGATAAAGGATGAAACGTTACCTTAATAAATCTGGAATCTGGAAATTCGTAGGGAATTCGAAATAACCAAATCGAATCTGAGTCGTCACAATAGCGTTCCGACCTCTACGCAGTCCACCCGAATGAAACGAACAATATTTTCTCTTCTCTAACTATTAGAGAAGTTTTTCAAAAACCAGGAATAAATGACTGCTAGACCTTATGCCTTTATATATCATTTAAAAACATAATTCTAATTAAATTCGGATTCTTAAATATACAATATATTTAACCGAATATAATTAAATATGTAGAATCTGATTCTACTTTAATTAGGTTTCTTTTAGATATATATATACTTTAATAATATTTGATAATTACAATAACTTATCAAATATTAACATATATATATAAACGAAATTATCCATAATTACAATAATTATAACAATTTCGGTTTCTCACTAATTACGTGTACAACAAGTTTGTACACATTGCTATCTAATCGATATTTGTTCGTTTTAATCATAGGGTGTGACCCTTGTAGGTTCATGTAACGTTAGCAGTAATATCCAGAACAATTCTAATATTACAAGCAATGAGTGACATCTAGAAATACATCATTGCTACCTAAGTTACATGAAATCGTGGTTCGATTTAACCTTTTTTCCGTGATTAACTTCTTTTATGTATTTCATCCTTTTGTTCTCATATCTAGATCAGACACAACTCATGGATTAGTCACACTTGAATAGTCCATCTAATGTTTCTTGATATCTTGAGTAAACTATTATAAACGAATAATTATGATATCTTATATCAATTTATTCGAGCTTGGCCATGCATTTTCTAGTCTCACTCAATCAAGTGGCATATGATATTACTCCTATTATGTAGGAGGGACAAATCCTATCTTGATCAACCATATTTCGCTATATGGATTATGACATATCCAATATCAGTCTTTATAGTGTAATTAGTTACGACACACGTTTGACCGTATCAAAATATGTCACTCACGATGTTGAAATAATGATGATCACAAGTCTGAGGATAATACATGTAGTTATCACCATAAGCAATGTTGTGACTGTCACATAATAATCCAAGAAACATGCTTATAACGGGTCAGTCCAATATGTTGTTCCCTAACACATACTTATGTATTGATTTTGATATCTCCATGTCAATGACAACACTTTGTCATCAATCAACTACATATTAGTCTTAATACATTATTATTGTCCAAGCCCACAATAATTCTTGACTAAGGACATTCAAGAATAACTATATTATTCTAAGGACTTTATTATAATTCAATTTATTTATAGATACACAGAATAAGACTGAAATAATAATAATGGCTTTATATTAATAAACAAGATAAAATAAGTATATCTTTTACAATCATCTCATGATTGGTCTTTGGGCATACTCCAATAAACAAGATAAAATAAGTATATCTTTTACAACCATCTCATGATTGGTCTTTGGGCATACTCCAATAGGGAGACCCTCTCTCCCCTATTTGTTTGTCATGGCAATGAATGTCCTCTCCTTTATACTTGACGCTGCTGATGCTGGAGGTATTTTTCAATACCATCCTAAATACAAGAAAGTGCCTCTGACACATCTGTGCTTTGCAGACGACTTATTGATTTTTGCAAAGGCACAATGGACTCAGTGATAGGAGTTTATTGTGTCCTGGAAAGTTTTTACGAGCTATCTGGACTTAAGCTTAATGCATCCAAATCTGAGCTTTTCATCTCGGGAGTGTCTGCCTCGAGTCTAGAAGAAATTCATGTTGCTACTTGATTCAAGATTGACCTGTTGCCTGTGAGATACTTGGGGTTTCCTTTGGTCACTCGAAAACTCGGTATGAAGGACTGTGCTGCTCTCGTAGACAAGATTCAAGCCAGACTTGATCAATGGTCCGGGAAAAATCTTAGCTATGCTGGAAGAGTTCAACTTATCAGATATGTGCTTTTTAGTATGGTAAATTTTTGGTGCAGGCTGGTGATTTTGCCTAAGGGTGTTGTGCAGGAAATTGAACAGTTGTGCTGTAGATTTCTGTGGAAGGAAAGAAATGCAGCAGCAACGGGGCACAAGAGTGAGTTGGAAGCATATTTGCAGTCCTAAAAAATGAGGGGACTTGGCTTGAAAGATCTCCAGACATGGAACCGTGCTTGTATGATGCAGTTGATACATACTTTGGTTCATGGGAGTGGCAATGAGTCTTTGTGGATTGCTTGGATTAAAGCATATGTGATCAAGAAAGGAGATTTCTGGAGGTTGGAGAGTAAACCTCACTTTAGCTGGTATTTGAGGAAGTTTCTTAAGATGAGAGAGGAGGCATACCCCATCCTTGCAGCTGGCAGCTCTAAGATCACTGTTAAGGAGATATGATCTAATATTAGGGAGTCTAAAAAGAAGATTACATGGCATAAAACTGTATGGTTCCCTTTGCATATAGCCAAGCATGTTATGATAGTTTGGATGCATATTTTGAATCGCTTGCCCACCAAAGATCGGCTGATCAAGATGGAGTTAGCTAAAGATAGTCTGTGTGAGATTTGTGGGACTGGCTTAGAATCGAGAGGCCATCTGTTTTTTGAATGCTCTTTCTCCAAGGAGATTTGAAATGCCATCCTTAACTTGTGCGGCCTTCCAAGAGAGGTACTAACTTGGGAAGAGGAATTGAACTGGACAATTGCAGTTTTGAAGGGCAAGTCCCTTCTAGTGTGTATTCTTAGATTAGCTTGGCAGGCTCACATTTATTTGATGTGGGAGGAAAGGAATTATAGGCACTTTAGAAGGGTACGTAGAAGCTGTACAGATGTTATAGATAGCATAAAAACTGTGTTTGTATTCGTTTAATGAGTAGAATCATACAAATGAAAAGTGTAAATAGAAGGCTTTGTGCGGCTTGGGAAATTCTCCAAGGAGATGACCACCCAAGAGCATGTTTAGGTTTTTTGTAGTAATTTTTGTTGCTTCTTGAATATAAAATAAAAATTGTTTATCTAAAAAAATTATAATTTAAATTCGACCCACCTACACCTACTGAGAAAACTATTAATTAGTACTAATAAAATAAGTGTTTAAATCGATAATATAAGTAAATTTTAATGTTTTGATTCGTTAAGAAACAGCTTTCATGTACCTAATCTTTTGTAACTACCGGTCTATATAGAATAGTTGACAAGAATGGATAGCTTTGTTGATTTGGACATAAACAGGATTAACAATATGTAAAAACCTTAATTTCCACTTTTTCTATTACCGTTTGTCGTTGGGTCATCAAATCCCATAATCATCCCATCCTAATTTTACTCTTATATTCAATAAACTTATCAAATATATATTTTGATGTCAATATTATTTTCATTTTTAATATTTTATGCTAATCATATCTTTGTCATATTCTACGAATAACGGTGCAAAATTACAAATTACAAAAATTATAAAAATGTTTTAAAAGCATAATTTTAAAAAAAAATTACAAAGATAACGTGGCAAAATCACAGTGTGTCACGGACAGTAATATCTCAAGAAAAATCGTTAAGATTTAACAGTCAAAATTGATCAAAAACTTAATTCAATTTATATGTTCAACAACTTAATTAATTTAATTTTTTGATTTGAGATTTTAATGGAATGCAAAAAATCTTCGTATCTCATTGATTTTCCTTAAAATATAATGGTTCCATAAAAATTTTAGAAAACATTAAAAGATAGATAGATAGATAGATAGATAGATAGATAGATAGATAGATAGATAGATAGATAGATAGATAGATAGATAGATAGATAGATAGATAGATAGATAGATATTAACACTCACTTTCAAATTCGAACAATATATCTGGCATTCATCAGCTGTGAATAATACACGCCACATTGATTTGAATAGTTTAGAGCAAAATTATGGTGGATTTGTGGTATTTATCCGAATCAAAGAAATAAAATCTTGAATTCACATTCATATATTTTTGCTGAATATGAAAAATCAATTACACAGCCATAGATGAAGCTTTTTTATGAAGCACTATACGTATACATCAAGAGTTTAGATTTAAAGAGAGTTAGTAGAGGTGTTAAATGCCAACTATCCATATCCGACACATGGTTCCGGTGCATACCTGTACCAGACAGTCGTGTAAAGAAATCCGAGCAACAGTTTTTCTAAATGTGCCGCCAAGATCTCTCGGCAAGGGCAACACATTGACTGTATCTAAAACAATCGACCAGATGGTCGATCGTCAATCCAGCAGCTTGCATGAATGAATAAACGATCACCGGTCCGACGAACCGGAACCCTCGTTTCAACAAGTCCCTGCTAATGGCTTCTGCTTTTGGAGTTCTAAGAGGAACATTCCTAGGGTACTTGTATTTGTTAATGGTAGGCTTGTGATTCACGTAACCCCATATGAAGCTACTGAAAGATCCAAATTCCTTCAAAATCTGTGTATTTGGATATGCGTAAACAAATCATTAGAGTAAGTAAATGCATTTTATAATCAAAATTGCGAAGCAATAATTCCGGAGGAATATTCAACAAATTTAGAGTTCGAATCTCAAAATATGTAATCATATCTTCTATTCCCAAGGTAAAAAGTTTACAATGCAATGAATCTAAAACTTAACTGAGTTGGTTCTCGAAATCATCCGAGTATTCAATAAATAAATTTAGAGTTCGAATCTTAACATCTGCAATAAAATTCCGTATTTGGATTCTAGAAATGCAGAAAAAATTATAATATAAAACTTGCCTTTTGTATGCATTTGGCATTGTGTATTATACACCTCACTCTGCCCTCAGCCAACATGATTGCTTTGTTTGATGATATGTCATTGATTTCTTTATCTCCCATTTTTGCAACAATTTCAGGATCAAAACCAGAAAAGGCTTCTCTGTAACATAATGTTAAAAAATAAATTTGCAAGCTTTAGTTTGATTTTTCTTCGAATTTGGCATTGAATTATACACATTTTAATGATTTCCCAATCGAATAATTAAATTTTCGCAGTTAGAAATTTGGAAATCAAATACTATATCATTAAAATGTGTATAATTCAGATGAGAATTCAGGAATTTTCCGAGTGGAGAATGTAGTTGAAAATTGAGGAATGTACCTGTAAATCTCCTTTCTTTTCAAAATTTCAGTCCAATTGTAATCCATCAGCATACCAGACAACGCAAGCAGCTCGAACAATTCGCTGTTTGATCATTTATAACTTGAAGATAAATATATAAAAACCCTCATAATTAATGAAAAAAAAGGTGATTTTATTAAATCCGAACAACTTACTTGTCATCATAAACAGGAACTCCCCACTGTTCGTCATGAAATGATATGTATGCTTTATCTGCACGAAGAAAAACGAACAATTATAAAATCATATTGCGATCGTTATTTAAATCTGTACGTATATAAGTTATTATTTTAAATAATAAGCCTACTTTAATTGTTGAATTTATGTGGAGAACTCTTAACTACACAATGATTGGTGACTAAGACAAATTTCTTGTTGACTAAGGTTGTCTGAATATTGCATATGCTCTAATTATTCACAATATTCTATAGCCTATCTTATCTAAATTCAAGATGAGTGTAGTGTAGGATACAAATATTTTGTAATATCAGTTTGAAAAATAAACGATATGAGAGTTTTAAAGATGTTATATTTATATTTATTTTCGAATATGTATCGAATATAAATGTCAAATACAAAAAAGAAAAACAGAGGAAAGTAATATTATTGTGACAGCAGATGGTTGGTTGATTGGTTAAATGGATTGAGGAGATTTTAGTTGGATTTTGACTAAAAAATTTAATAAGGACAAAGATTCAAGACCACCTATCAAACACCATGGTGGTTGAGATGTTTTTCAAAAAAGAAATTAATGACCACTATTATTATTATTATTATTATTATTATTATTATTATTATTATTATTATTATTATTATTATTATTATTAAGGTTGTGGTACAAAATTGACAGTTGAAACTCAATGTCAAATAATTGAACGCCCAAATAATTCCATTTTTTGACAGTATAATTCCAAAATTATAAGCCGGTGGAAAACGCTAAATTAGACAAGCTGGATGAGCGATTAATAGCATGATCACTGCCAAATTAAGACTCTATCAAATCAATCACAAAATACTCCTTTGTACTAGTATATGTTTTTGTACCATATTCATATCCGATCCGATCCGACATGAGTATGCTATATGATTATTAAGCATAACCGTTGTATGAAACACATATTCATATCGAATATTCATGAATAAAATATTTTCAAGAAAAAAAATATCCGTATTGAAAATTGAAAAGCTAGCCCCTCTATTATAGTTTTTTAGTATATATACGATCTTACTTTAAGAAAACCGAGAAATTAAGGATACAGTACGACTGAGATTATACAGAAAGTTTCTAAGACTATAAACAGAACTAATTTAGTAGATAGTAATTTTTGTATAGAATGAAAGGTTGTATAGGAAACTTATTTTTATTGTGAAGCTTTTGATTTTCTATTCATTGTAGCATAACATTACTTACTGGATAAATAAAATTACACATTTATCCAAGAAAATCTGAGATTATTGGTAAATACATGAAATTGAACTAATATTTTCTGTTAATTTGTATTTTATAGATTGTTGAACTATACATATTCAATGGCACGTTTAACAAGTGTTACTCAATTGGATTGATTTTGCAGTTTTTGTAAAGTATAGGATCAAATTCTAAAAAAATTAAAGTAGGGGACTGACTTCATAATTTTTGTGAAGTCAATGGATGAAATTCAAATTAGAAATTTTTCGGTAACGTACCACTATTCTCTGTAACCCAATTGCATCGCCTCACTTCTCCATTTCCAGGGTCCTGCTGTTGTTGCTGCTGCTGCTGTGGTTCCCGACGTTGTCGGACACTTTTAATGACCGACGTGAACGCTCTCCTTTCGTGATGAGGCGCGATCAAGCTGAGAGCTAACGAGATCTTCTGTTCCAAAGGCGTAGTACTACTCGAATGATCGGTCATCGACGAATCATTCGAGTTTTGCGACAGAGACAACGACAATGACGACAACGACAATGACGAACTGCTTCGTTGGAGCCCGATGGGGTAGATTTTCTTCAAGTTCTTCGGCGACACATGATGGCTTTGTGCCGGCTTCTCTATTTCTTTCTTCTCCACAACATGTTTCCTTACATTAGCTCTAGACATGTTAGAGAAAACCATGGAATCCTCTTGTTTTCTTTTATGTGAAGATGAGTTTTGAATGTCGGAATAAAGTTGAGGGTTTCATATATAAAAGCTGCCATGGTTAAGTTGGTGAAACATGAATTTCATTTTTTTGGACATTTATTGAGCAAAATACAAAAAAATAAATAAAAGAAAAACAGTAGGTTGGTAAGTTGGATATATTCCCTATTAGTTTATCAAAAAGAATAATAATTCTAAATTATTGAATTAGACCCTTAAGCTAACCTGATAATTGATTTAATGAAGCTACATGCATAATTTATATAATATTTAACGTTCAACTCATGTTTTTAAATACTATATATTTGTTTAATCCATATTTTAGTGATTTGGATATTTCATTAATTGGCTAGATTACTTAAACTAATATGTAGACCATGCCAAATGATGTTGAGGGATTATCTGTTTACACTATTACTTTGATTTTCTTTTGAATGAGTTCAAGTCCGCTTGAGTTGTATTAACTAAATGATTTTAATTTGATTCGATTCGAATTACGGTCTAATCAGACCATGAACACTTCTAAACAAGGCAAAGGAACTGATGAGATTTCTTTGTCTGTGCAGGCCACAGGTTTGCCTCAAAATCTTTAGGACTAAGGGGTGTAAGTTAAGAATCATCATTTTGGTCTCATTTTCCTCTTTGCATTAAGAAAAACACTACAACTAGAAAGCCATTAAATCAAAAAAATGTCTTTACCATTACACCTAAAATTGACCTTCCACAATAAATTAATTCCACCACTAAAGCTAATTATTATGGGAGAAAAACCAAGCGGTGACTCAGTTTAATTCGATTTATGGAGACCTTGACTAATTTTGACCATTAAAAAATTTCAAGGGTTTAAAAATAATACTTAAGATGTCTTAAGCTCTCGAACCTTTTGTTAAACAAATAATAATCTAAGTTTTAAATTTTTTTATGCCCAATTAATTTTCTAAATTCAATAAATTGAATTAATTAAGCTTTCGAACCGATAAATTGAATCAATTAATACCTTTGACTAATTTTTACCATTAAGTCTTAACAATTTTTTCCTTCAAATATTATTATCACATGAAACACTACAGTTTTACCACGTGAAATATTTTTTAGAAGTTTTTAAATAAAATAAAAAAATCTGAAAATGTCAAGTAAAAACATAGTGATATGACACACAACCCAAACTGATCTATACAATGTTAGATTTAACAGTCAACTTTGATCAAATGAGTGATTGATGAAATTTCAAAATGCAAGGACTTAATCGGTGCAAGAATAACTTCGAAAACCTAATCATTTTTTTCCCAAAAGTTCAAGAGCTCAAATTACTCTTAAACTAAAAAAAATAAATGATACGTGTTAATTTTTTAATGGATAAATGGGTTTACGATAAATTACGTAACGAAAACGTGTACGTTATGTATTAAATTAAGAAAAAAATTATATTAAAAATTAGGTATACTTTATGTACTTAAAAAGTGTATTTAGAGCTTTATTCAGTAGTTATAACATTTAATTTATCAAGTCTCTTGTTTCAATTTTAGTTGATGGAACAATGATTATGTTTGGTAAGATTTGTCTTTTCTATTTTGAGCATCCTATTGTTTTGTTTTCAATTTGCTTCACTTCAACTAACGAATATTGATGCTTTTATCACCAAATTAAATCTCCCATTTTCATTTATATTTATACCAAATGTCTTCAAATAGATAGTTATGAATATTATAAAATAAAAATATCATTTATTTAATAGATAAAAATAATGTAATAAATACACATTTAATTGATATATTCAAATATATTTTCGAAAACTTTTCGTTTAATAGATATATTAAAATTAGAATTGCATGTTTCGACAGTGTAAAGTAATTGCCGATAAAAGTTTACTTACTATTTGATAATCATACTCTTGTGTGAAATTCTAGTTTCTTAAACATGTTCGTCTAATAAAATATAATTACATCTTAATTTATTATGTTATAATTTTCTAACTTTTTTAGTAAAAATTTTCTTACGTTATTTAAACTCAAATCTATTATATTGGTCGGAGATATAAAATGGGTCATATCTCCATCCTAATGTCCGAATGTTACAAAAAAGTTTTTGTTCATAAAATTCTTGATTGATATTTGTACTCCACTTAATTTGATGACTTACAGGTTGACTGAAGCAGAGAATGTAATAGTAGGGGTATACAAAATTGACCGTTAATTGTTAGATTTTAGAGGTTAGTTAATCAATCGTTAAAGTTAAGCAATTTCGGTTAACCAAACCACTAAAAATAATAGTTAATGATTACGATTACAATTACAAATTTTGACAAATAATTAACTATTATTAAATTATTTATGTATTTATTTTAAAATAAAATGTCCTCAAAGAAAAGGTCAGTCCTCTTATAATAGAGGAAAATCTTCTAGCGTTAAGGAGTTGGAGGATGATTAGTTATTTTAATCTAATTTATAATTTTTGTTATCTTTGACATTATTTTCTTATACTAATATGTTTCATGTTTTAAAAGAAGCCAATAAAGACTTTGGGTGATTTAATCATAAATTTAACTTTTGTGGCTTGTGACACTAACTCATAAAAGTTTCATTTATCTTATATTTATTTTATGTTAGATAAAGATTTATCTTTAAAATTTTGATTATGTACTTTTATCTCTTAATTTAATGGTATATTGTTATGTGTTGAACACGGTTAAAACTTGAAAATTTAAACTAAGTAGGGAGTTTGTGCATTTTGTGTTGCTTAAAGCTTTGTAGTATGCAAGTAATTTTTTTTTTGTTAAGTATGAAATTAGTGTTTAGAACTTGTGCATTTAAGTATCTTTCTAAACATTTAAATAAATTATTCATCGGAGAGATAATTTTGTTAGTCTCAAAAGAAGTAGTAACATGTGAAAAAATTGAAATAAGTTACATGTTAACCTGTAAACTAACAGCCAGTCAACTTTTAAGACACGGTTAATTGTTTTATGATGGTTAGGTAAATTTAATAACCATCACAACAATTAATCGACTGTTTAGACTAAATGGTACGATTAATCGACTATGATCATCCCTAGTAATTAGTATGATTGCAACTTGCAAGTCAATCTCAAATGTCGAAGAAGAATCAGATTTTGAAGCTCGAGAACTATGGTAAGAGATGAGTTGTGCTACATATTTAATGTTGGAAGTGAAGGTAAGGTCTTAAATCTGAATGGGGTTGGGAACTTAAATATCTCAGCACAACATGTTGTCCGGAGCATGGCAGAGCCACGTTGATAAAAAAATATATTTTTTATATAATTTATATATAAAAAATGAAAAAATATATATTTGACCCTTTTTATAAATAAAATAATACTTCTTTATAAATAATTAACTCTTTTTAAATACCATTAAAAATAACTCCCTTTAAATAAATTTTTAACTCCACCCTTGGTCCGGAGGTAGAGGAGTTTTTGCAGACTTGTCTAATTAGGCTACCTCAGCTGGATTCAGTTTCCTTTTGCATGTACATGTAGGCTCATATGCATACATATAAGCCCTTGCATGATAATGTTGCCTCAAGAAACTTGAACAAAGCTCCGTCTCTTCTGATTTAATTTCTGTATCTTTCATGTCTGTCTGATTTTCAAACAGAATCTTTGTTTTCTTCCCCTTATGCCTTATTTATCAGACATGTTTTGGCTTAAGGAGTTGCAGTTTGTCTTGGGTTCTATTTTTGGGTTTTGGACTGATTGTTTCTTTTTATTGGAATCATCATTTTATGTTATCTTGGATTCTGTTCATAGACAACTTCTTCTACATTTCAGGACACAATTGTTGGATTTGTGTCAAACGAAGTATGTTCTGATGGTGGTTTTTTCTTTGTTCAAGCAAAGCAGATGCACAAATGTAGATCCTTATTGCTGAGAACAAACAACATATGCAGGGCGTTTCTGAGATTTTGATGACCTATGGGCGAATCAAAATTTTGGGCCCTAATAACAACTACTAAAAATTAATAATTTTAAGAGCATACAAAAATAAATTAATTTACTTGTAAATTATAATTTTTTTATTACAATAAAAAACTATCTAATAAATGCATCAAATTTCAAATGAAAAGCATCAATAAATTTTATTAAACATCCAACTACTCGTACAAAATAATTTCACGAGCATTTTTAGATGCAAAATCACTAACAATAGTGTCTACATCAATATGTTTCAACATATTTTTCTCAATACATAAAATGGCTAGACCATTTAACCTTTTTTGCAACATTGACGACCTCAGGTAAGTTTTCAACAATTTTAGTTTCGAAAAACTTCTTTCGGCAGATGCAACGGTCACCGGCATAGTTAGGAGGATTCGATAAGCAATTGAAACATTTGGATAACATTCCGCAACTTTGACAAACTTGAGAATTTCAAGTGCCGACATTAACTCGTTTGGCAATGTCATTTGTAAAACTTTCAATTTTGAAAAAAGATCATCTGCATCAACATCAGAAAAATTGTTGTGAGAAAAAATATTTTTAAAATTTATGCAAGATTTTTGTAATTCATTATTACCTAAAGATTTTAATATTTTGGAATCAAATAAAAATCCAAAAATATTGTCAAATAACTTTAATTGTTCAAATCTAGTTTTTAAAGAAGTTATAGCCAAATCAACAATAACAAAACAATAATTGACTCTAAAAGATTCTTCGGGTGATTGTACTTCTTCATCATCATCATTCTCGTCAAATTGTCTTCTTCTAAACACATGACGCTTTGTTGGAAATATTGGTTCTATATTCATATCAAATGCAAAAGTTTTCGCAATATCCATACAAGACTCAAACCCTTCATTTCTATATTTCTCAAAGAATAGCATTACACTTTCTACTTCACTAACTGTAGTTTCAATGCACATAGATTTAGATTGCAATTTCTTACTCACCTTGTTAATAATAAATAAAACCTCATACCAAATCTCCAAGCTAAGTAAGAACTCAAAACTTGCAAGAAAATTAGTTAAACTCTCCACTTCACTTTTTGTTTTGGCATCTTCACTATTAGAATTGTACAATGTCAATAAAGTTAATTTTATTTGAGGTGCTTGAAATCTAATAGCTTTAATGCTCTTTATTCGACTCTCCCATCGAGTATTACACAAAGATTTAACTGTAAAATCTTTAACATTATCAGCTAAAATTTTCTATTTCTTGGTAGAACTTGCAAATAATGTGTATATGCGTTGCACAATTCCAAAAAAAGAAATAGCTTTCACACAAGAATGCGCCACATCCGATAGAGTGAGATTAAGACTATGACAAGCACATGGCATATATAAAGGCCTTGGATTTATTTCAAGTAACATCTTTTGAACTCCTTAGTGTTTTCCTTTCATATTAGAATCATTGTCATAACCTTGACCTCTAATATCATTAACACCTAAATCAAGTGACTTACATGCATCTAATAATTCATTAAAAAGCCCTAATCCAGATGTATCATTTATATTTAAGAACTCCAAAAAAACTCATCTATTTTTTTTCATTACTTGACACATTAACACATAGTACTATCAAATTCATTTGTTCTTCATGGCTCACATATGGGGTACAATCAAGAATAACAAAAAAATATTTTGACTCTTTAATGATCTTTATCATAGAAGTTCTAACACCATGTGCCAAAAGAGAAATCAATTCATTTTGAATTTTAGGACCAAGGTAGTTATAGTGAATTTCTTGGCTTTGGATACGTCTACCATGATCTTGCATTATTAAATCAAATTCGACTATCATTTTAATTAAACCTAAAAATTGCCATTACCATCATCATAAAGTTTTTCACTAGATCCACGAAAAGTTAAATTATTTTTGGCAAGACATTTCACAACGGATATTATTCTTATTAAAATTTGTCTCCAACGTTCCTTTTCTTTTGAAATTTCTTCTTGTAAAATTTTATCAACACCTTTATTCTTTTCTAATCTTATTCTTGTTTCATTCCAAGTATTCATATTAGTCGTATGCTCAACACTATTCTCATGTTGTTTAAGTCTATCACTCAAATGCTTCCAATCATTCATTCCATCATTTACTAAAATGCTTTTGCTATTTTCAGAACTAAATAATTTACAACAAAAATAATATGTTTTATTAACATGTCTAGAGTAAACTAACCATTTTTTATCCAGAGTTTCTCTATTGCTCAATTTTTTAGAAAAATAGAAATAAGAAAAATGTCTAGAAAGATTATCCTTAGGAAATGTGAGATTCAAATCTCTAATGGGTCCTTTTCAATTAAAATGTCTCTAGTTTTAGTATCAAGAGCATCCCAATTTCTAGGATCATAGATATCAAAAGGAGGAATTATATGTTGATCAATGTCAACATCAACATTTGATCCATAAATATATTATCATGCTCATTATTTAAATTAGTAATATCATCATTATTCAAATTAGTAATATCTTTATCATTCAAATTTTCATTAGAATGTTCAATATTATCTTCATCTACGTCTAACTCATCATCATCTAAAAGCTCTTCTACTCATTTTGAATTTTTTTTTATCTAAAGCACTCTTTTGTGATTCTATTAATTCTTGTGTTTGTTTTCTTCTTTTTCTTCTTTTTTCACTACCAGAAGCATGTTTTCGATTCAACATTATATTGTAAAAATTATTAAACAAAAAGTATAGAATGATAGCACCTGAATCTTTGTCGTTGACGACTTCAAGTTAGGCCTCAAATTTGATTATAGTACATCAGTGGTAAATCCCATAAACCGTAATCTCCTTGAATATATGAATTTTTACCCTCTTGAAATATCAAATCAAAATTATATGTATATATAAAAAAACTAGAATAAATTGTGAGCAAATAATAAAAGAAAGAGAAAAATGAGGAGAAATTGAGATGTCAAGAACAAGAACAATACAATAATTATTTATAGGTGTGTTTAAAATCTTTATTCTTATTAAAAATAAAAAATAAATTATTATTAAAAATTTAATAATTACCCTAAAACCTACTAAAAAGTAAAACATATACTAATTATCCCCAAACGGTTATACAATTTAATAATGAATTATCCCCAAAAAAGTAATGATGATGTGGGCCCGCCACAATAACGATGATGCGGAACAAGCTTATGGTATCCATGCATCCAATTTCCAATTCTCAATTTCTGCCGTGTAACATTCACCCATAATATGCATGGCCCCGCCATGCATCAATTTTATTACAAAATTCTAATATATATATATATATATATATATATATATATATATATATATATAACTGTTGTGACAGGCCCTTAAATTTTTTAAAATTTACCTTAAATCTCTAATTAATATATTTAAGTATGGGCCCTGAACAAGGCTGAGCCCTGGGCCGTCGCCCTTATTGTCCTGGCTCGGGAACGGCCATGAACACATGTCGACACAATTCTTCCACAACTGTTACGACATGTTTATCTAGAAAACAAAACACAACCTTGTCTGATAAAACAAATGATTTATCATAATGCTCCAGGTTGACACACTTCTTCCACAAACCTATCCAAATTTTTCATGGAGCTACCCCCTTGACTCATTGCTGCCAAAGCCTCCACTTTCAGATCTTTCGCCTTGCCCTTCATTCCTTCCCCTTTAGTTATCGCCTCCGCGATGGCTCCACCTAGTTCATCAGAGTCGGGAACCGAATTTCTTCTCTCCCATACTCCAACACTCACACCCAAATCATCCACCAAGAGCCTAGCGTTCACACACTGGTCAGCCTCCATAGGCCACGCCAGTATCATGACTCCACCCACTGCACCTTCCAAAATCGAGTTCCACCCGCAATGGCTCAGGAATCCACCCACTGCTCTGTGGTTCAGTATCAACACTTGCGGCGCCCACTCTTTTATCACCAGACCCTGACCTGCAATCCGTTGCTCAAACCCATCGGGTACAACCCCATACCCTTCATCCCACTGTCGGGTTGTACCCGACTTCACCACCCATATAAACGAGTGCCGCTCTTTTCAAGTCCATTAGCCAAGGCTTCCATTTGTTCCTTCCTCAACAGCTTTTGACTCCCAAAGGAAACATAAACAACTGAACCATCAGGGCATTGATCAAGCCAAGTTAAGACCGATTATTCAGGTCAGAACCAGAACTTGAATTGCCTCGATCCGATACATTGGGGCCTGTCAAGCTCAGTGGTCCAACATCGAAAACACGATCATGACTTACATGTTCCTTCAAGCATTGAACATATTCAGCTTCCAAAGCATCAAAGGTATTCAAAAACACAGCCCCATATTTCCAATAATTCCATCCCTCATAAACTCCCAAACAGGATCTGATCATTTGTACAACTTAAACACAGGTGGCAAATGTTCTTGCTTGATGATGACAGACCCAGAAAGATGGCCAAACTCGATTTCACTCAAAGACTTGAGTTTTTCAACATTGTTCCAAATATAATCCATGACAGAGGCCACAAACGCACCAGAGGAGAAGAAAGTGATTCTGGGGATCTGCAAGCTGGTGGCAAGGTGTTGAGTCCAACCAAGGAAGAAATCAAAGAGAATAGCAACCGGAGGGTTAGGGTGGGAGTTGAACCAGTTAAGTAAAGGGTCATGAAGTTTGGCTAAATCAGCCATCATGGTAAGGTTTCCAGTGTTGCCAAGGTCTTTA